>CM067101.1:3914443-4368614 GCA_034008185.1 Gorsachius magnificus | reverse complement strand
TGGCCCCTCAGGCTCGCTCCGTGCCCTGCATACGGAGCGGCTTTCCCGATGCCTCCACTCCCCTCGCTGCCGGCCCTCCTCGGGCGGGCTGCCCCGAGACACTCGAGTCTGCCGCCCACTCACGCCGGCGTTAGTGGAGCAAGCAGGCGCCCCGCCGCACAAGGTGGGGCCAAGCTCGCGTCCGAGGCGGCGCGAAGCCAGCCTGGCTTGCAGCGAGAGGGGAGAGGGTGCTCGCAGCGCTGTGTTTCAGGCCGCGAGGCAGGACGCCGGGGGGGACGCCGCTGCACCTCAGAAGGCCCCGCCCCGCCCTTGACAGGTGGGCCTACCAAGTCAGCACAAACCAAGCATCACGCAGTGGGCCCCCCGCCTGCCAGGACAGCCTCGTCAACGTGACCTAGGCTCCTCTCCGCGCGCTCCCGCACGCCTCCCGTCCCCATGCCAGCTCAAGCTCCTAACCCCCCCTTCTCTCTCTCTCTCTCTCCCCTTGCCTAGGTTACAACGAACAGCCAGTCGGGCCCGGTGAGTACCTCGCGGAGCGGGCTGCTCTCAGAAGGCAGCAAGTGCCTTGCGGGGGGCTCCTCCCGAGCGGAGAGGATGGGCATCACGGCCCGTGACCTGGAGAGCGGGGAGCCTGCCAGCTTCCCCACGGAGAGCAGGCCGCGAAGGAGGGCTGGCTGGCAGGAGACCTCTGCCTTTGCCCAGCCAGAGCCTCGACACCCGGTCACTCCCCGTCTGTGCTTCTTGCAGCTCCCAGCCACCCGCCAACGACACCTGCACCTCGAGCGCTTCACCATCAACTTCACCACCACCACCTCCCCTACAATCCGACCTGGCGACTCCCGACTCGGCCAGGTTCAACGCTACGCGGAGGTCATGACCACCTTGGTAAGCGGCCCGCCGCACAGCAATGGCCATGCCCCCGGTGCCCTCCAAAAGTTGGCGGGGAGCGCAGGGAGACGGCCAGGCCTTAAGTGTGAAACCTCTCTCCTCGGCAGCTCGACCGCCTCCTGAAGGAAAGCAGCATTGGCCCCGCTTTCCTTGGATGTGAAACGACAGCCTTCAGGTACGGGTCGCAGCCGCGCGTCCCTTTGCAGGTCCCACGACGAGTTCATGGGGCCCCTCAGGCTCCTGCTCCGTTGCCCCCTGCACTACGGAGGCAGGGCCTTCTCCCCGATGCCCTCCCAGCCTCCCCTCGCTGCCGGCCCCCTCGTCTCGGGGCGGTGAGGGCGTAGCCCCGAGACGACTCTGAAGTCCTGCCTGGCCCCACGCTCCCTGAACAGCCCCGGGGCGTTAGTGGAGGCAGCAGAGCAGGGGCCGGCCCCCACGCGCGCACACACGGGTTGCGGGGGCCAGAGCTCGCGTTCCCGCACAGGGACGGCTGCGGAAGCCCCAAGGCCTGGCTTTGCAGCGAGAGGGCGCAGAGGAGGGGTGCTCAGGCAGGGCGCTGTGTTTTCCAGGCCAGCGAGGCAAGGGGACGGCACGGGGGTGGACGCCGTCTGCACCTACAGGAAGGAGCCCTCCGCCCCGCCCTTGGACAGGGTGGGCCTTTACCACGAAGTCAGCAACAAGACCAGAGGCATCACGCAGCTGGGCCCCTACCGCCTGCACAAGGACAGCCTCTACGTCAACGGTGACCTAGGCTCCTCTCCCCGCGGCAGCCTTCCCCGGCACTGCCCCGTCCCGTCCCCATTGCCAGCTCAAGCTCCTAACCCCCCTTCTCTCTCTCTCTCTCTCCCCCTTGCCTAGGTTACAACGAACAGCCAGTCGGGCCCGGTGAGTACCTCGCCGGAGCGGGCTGCTCTCAGAAGGCAGCAAGTGCCTTGCGGGGGGCTCCTCCCGAGCGGAGGAGGATGGGCATCACGGCCCGTGACCCCTGGGAGAAGCGGGGAGCCTGCCAGGCTTCCCCACGGAGAGCAGGGCCGCGAAGGAGGGCTGGCTGGCAGGAGACCTCTGCCTTTGCCCAGCCAGAGCCTCGACACCCGGTCACCCCCGTCTGTGCTTCTTGCAGCTCCCACCACCCCAACGACACCTGCAGCCCTCGAGCGCTTCACCATCAACTTCACCACCCAACCTCCCCTACAATTCCGACCTGGCGATCACCACCTCACCAGGTTCCAACGCTACGCGCGGGGTCATGACCACCTGGTAAGGGTCCGCCACGCGAATGGCCATGCCACTTGACCCCCCCCATCCCTCCAGTGCCCTCCCAAAAGTGGAGGCATTGGCCGCAGGGAGGGCGGCCAGCCTTAAGTGTGAACGTCGCTACTCCTCGGCAGCTCGACCCCTCCTGAAGGAAAGCAGCATTGGCCCCGCTTTCCTTGGATTGAAACGACAGCCTTCAGGTACGGCGCAGCGCCTCTCCCTTTGCAGTCCCCACGCTAGTCATGGGCCCCTCGGCGTGAGGCTCCCGATGCTCCGTTGCCCCTGCACTACGAGGCCGGCACTTCTCCGCGATGCCTCGCCAGCTCCCTCGCTGCCGGCCCCCCGTCCGGGCGGTGAGGGTTAGCCCGGAGACGACCTCGAGTCCTGCCTGGCCCCGCGCTCCTGAACAGCCCCGAGGCGTTAGTGGCAGGCAGGCGCAGGAGGGGGCCGGCCCCCGCGTTTCCAGACCGGGCGGCGAAGCCAGAGCCGGCGGTTCCCGCACAGGGCACAGGCGCAGGAAGCTCCCAAGGCCCTTGGAGCAGAGGGGCCAGAGGAGGGTGCATCAGCAGGGGATTTCCAGGCGGCCACCGAGCCGCAAGGGACCCACACGGGGTGGACGACCTTTGCACCTACAGAAGGACCCTTCGCCCGCCCTTGGACAGGGTGGCCTTTACCACGAATTCTCAGACAAGACCAAGCATCTAACTATCTGGGCCCTATTTGCCTTCACTATTGGACAGCCTCTTACTAAGGTGACCTAGGCTACTATCTCCCTATTGCCAGCCTTCCCGGCACTGCCAGTCCCGTCCCATTGACAGCTCAACTCTCTAATTTAACCTCCTTCTCTTCTACTCTCTCTTCCCATTGCCTAGGTTACAACGAAAGCCATCGGGCCCGTGAGTACCTCGCGGTGGGCTGCTTCTCAGAAGCAGAATGCCTTGCGGGGCTTTCCTCCAGGAGGAGGATGGTAATCACGGCCCGTGACCCTGAGAAGCGGGGAGCCTGCCAGGCTTACCCACGGAGAGCAGGAGCCAGCAGGAGGGCTGGCTTGGACAGGAGATCCTCTGCTTTCCCAACGACTAAACCGTATCACTTTTCCCGTCATTCTTTTGGCATGCAGCTCAGCACCACGCCAACGACACCTGCACCCTGGCTCTTCCAGCTCGATACTCAGACCAACCTTCCTAACTTCCGAACTGGCGCTCCGACTCGGCCAGGATTCAACGCTCCGTAGGGTCATGACCACCTTGGTAAGCGGTCCGCTGACAGCAATGGCCATTGTCCCGTTGCCCTCAAAAGTTGGCGGGTATGCGCAGAGGAACGGCAAGCCTTCAAGTGTGAAACCTCTCGCTGCCCCCCACGAGGCAGGGCCTTCTCCCCGATGCCCTCCCAGCCTCCCCTCGCTGCCGGCCCCCTCGTCTCGGGGCGGTGAGGGCGTAGCCCCGAGACGACTCTGAAGTCCTGCCTGGCCCCCGCTCCCTGAACAGCCCCGGGGCGTTAGTGGAGGCAGCAGAGCAGGGGCCGGCCCCCACGCGCGCACACACGGGTTGCGGGGGCCAGAGCTCGCGTTCCCGCACAGGGACGGCTGCGGAAGCCCCAAGGCCTGGCTTGCAGCGAGAGGGCGCAGAGGAGGGGTGCTCAGGCAGGGCGCTGTGTTTTCCAGGCCAGCGAGGCAAGGGGACAGCACGGGGGTGGACGCCGTCTGCACCTACAGGAAGGAGCCCTCCGCCCCGCCCTTGGACAGGGTGGGCCTTTACCACGAAGTCAGCAACAAGACCAGAGGCATCACGCAGCTGGGCCCCTACCGCCTGCACAAGGACAGCCTCTACATCAACCGTAAACATTTTTTCACTTTTCCGCATATTTGAGTTTTTGATATGTTTTAATGTTATATTCTTACCATGTTCGTTCCTTATGTAATTTTTTTATAACTTATTTTCTTTGACCCTATTTTGCCCTTATTTTTTTTGTTGCTTTTACTTTGTCTCATGCACAGGTTTATAATTCATTTTTTTTTTTTTAAAATTCTCAGCTTTGAACTTTTTCTCCATTGTTTTCTGGTTTTGGTTTTTTCTCCTATTCACCCTGTTATGTATATATTTACTTTTAATGAAATGTCATTCCCTTTCAGATTACAGTGAAGTACATCTTTTTCCAGGTAAAATATAGAATTATATATAATCCAAATATAAACCAGAACTATCGCATGTAAGCATCAGCATGTGTCACACATTCTCTAACAGTGACATTTGCGTTTTTTCTAAGAAGTAGTAAAACACAGCTATTTTATTTTTTTATTTCCATGTTACATTTCTTTTAGAGGCAAGGAGTAAGATCAATGAATTCCAATTTGTCTTTCACTTTTCCTTTGGTTTTGCTTCCAGCTACGGGTATATCTCCAGGAACTGGGAAGTTCACAGTAAATTTCACCATAACTAATCTCCAGTACTCTAGTAGTCTCAGAAATCCTTATTCTGCCCAGTTTACTGCTACAGCAAGAGTCCTGACTGTTATGGTTAGTGCGATATATTCCTATTTATTTTTTCTTTGTGATAGTGTGTTCATCTAAACATGATTAACTTGTAAAACACATTCTTTTGCAGCTCGATCAGCTGTTCAAGAAGACTAGTATTCATTCTGTATATACAGGCTGTAGAATGATGGCTTTCAGGTAAGCATAATTATTTAGATTTAAAAAATGTATTTTTTTCTTTTCATGAGGTACTATGATACACAAATGGATACTAAGCCCTTAATTCACTTTTACATCTTTTAATTTATCACCTGATTCAAGAAACTTAAGAAATCATTACTTTTTTTTTTGAACTCTGTCTTTATATATTTACTTGAATTCATGCTTGCAGCATCTGAAAGGCCAAGTATGTTCTCACAATTTTGATAACAGACTTGAAGGACTCATCACAGGGGAAAAAAAAAAATCACATTTTCTTTTCTACCTGGCAATATGGTTGAATTAAATAGAAAACCTGTCAGTATCTACCATGAATATTGAATTCTGGAACAAAACAGGATATATCCTAATTTCCCTAGACCTGCACAAAAAATAGAAGAAACCGGCATTGATGCTGTGTGCACCTACAAAACAGATTCCGCTGCTTCCCAGTTTGATCAAGTGATTGTTTACCGTGAAGTGAGCAATGAAACAAATGGCATCACCAACTTAGGAATCTACAGCCTGGACCAGGAAAGCCTGTATATCAATGGTAAAGTGTTGATTTCCATGGGGATATGCACAGGCTAATTGTCCATATCCGTCTTGTAGTTCAAGCACAGTACTGACTGGTGTGCAGATGGCATAGCATTTGCAACATGTATACTTGGACTCAACCTGTGTGCTACATCATTCAAAGCTCCATCATCTACACAAATTCTCCTGAACTAGCACCATTTACCTTCAGAGGTTTTGCACTGTCAGCTGCAGCTTTTTTTTTTTAATTTTAAATCACAGCTGATAAATTCCCAAAACACACCAAGCAGCATATAAATCTTACAAGTAAAGGCCACTAATTTCAGCGTAATTTGGGAACCTTCTTCTACCATTTACAACAGTGCTTTCTTCAAAATAACACCTTGCTGTGCTATCAGAAATAGTTTAAGTGACTGCTCAGGAACAGCAGATTTATTGTCCTTCTGGGGCATTGTTCACCCAGACAAGTACCTGATTCACTGGCATCGCTTTAGTAGTGTAATTCATTACTTCTTTGTCCTTTCTCCTTCCAGATTACCATGAAGCTCATCTCATGCCTCGTAAGTACTTTTAAGTAATTAAAAGGCCGTGATGCCCTAAGTGTCAAGATACAAGACAGAGATGAATGCCTATTGGGATATCTTCTCTTTTTTAGCCTTTTAATGGAACTAGTAGTAAAAATAAGGTGCAAACATTTAACAGCATGAGGAATTAACTACTAAGCACCATCAGTATGAATGTCTCATGAAACATTTGGGTTAGATCAGAATTACACAGGCTGTCAGAAGAGATGTGTGAGGAGACCTGTTTGCAGAAGCACAGTTATGCTCTTGGAAGGCTAGAGGGTAGTTGATGTTGACATGCAGTCTTTTCCAACAGCAACACTACAAGTAAAAAGCATCCGAAGTTGAAAAAGCTAGGCTGTCAGGCCAGTGTGGTTAAGGGACATCAGGTTTTGTCCCCAGCAGGATAAAAGGGGAGGTGGAGTTAACCTCAGCTCCTCATCTGAAGTGGTCAGGTACCTGTTTGCAGCCTGTTCAGCTGCAGCTGGCCACCTGTAGGAATCTGGATGAGCTGGAGAGCCCTCATCTGCTCCACAGCTGTACACCCTATGCTGTTACTGGCATCATCATTCCATACTGGTCTGTTCAGTGTAGTGCTTATCCATTTCAGCTGACAGTAACTTTTTTATCCCTGGCTTTAGCAGGTTCATGAGGATTTCTTTTCTTGTTGCAACAAATTTTGTGCTTTTCTTGCAGCAGCTTCTCCAACTCCTCCTCTTGAAAGAGAGGGACATTTCACAGTAAACTTCACTGTGACCAATCTCCTGTACACATCGGCATTAGGAAATTCAAACTCTAAAAATTTCATTGCTGCAAATAAAACTCTGGCATATTTGGTGAGTGATGGTCGGGTTTCTCTTGTGGCTATGTCATTGTTGGTTTTGTTATTTATTCACCGTGACTTACCAGCTGGCTTGTTTTCTTGGCAGCTCGATCGTGTGCTCAAGAACAGCAGCATTAGTCCTGCTTACACTGGCTGTACGGTGGTGGGACTAAGGTAGGCACATCCTGGAAGGATTATAGAAGACAAGAGCAATTCAAATTTTGGCTTACAATAGGATTATGCAGAAATCTTTCCTTTGCATGAAGTTCGTCCCTGATTGTTTCCTGCAAGCCTGGTAGAACCTGTTAAGTTCTAGGGAGTGCCAAGTAGAATTACACCTCATTTATGATCCCCTGTGATGGTGTGGTTATTGCATAATTTCTTCTGATCATGCTTGCATTGATTTCACACCAGTTTTGCACTAAAGACGGTAATCTGGCTAATTTTAAATGCATTTCAGTTAGATCGTAAGAGTGCTGTTCCAGTTGTATAAAACAGCATAATACTAAATTCCCCGAATTTGAGGGAATTCCTTCATTTAACAACATTGTTTTGCAGTATTTTAAGGGGAAATCCATGGTAGTGTGCAGGCAAACTCAAATGCACAGAAGCATCATTCAGGCCTGCAGACACTTGTGTGATTTTTCAGGTCTGTCAACAACAGGGAGGGCACTGCCATGGATGCAGTCTGCATGTACAGAGCCAATGCTGCCACTACTGAATTTGACCGAATCAAGGTTTATCATGAGTTCAGCAAGATGACAGCCGGCTGCACCAAGCTGGGACCCTACAGGCTGGATGCTGCAAGTTTTTATGTTAGCGGTAAGTGGCTGAGCTGATGTCAGGAGGGAATCCTCTCCTGACTGCTGATTTGATACGAGGAGGAATTAAGTTACTACATAACTACAGAAGCAATAAAACCTGGAGAGAGCATGAGCAAATGCTAACTAAAGCAGAGGAGCCACTGGCACTCATAGCCTTTGCACCTTGTTACTCCTTTGAACTAGCTTAGCCTAATACGATATATCCTATCATAAGACACCATAGGTCATTCTCCAGACAATATAAGGATTGACCTCTCAAGGTGCACCATGGAATGTGTTCCCCTGCAGAGGAACAGTGCTAGAACTGGACACCACTTAACGAGTCACACAAACTGTCAATGCAGAAGTTAAATTGGATTTAGGGTATGGGTAAATTCCCTCTCAACATCCTTAAGGAAGGGAGAATTCTGTGCACTGCTCTCTAAGAAAACCAGTGGCTTGCCAACAACCTACAGCAGTGTGAATGTGCGTTTATGCCTAGTCATCGAATCAGTCTTTCCTAGTAAATGTTTACACAGGATCTCTCAGACAAAAACAATCCAAGTTCTGTATTTGGAAGGTCTTTCAGACCTTCCAAATTGTAAGCCAGTTTCTCAAATACTGTCCTTTCTCTTCCCCCCACAGGTTATAATGAACTGCAGCCTGGACTATGTAAGTACCTTTAAATAGCAAATGAAAAGGCAAGAAGATTTTGCTAGTTAGCAATAGCCAAAAAGAAGGTTGAACTAACCTACCAAGAGCACTGCTAGGCTTATAAAACAGTGTTAAGACAATCTGGAAGCCTGTTAGGGAGCCACGGCTGCTATGTCCCTGAAGCTAACTAGAATATCTGAGAGTTTTTCTTACAGTATTTCCTCTAGAGCTGATGATCATAAATTGTATTTTCAAGCAATAATTTGCCTTGCTCATTACAGCTGTTGAACAAAGTACACAACCTCTGTCACCAGCAGTGAGAAACTTCACATTGAATTTCACTGTAACCAACCTCCAGTTCACTGCAGAGCTGGCGATGCCAAATTCTAAAAAATTCAAGTCAACAGAAAAAGTCATGTACCATTACGTAAGTCTGGCAAAACAATGCCCTGCTGGGGCACAGCTCTTTTAATATCTCTAACCTCTTACCTTTGCCATGACATTTTACTTAAATGCTGTTATTAAATTTGCAGGTTGACCCTTTACTCCAAAAAAGCAGCATCGGCCCTGCTTATATTGGCTGCAAAGTAACAGCATTCAGGTGAGAGTCACATCTAGGAAAAGTCTGCATTACCTACTTAAAAAGTTGCTTCCCATTTCTCAGCATTCAATGCATTAATGCAATGTCGCTGAGTGGTTTTCCTATATGCATCTTTGATCTACTAAAAGTCAAGATGGACTCCTCATTGAGGACTAAAACATCCTAAAACAATGCCTCATTTCCTAGGCGAAAGAAGGACAGGGATGACACAGGAGTAGATGCCATCTGCAGCTATAGAGATGAGCCTTCGGATCCCAAGTTCAGCAGGGTGACAGTTTACCGTGAGCTGAGCAATATGACAAAGGGCGTCACCGAGCTGGGACACTACAGCCTTAACAGCCAGAGCCTCTACATTAACGGTAATGAAACCACCCAAAGGCATAATTCCTTATGTTGACACAGGAATGAGAATGAAGAGGATTAAATATGCCTCTCAAAACAGATAAAAAGAAGAGAGCAAAAAACTGCCAGAGACACTAAGTTAACAGTCATTAATTTAGTAACCATGATCCTGAATCTCTAGTAATAAAACCCCCACGCGTTCAGTCCTGCTGAGACATTCTTGAAATGTTTTCCTAATAATGGTTCATTTCTTTTTCAGATTACAATGAACCACATAGTCTGTCACGTAAGTATATTTAAAAACAGATACACAAAGATACTCAAAGGCATAAGCTGATTTTGCTTCACCCCAATTTGGCAATGCTCCTAAGATTGAAAAGTATCTGAAGTGCATGGTCATGTTCATATGTCTTTCTGCTCCAACTGTAAAGAAAAATAGTGACAATACTGTCTCATGCAGATCCTGTTCTTATTTTATCTGTGTAATTTTTGTTCTCTCTCAGTAGTGAAACCAACCACCACGCAAAGCCCAGGACCAGTAACAGAGCAATTTATACTGAACTTCACAATAATCAACCTCAGGTTCACGACAGACCTAGGGACACCAAATTCTGCTAAATTCAATTCCACTGAGAAAATAATGCAACATTACGTAAGCCAAACATTACATTGTTTTTCACTGAAATCACCAAGTATTTTGGGTTTCCCATACTCAAAGACCTTTCCTTGTCAGATTGACCCCCTGCTTCAGAAGAGCAGCATTGGCCCCTATTTCACTGGCTGCAAAGTTATAGGATTCAGGTGAGCAATATAGATGAAAGATTAACTTTGAGCTTTAGCAGATGGATTTCCTTATGTTTGACTGACACTTTAATAACAGTTCCTTTTTCAAGAAGTCAGTATCATTATAATAAAGCTTCTATGCATTGTAATGATAATAACTATCATTATACTGCTTCTATGCACTTTTCTATGGTCCTTATCTTACAAAACCTTTTTTTGTAATACCACCTCTCAGTAATTTCTGCAGTTCATCTGAGAACTGCAGACAGATTTTAACTGGTTTGGATTTCTTTTAATCGCATAAAACCCCCCCAGATTTTTGGAATAACTAACAGAAGCTTCATGATATTCAATTCCTCAGATCAGTGAGGAACAGGGATAACACAGGAGTAGACGCCATCTGCAACTATGGAAATGGCTCCCAAGCACCCAAGTTTGACCAAGCCAAGGTTTACCAAGAACTAAGGAGCATGACAAATGGCATCACCAAATTAGGAATCTATAACCTGGACAACAAGAGCCTCTACATCAACGGTAAGAGCTTGATTTTATTTTTCCTCCAGACACTAGAGCAGTTTGGGGATACCTTGGGCCTTAGGGAGTGTGTCAACATAAAAAAATAGTGACCTTAAGGAAAAGGTGGCCCCACTGGAGCTTACTGCATAACTTGTGTAACATGAAGTGTATGCTTCCAAGAACATTTTCACACAGACATTTTTGAAGATTTTAATTTCTATGTTACACTGAAGACTGACTTAATTTTAGACTTTACCCCAGTCATTCACCCACATACGAACATTTCACCTGATTTCTCTCCCACCTAGTATTTTAAATTAAAGTGGCACATATATTTTCTCATTGTAATGAATTATAAAAGCACTTTGTTCTGCTTAAGCAGTAGGTTGTTTAGATTCACACCCTTGGGGACTGGTTCTGATGATTCATTCTCAAGTCATCCATTTAATAATCCCCTCCTCTCTTTCATTATCTTAAGCATATAGATCTCTTACATAAAGTTTCTCTTGCATTTCCTTTCCAGGTTACAACGAACCACTTGAGAGATCATGTAAGTGTTTTGCCAAATTCATTCTGGGGAAAGCTATCAATGGAGCAGTGCACTCCAGAAAAATAGGAAGGGAAGAGATTCTTCAGAGTAGCCCTGAAGTCTGCTGGGATTGGGAGTGTCTTTGAAAGTGAAGATGGCTTTTTGTATAACAAAATCATAATCCTTCTCCCATTTAATTATAGCTCTGAGTGTAACTACTGCACCAAGCCTAATATCTGGGCATTTCACACTTAATTTCACCTTGACCAACCTCCAGTACACGGCAGATCTGGATGCACCAAGTTCCCGCAAATTCATTTCCACAGTGAAAGTTATCAACCATTATGTAAGTCGGGATCTGGTTTTGCCCATTTTCTCTTTAGGTGATGATCTTAATCTGCCCACATTCAACTCAGGACATGCTTTCAAGTTTTCTCAGTTATACTTTTTTTTTGGCAGATTGACCCTCTCTTCAAGAGCAGCAGCATAAGCTCTCTCTACACAGGATGTAAAGTGATGAGATTTAGGTAAGAGTCCTGAAGGTGCAATTAAGCATTTCTTTATCTGCTCTTACACACCTTAAATTTGCATAAGTTATCATCGTTGTTCTGCTGCCAGAAAACAGAAAACAGGGACGCCTCCCTGTCAGTTCATGATTTTTTTTTTGCTGGTAAAAATAATTTTGGTGTCTAAGTGTCATTGCCACAGTTCTTGAGAATCCACTGTAGGAGCCCAGTTGCACTGACAGGTTTCAGTGCCTGTTGTTCTTAGTCATACAAATTACAGAGGGTGTTCTGTATGCATCAGCAATGTCCTAAAGAACGTGTCTGACATTTTCACTTAGGTCTGGGACAAGCAGGGATAACACAGGTGTAGACGCGGTCTGCAGCTACAAAAACAATGTCAGCCATGCTAAGTTTGACAGAGAAAAGATTTATCACGAGCTGAGCACCATGACAAATGGTGTCACCAAACTAGGGCACTACAGCCTGGAGAAGAATAGCCTGTACATCAACGGTAAGCATCCATGAATGTATCAAGATACGATTTTGGGATCACTTGGACATCACTCATTCTTCTGCTCCACTGGGGCTTGAGCACTAACGAACTTCACCATTGGTTTGTTGGTATTCTGTACATTTTGACACCATGACAAAACCAATCCAGCAGGATATTGCCCGCATTTCCATCCCTTAAATCATACAAATTCCTGGAGAATTTAATTGTTAGACTATATAGTCTAACCATGGACATAGAGTCACAGAATTGTTTAGGTTGGAAAAGCCCTTTAAGCTCGCCCAGCCCAACCGTTCCCCTAACCCTGCCATCCCACCCCCAAACCCTGGCCCTCAGCACCGCCTCTGCCCAGCTGTTAAATCCCCCCAGGGCTGGGGACTCGACCCCTTCCCTGGGCAGCCCCTTCCAGCCCCTGACAGCCCTTTGGGGAAGGAATTGTTCCCCATGGCCAACCTCACCCTGCCCTGGCACAGCTTGAAGCCATTTCCTATATTGCTTTTGTGGTATAGATAGATCTGATGTAAAAATACACACGCTGTACCTTTTTTATTTAGGTTTCCCCCTCACAGACACAGCTATCACCAGAAAGCCTGTCTTGACTGAAGCTCCGGCTAAATTGGGCTACAGATTGAGCTTTAGAATAGTCAATGAAAATCTAACTAACCCAGACTCTCAGTCTCCAGAATACAAAGCAGCAGTGGAAAGCATCAGTAACAAGGTAAGGAGCTGCAGCTTAAATACCATCACATCTGCACCAGTGAATTTTTGCAGCGACTTCTGCAGATTTATTCTTTGACTTAAAAAAAAAATCGGTATTTGTGAACAAAAATTTCTAGAACGTAAGAGATGAGATTAGCCTTTGAATCACTTTTGATTTTATGTTACATGTAGTCTTAAGAAATTCTCTCCATCCAAAGACACGCACTACAGAATGCAAGAGGTTTAGGTTAAATGCACACTCAGTCAGCATTTCAGTCCCATCTCTGAGGGGCCAGCTCAGAGGTCAGCTCATACATAATCCTTTGCTGAGAATCCAACATTCTCTTCAGCACCAATCCACCAACATATCAACCTGATAAAGCCCTAATTAGGTAGGGTTTGCTTTTTAGATGAAGCATTAACATTCCATACTTTGAGTTCTGAGTCTGTGCTGTCTGTGATATGGGGATCAAGATGACAGCTGTCAGTCAGCAGATTGTGCTGTTTAACACCAGCAGCTTGCTCAGAGAAGACGGGAAGGCTTGCCAAGCTGGAAGTCAGACGCCATCACCAGAAGGCACATTCTGAAGTAAAAACTAAAACTCCCATGAAATCCAACTAGCCAAAAAAAAAATCTGGTGTTTCTCCAAAGTTAGAGGCCCTTCTGCTGCCCTGAAGTACCATGAGCCCTGGAACTCATTTAATATTTAACATGACATTTTTATTTCAGATGAATCAACTATACCAGCAGAGCGACCTGCAAGACCAGTTCCTCAACTGCAGTGTCACAAGGCTGAGGTCTGTGATACAATCAGATTTTGTTTGAAAGGTTGCCACACCCTGGCACTGTTCCCCAACAGCCAGATGCCATTCTCCTCTGCAGAATTCCTCCCCTCCAGTCTCACATTGGAAATTATTTGTTTCATGCCTTAAGTAGTCATTTCCAGGCTTCCCAGAATTCATCAGTTTGATTTTTTCCTGGCTTGATATGGACTGACATTTTTCTAAGTCTCAGGATTTCTGTAAGGCACTCTTAGGTCTCTGAATATCCCATTAATTACCATCAGCAATCTTGCCTCTTAACAAGGACCAAATGGTGATCCTGCAACCTCCACCCTCCTCCTCCTGACTTGGACTCCGCTGGGTGTTTTTAAAAGTGGCCTTCAGGTATAGCTGTAGTGTCCTACTCTAAATGGAAAGAGGCTTGGACAAGGGACCCTCACACAGGGTAAAAGCTTTTAAAAAAATATGCTAATCATTCATCATATGCATGCTGTATAACCTAAGTTTGCAGACAAAGAGGTAGTGGTATTGCATTTGCTGTCCCTGGCCAAAGGAACAGCCCAAAGCACCCTGTTCTGCATGCCTCAGTAGCACCACATTAGCTTAAAACACACTCAGAATGGCAGGAAACCGTTTCCCACATGAACTTGTGTGATCAGCCACCTATTTATCTCAGAACCTTTGTTTCTCTGTCCACAGGACTGGATCCATCATGGTCGACTGCAAGTGCTTCTTCCAACCAGAGCCCAGCATCAACAGGGCTGTGGTTGAAAGGGTTTTTCAGGACAGGACTTCAAACACAACCGGGCTGTGGCTGGGAAGCAGTTACCAGCTGCAAGGGTTCTCAGTAGACAGTACGTAGAGCTCAAATCACAGCTGTACAGTTTTGACCCTGATCAACCCATTTTGCCATGGCATACTCAGAATTTCCCAACTTCTGGTCAGTCAGAGTGCATGGTGGGGGTGGGAGTGTGGAAATATGTTATCAAGTTGAATCATGGAACTCAGGTTAGAGTTGGTCCAGCCCTTTGCCACATTTGGTCTGGCTCAGCGTAGCCCTTTAGTCCTCAGTGGCTTAAGGCACTACTCAGCATTAAATAATAAGAAAATGAAGTGGTGACTACTCACCATAACTTCAAGCATTTAGAGACAAACAGACTTTTAGCTTTTTTGAAACTTAAAGCTTCCCGAAGAAATGAGTGGTCTAGTACATTGCTGAAGAACTGATTCAAAGGGTAGATTGGGAATTGGCCGTCAGACCCAAATGCAACTCAAGTTCTGTTGATCTATCAAGACTTCAGGTTTTCCCAGCTAAAAGCCTGCAGACCAGTGCTGCTTGATAGAAGAGCCTCTGCTTCTCCCTGCTAGAATTTGTACTGACTTTTCCTCTCAATTCCCAGGCTTGGAACTAGCAATTGAGGCAGCAACTTACAAAACACCCCTCAAGTCTGGGAAAGAAAACTTCAGATTAAACTTCAGAATCTCCAACCTTCCCTACTCTGCAGAACTGCAGGACTCCAGGTCACAGATGTACCAAGCAAACAAGGAGAAAATTGAGAGAGAGGTAAAACTAACAGCAAAAGCTTGATTTCCCTGTCCAAATTAAAGATGTATTAAATTTAATAGAGTTTTCCTCAATTGCTTTGTTTCTTCCCATCAGCTTGATGTCTTGAGAACTGGAAGCCTGATGGACTACTTTGCTGGTTGTACTGTTGAGAGCTTTGGGTACGTCCTGCTTCAGAAGGGTTTTTTTTTTTTCCCCTTGAGCCCCAAAGGAGCAGTTAGCAGAAAAGGCAGAGCCACACCGTGGTGTTTGTGCTTCATCACCAACCTTTGTGCTCGGGATGACACATAGGAGGCACCTTCATTCACTCTCAGTCACTTTTGCCTTTACCACAAAAGGTTTCTGTCCCAATGAGAGGTGGTTTTGTTTCCATGCTAGCAAAGCTGTTTTCATGCATAAACAATTCCAGAGTAAAACAAATACATTCATCCCCTCACTGAGCTTATTCAAATAAGCCAAAACTCCCCTGAAACGCCTTAGCAAAACAACCATCAGAAGTGACCAGCCTGAGAACAAAATCTACTTCTGTGTCTTCTCCAGCGCCTCTTTGGAAGCACAAAAAAGCTGAGATTATTTACCCCTTCAAATTGCCTTGCCTGGGATGAAGTCAGTGGGTGGTTTTCACAAGGGTGCATGAGTTCCTGTCTCATCTAGCATAAACTGCAAAAACTGATCCCATGCTAATAAAACATTGCTCAGACATCTGCAAACCTCAGCCTGATTCTGAATCCTTCTCCCTGCCTCTACTCACCTCAGCTTTTTTTATTCTTGTCTCTTAATGATGACTCTGGCTCTCATTCTCCAGGCCTGTCCACAGGAAAGCGTACACAAGTGTTACCTCCATCTGCAAAGTCACGCTCAACCCCTTCTCACAGGCTTCACAAAAGCAAGAGGTGTACGAGGAGCTGAAACGCCTGACACATGGGTTCACCAAGCTGGGCCCCAGCTATGAGCTTGAAGATCAGAGCCTGACTGTTGAAGGTGAGAGCTCCTGAGATGACTTTGGGGGAATGTTCATTAGTTTTGTTTTAATCACCTCCAGAGCACTCTGTTCTTCACCTGTCCCACCCTTTATTTCCAGGTTACTCTCCAGTCAAAACAGATGATCAGGAATCCGAAAGATCTGGTAAGTGCTTTTTAGGCAGGATTCACCCTACAGCCACTAAATATTTGAACTACAGTAAATTAGCATCACATGCCTCGAAACCAAGACTAGACCTGTGCAAGAGCCGAGAAATCCAGGACTTCTGGGAGGCTTGCAGCAAAAACAGCAGGCACCATCAGAGCCAGCCAGCCTGAAGAAAATAGGAGCAAAGGACATGCAAAAACAATGCGATTTGGGTAGCTGGTTTAGAGCTCTGGCACCAATAAATTTTGCTAACTGCAGTATTTACAAAAGAAAACCAGATATGGTGTTGTGAGTGTAGCCACAATGTCAGAAATAACAGTAAACAGGTGGAAAAAAGTGTTCTGAACTGTTGCTTTTCCATGCACCACCATGGCAAAAGTAACTCCAGTTTTTGCAGACACCCTTAGCCCTGTCCCCTTCCCCAAGAGTCCAGCCAGCAGCTACAGGAGAACTTTGTCTTTCTGAACATACCTGAAACCATTTGAGGGCTCTGACACAGAGGTGGCATTTAAAGTTCCAGCTCCTCACACCCTCACTGCATTTTACCCAAGTTTCTGTACATCTCACCCATCTCCACACCAGCAGGGCACGTCTGCCCCTGCAGCCAGGGAAGGCCAGATGCTGCCTTTCAGCAATTTTGCCTCACCTTTTGAACTTTGCCAGGGCAAGATCTCCCTCTCCGTCCCAGACAGGAATCCTGAAAACTGATGCACCCTTATTTTGCCTTTGCAGGGCTTGAGTTCTGGGCAATTATCCTCATCTGCATTTTCACCCTGCTTGGCTTCATTCTCCTCATCTTGTTATGCTTCCTGGTGAGTGGCCCCTTTGCTGTCCTACCCCCAACTTGACTACAGCAGCACCCAGCCACCTGGCGAGCTGCAGGAAGGACATCCAGACACATCCACAGCAGCCCAATGGAAGTAGCACCCGACGCACGTGGTAACAGCAAAGGGCATGCCAAAGCCTCCTTCCATTCCTGCCAGCTCTTTTAAGGACTTGTGCACAGGAGGATGGGGAAGGGGATTTATAGTCAGCTGAGTAGATTTCTAGGAAAGGAAGCAGCAGATCATGAATGAGATAGAGACCTTTGCAGAGAGAAAAACGTAAAGCCAAAGGTAAGGCAAACGCCAAGATGACAACTACGTTGAATTAGGGGATCTCCCACAGCATTTCTTAAACCTCTTTTCAAATATGCACAGAATTATCAGGTTACAGACAAGGGACTGCAGAAAGAGACATTTTGAGTTACCTGCAGGAATCGCATCCAGAATTTTGTATTCAAAGCTCTTAACATACAGACTGTGGCAGCCTTGCAGGGCCGTACTCCAGCTGCATACCCTTGGAAAAAGCAGAGCAGATCCTTTTCTCATCTCTGGTGGCCATTTCATGGGGCACAGCATCTCAATAGCACTATTTAAAAGCAGCTGTGTTTGCTTTGCACCAGCTGGAAGAGAACAGCTAAACCTACAGAGAACATGGATTACTGTCCTTGAGGCTCAAGAGTAAAAATGACAGACAACGAGTTTTAGAAGAGGTGTAAAACCTCATATTCAAAACTGGGGGCCGTGCCAGCGTCTGCTGATGCAGCTTTAAGCAAGCACCTTGTGCCCAGAGTCCATCCCACCCTGGCAGTATGGTTTGGAAGCATCTAATTAAGGGGGTTTTGCTGTTAACATTGTTCTTTTTTCCACCAGATTGTCTTTTGCCTAAGAAGAAAGTCACACCTGTACCAGGTCCAACAGGCGATGTACGGAGTGTACTTCCCACACCTGAGCACAAGGAAGGTGCATTGACCAAGCAGATCGGTCTGTCCTCACAGACCTGTTTGTCCATTGATGAAGGAAAAATGTTTATTTAATAAATTATATTTAGCATTTTCTCTTGTCTTGAGGCAAATCTTTGCACTATTACCACAACTATTTTCAGACCGTGGGGAAACTGCCAAAAACACGGGTGCTGAGGAAAAGATTATTTTTAAAGCACTGTGCTATTGTATACAAGTATTACACCGCCAACAGAAAATAGAGTCCCAGGAAGCGCAGTTTGCAAGGCTCTTCAGTGTTAATGTAATTTTCTGAAAAAGGCTTGAAAAGTTACACTGATTTATAGATTTCTGGGGACTATTATAACTTAAATACTTCACCTAGATTTTAGCTCTTTCCCAATTAATCTTTTAAAATACATCTTAAATTGAAACATTTCATATATTTAAAGTGACATCAAGAGATGTCAAGAACAGTTGGGGCGGGGCCAGAGGAGGGCTGCTAAAATGATCCGAGGGCTGGAGCCCCTCTGCTCTGAGGCCAGGCTGGGAGAGTTGGGGGTGTTCAGCCTGGAGCAGAGGAGGCTGCGGGCAGAGCTGAGTGCGGCCGCTCAGGGCTTCAAGGGGGCCCAGAGGAAAGGGGGGGACAAGCTTTTTAGCAGGGCCAGCTGGGACAGGACAAGGGGGGATGGCTTTAAACTGAAGCAGGGGAGGTTTAGACTGGATCTAAGGAAGAAATTCTTTCCAGTGAGGGTGGTGAAACCCTGGCAGGGGTTGCCCAGAGAGGGGGTGGAGGCCCCATCCCTGGGAACATTCCAGGCCAGGTTGGCCGGGGCTGTGAGCAACCTGATGTGGTTCAAGGTGTCCCTGCTCCCTGCAGGGGGGTTGGACTGGGTGACCTCTAGGGGTCCCTTCCAACCCAAAATATTCTATGATTCTATGATTATGTAAAGATAATTTGTTAAGCCTGAGCATGGCACAGTCACCCTGTGTCTTTTGAGGCCAACACTGATTTCAGTTGAATAAATGCCACCCATTCCCCTGTATCACCTCTGTAGGGAAACTTTTCATCCCCAGTCAGACAATACCATTGCCCTACAGAAATCCCCAAGCTTTTGCTCCTCAGTTGCCTTGGGTGTCCCATAGTGCAGGGTCTGACTTTACAAAGATCAGGACCTTTTACTCCCCCTCCAGACCACCCAAGCCACACAGACTTTCCCACAAGCACCCATTACACGCCTCGATTTTCTGCAGAGTACAGGAGATGGTGCTGATCTCTAGGTAATTATTTGATACTACCATTAGATGAACTCTCCACTGAAAGTGAAAGCACTAGAGTTAATGAAACCACGATTAGTCATTAATCCTTCCACTGCAGGCAACGTTTCCACACAACCAAACTGGCTTTTTACTTTCAAAGTAAAGCTCCTTGGTGACAGGTTGGACCAGTTCATCCCCCACAGCGGGTTCCTCAGCGCAGAGTGCAGTTTCCGATGCAGAGCATTAGAAACCCGTCGGCTCGATCAAACAAAGGTTTTCAAGCACCCAATGTTATGTCAGCAACATCAATTAAAAGCTTTCACAGCTGCCTGCAAAAGGCCTTTGCAGGTTTCCGTGCCACCCAGCATGCCCTGGCTGCAACAGCCATTACACAATGGAAGCGCTGGCTCCGGCTGTGATGACCAGCACTCAAGAAAAGCTGCAGGGCAGGGCTGGTGGGGTCCAGCCATTAAGAGCACCAGCTCCCACTTTGGCAGCCCTGGGCAAACCCCCAGATCAAGTCTTCTTCAGCCTGGTACCCCCAGTGCCCTGCTCCCCTCTCACCACAGAGCCCCATCTTTCACTCTCAAAGCCACCCAAGTGACGCCAACAACAGCGCAGGGTGCGGAGATGCGACAGCCAGAATGTTCTAGGAGAGGAAGGTGCTATTTTGTGGAGCTGTTTCCTAGGGGGGTTGAATTTTCTTTTTTATGCCATGGTCACAGGAGGAGACTCAGCACCATGAGCCACACCACCACCACCGCCGCCTCCCCCAGGCTCTCCCCATGGGCTTGCTGGGAACAGGAGGAGGACCCCCCATTGCAGAGCACAGACCAGCAGCCCCTGCACTGGCACCGCTATCCTCCCCAGCCCTGGGGACAAAAGGGAAGGCAAAAAACCCAGCAGCTTCCCAGGGGAGTTCTAGGCAGCACCCTGAGTCCCAGAACAGACCCAAGAGCAGCAAGGCAAATTTGTGTCTGCTCAACAGGAAGGCACATACAGCTGATCTAATTTAGTAAAGCTTTAGTTTAGATGCAGCACAGCAGCACTTGACCTGCTCACAGGGGCTCCGACAAGCCAATGCAACCATCCCAGCAATACCATGAGACCCCAATTCCTAAGGGATTGCTGCAAACACACCTTTCTGCAGGAAGAGCTGCGGCCATGCACACTGAGCATCCCCCTCTCCCTGGCACAGCCACCAGCACTCACCGGCAGACCGGGACATGCCATGTACAGCCAACCCCACGCACATTTGCCATGATGGGCAGCCCCCAGCCTGACACCACAGGCAGGGGAGTCAATCCCCAGCCCTGCTGGCTGGTCTCCCATAGCCAACCCTCTAAACTAAAGAGCCAAAACTAAAGCTGAAACACACTGAGGAAAGGGCAGCAAGAGAGCTGAGAGGGGGAAAGGGGCTGAGGAGATGAAAAAGCAGCAGCAGCAGCTTGCAGGGAGAAAGGTCCAAGCTTGAGCTTGGGGATGGCTGGTGCCTGTGAGCCTCCCTGCAGGGCTGCTTTCCAAGAGGAAGGAGCCCTCACATACCAGAGAGCCTCTCAGCATCCCCTACGCCATGTAGCAACACACTTCGTGTTATGGTTGGACACCTGCCCGTGTTTGCTATGGAGCTGCTGTTCCCAAACAGGGCCCCCCGGTGAGGCTGCAGGGGCCAGGCCAGCTCAGCATTGACACAGGTGGCTCAGCCTCAAGCACATTGACCTGGCCCCAGGCAGGGCAGGGGAAGAGGCTCAGCTTGACCTCAGGGATCTGACCCAGACCCAGTCCCATCACCGCCCACCTGCAGCAGCACCCTCCATGGTTGCTTTTCCCCCCAGCACAGTCTTTGGCCCCCCACTGCCTCCGCTGTCCCCTTGCACTGCAGATGCACCAGGGCCATTCCTTGGTATTGCTGTCCTTGTCTTCATGTGGCTCAGCCCAGTCCTCCTACTGCTACCAGTTGCAAACTGGTGTCTGGCAGCATCCAGTCACCTCTTTTCCCAGCACAGGGCTAGGTGGACCTGCCCAGCACTGCCTTGGTGATTGCTGCTTAGTAAGAGACGCTTTAACCCTCTGCTTTGCAGCTCTTGAAACATCTTGTGCTGAACAGGGGAAACAAGCCTGAACTGCAGCGATAAAAGATTCAGCTGCTTCTCCTCGTTCTCCCCAGCAATTCCTATTCAATTTGACTCCTATAGATAGAAAAATGCTCCATCTGCTTTGGAAATGGTCATCAAAAAGCCCTTTGTGCAGCGAGGGCACGCACTCAGACACCTCTTTAACCCCCCATCCTCAGCACTGACCCAGCACCATTTCCCAGCATCAGAACTCCATCCCGTTCCACCTTCAATGGCGAACCTGAACTGCCTTGTCCAGAGCAGGATCCAGACACCCACCCCATGCACAGACAGCAATAGCACCTGGCCCCAGCTTTGCTGCTGGGATTTATCACTCCATAGGCAAGGGCACCTCCTTTCTGCTCATCCCCCTCACTGCTTCATCATCAATTGCATCCCATCAGCTGTTCTCCTGTCCCACTCCACTGGGGGCAGCCAGCAGGAAAGCCACACTGTGCCCAGCTGGGAACTTAATTTGTGAAATGATTGCTTTACCAGGAACAAAAGCTTTATTTTGTTGGCACCACAACTGCTGAATTTTGGTTTCCCCCCCACCATCCTGCAAGGAGCAAATACAAATTTCCCTCTGAGCCACTGCTGGGCCTGACAGCTCCTCTTCCCTCTGCACAAGCACGCCTGCCCCTCTCCAGTAAGAAAACACCAGATTTAGGGGCAGCAGAAGAAAGAAAATTAGAAAATTATATTTTTTAATGCTTCAGCTTGCAGTTTGCCCAATACAAAACATCAGTGAAAGAAAGAGCACCAAGGCAATGCCACGTTTCATCAGCTCTTGTGCCCACAGCCCAGCCCAGTGTCCCCCACGCCGCCGCAGCCTCCCTGCTGGGAAAGCAAACCAGACCCACACTGCAAACTGTCAGGCAGCAGCTACACCACGCAGCCCTCGGATCCTACTGCACGGTGTCACCTGCACACTACTCAAACAGCCCAGATGGACCCCTCCCTGCGTTCAATCACAGCAGCTCAGCAATGCCCGCCTCCAGCAGAGGTAAGCGCCCAGGGGCGGAGGCTGTGCAGTGCCAGCTGGGCCATCCAGGGCTGTCACCTCCATTAAGCAGGATTTTATAAGAAGTGATGAGCCCTGCAGGAAGCAGAAGATCTGTTTTCCTTGGGTGTGTGTAACCACAGCCACAAAGGAGCAGCTCTGGGCACACTGCACCCCATGAGGGATGCCCCGGGGCTCTGGCTTCTGGCCAAACAGTATTACAAGAAACAACAGCAAGAGAAAACAAAAGCCAAGCATGAAACCACCCAGGACACATAAGCTTGCATGAGCCACAGCTGGGCAGCACCATTTGTTTTTCCACCATGCTCCTGCCAAAAAGCAGATGATACCATGGAGCATCGCGGTGTTACTGAACTTGCTCGGGACACAGAGACAGCAAACCCCCCAGCACAGGGGCCAGAGGTGCCTCCCCACCCTCTTTAGCCACCACTTTCCAGTTGATCTTATTGGGTCTGAAGCACCTTGCTGCAGTCCAGACCTCAAGCCCAGCATCACTAAATCCATGTTTTCATGCAAAACCGAGCAAACAAATGTCCCAGGGACATTTCTACATCTGCAGCAACGCTCCTGAGCCTGCCACTAATCCGTGATGGCACTCTAAGCAGCAGCAAACACAACTCCTCCTGGCCCTCCAGTGTTTTGGGGAAGGCACCATTTCACTGGGAGAAAACACCCACCCGCAGGGACAGGGGGGCTTCACAGGATGAGACAGAGCAATTGAACCCCCTTGGTAAAGGGGGGGTGGATATTTGCTCTGGACCTCCCACAGCAAGACAGATCTTTTTGCCCTTTGGCCAGGCAGGGGGGCCTGGTAAGACCCCAGGACACCTGGTGGCCACAGGGAACCCACTGCCACCACCTCAGACCCAGCTGATGTTGCAGTCCCCTTCATCAATTACTCTGGCCAAATGCACTGGGGGGGGCCCCATGGGCTGGGTTTCCCCAGGGGGGAGCGTGCTGCTGCCCAGCTCTGCAGGCACCATGGGATGGGGCTCCCCAAACCAGGGACCAGGACCATCTAGGAGCAGGGATTCACCCTCCCCAATGTTTGCACTGCTCAAATGTCACCAGGACCACGCAGGCCTGGGATCTGTGAGCACCATCTCCTCTAACACCTCCAGCTCCTCCTCAAGGGAGGGACTGGAGTTGCGAACAGGAGCAGTGGCAATTGATATGAGCATGAGGAGCTGTAAAGCAGGGCTTTCCACAGGGGAAGAGGCAGGCCCACCACCAGCCCAGGGCCAAAGCTCAAGAGGTGATGCTAAAATCCTGCCCTAAGCTACCTGGTCCCCAGGCCCCACTGGTGCTCCGTTGCCTCCCTGCCACCCTCATGGCCCAGGGCGCACGTGGTCACTTCCCCATCCCTGTCCTCACCACCCCTCGTGACTAAGTTGAAAGTACAGATTACAGTGTCCCCTACTAGGGCCAATGCAACAGCATCAAGGTGACATTTCCACCCACGCCAGGAGCTTGCCAAAACACAGGAATGGATGGGGGGGGTCCCACACCAGCCAACCTTTAGCAGAGTTGTGCCACAGCTTGGCTGGTACCAGAATTTCATGCCATGGCTTGCAGTGCTGCTGCAGCCCATATACCCAGCAAAGGCCCACTGCTCCCCATGTAGGACCCAATAGGGATCCTATCAAGCCAACCTGACCTTGCAGTCACTCCCAAGCACAAAAAGATGGTCATAACCACCTATATTCATGCAAAAAACTCAGAGCAGCCTGCCAAGGCACAGATTCAACCACAGGAGAGAAAAGCAAAGCAGAAACCCACAGTACCATAACAACTCTCCCAAAGAACATGAAGTTATTTTCATACCTGGACTAAGAAGCTGGGAAAGGGACTGTCACAAGCTTGGGACTGCCCTGCAGGGAGGCATGATCCTGACTTCCCACTCCCAGTACTCTTTTCCAGGAAGGAGATTCCCCCCACCCCTCCAGGTTTTATAGGGTCGAGGTTTATACGCTGCAGCTGCAGCTCCTCCACCACCTTTCACAGCTCCTCAGGACTCGATTGCCCTCAGCTGAGATCCCCAGCAAGGAACTGGGAGCATCCCCCGGCACCAGGGCTTGGGGAGGGGGTGGGAGAGACTGAATTCCCCACAGCTGCACTTTGTATCAAGGACGAGAATTCCTCATCTCCCGCTGGGCATGGGGCACCTGTACCCACCTTTCTCATCCTCTCCCAGTCCTCATTCTTTGTTCAACCCCAAGGTCTCCATGCCCCGTGAAGACCCCTTATTTAATGCACTCCGGTGGGCAGAGTTAAGGGTACTGCGGCAGGTTTAATCACTGATCTTGAACAGCAGCACAGCAGATTTAATGTCCTTTTAATGTAGCGGAGGTGTCTGCTCCCCACTCCAGCGCTGAGAATGCTCATGGGCTGGAGCAGTCTCGGTCCCCACCCTGTGGCTGTCGCCTGCGAACACCAACACCTGCACAAGAAGAGATTTGCTCACCACAGAGAGGAGCAGGAGCCATGGAAAATATCACCAACAGCGTCAAGCTCAGCACCAAACCCTCCCTCAGACAATCCCCAAAAGAAATCATGCCAAATTTAATAGTTTTTTGAGAAACTCCCCCTGACTTGTTGAAGCTGACACAGGGTTTGGTGGGAGGGATGTGGGATGCTGTAGGGATGCAGGAAGGATGTTACAGGGACACTGCAATCCTGCGGAGCAGCCGGTGCAGGAACGTTGGCGGGATGCAGGCAGGATGCTGCAGGGATGCAGGAGGCATCTTGCAGGACACTTTCCCACAGCTCTTTCACAAGCAAAGAGTGTTTGGCTCTCAAATTGACTCAAACTAGCCACTTCATTTCCCCTGAAACTTTCCGGAGAAAACAAGTTCTTATCTCACTAGAAACCCAGGCCGCAGATGCTGGGCTGCCTGGGAGGAACAAGCAGCTCTTGTAAGCCGACAGCGGCACTCTCAGCCCCGGACAACCGCCGGCTGCTGCCTCCCCAGGGATGCACTCGAGGACGGGGCTGCACCTGTGGGGCTGAGCCGCTGGCACCACATCCCCCATGCAGCTGCAAACCACGGTCCCATGTCCTGCAGAGCAAAGAGCTGCAAATTTCCTTCCTGTGAGCTGAAAGGTGAAACACGGGGGGACCAGGCACAACCCAGGGGTGTTTACTCTGCATCCCTGGTAGCAGCCGAAACGTTGAACACTTGGCTTTCAGCCTGTACCTTTTTCGGCTGAAGGTTTAGCGGAGGGACAGGGCTCTAATTCTGACTTTGGTTGGCTTTGCGCAGAGTGCAGCCCTCTGAGCTGCAGCCCACAAAACAGCTGGCATATCTGCAGCATTTTTAGTCCAGCAAATCCCCCCTCCCCCTGTTTCTGCTTAGCAAAAAGCCGGAGCAGCAGCACCCCTCCCTCCCAACTCACCACCCCCCCCTCCCGGCGCAGCTCGGGGTGATGGAGAGCAGAAAGGCAGAGACCAGCTCCCCTCTCCTGCCTCGGCCCACAGGGTGAAAGCCCACTCCATCCATCCATGTCCCCCGCGGATGCCCAGGCGCCGCCACCGCCACCCGCTGCCTCACTCCTGCCGGCACGGCACAGAGCACAACCACTGCAGGGGGAAGAAATTGGTTTATCAGACACCCCCATCACCCTTTCATCTTCCCAGAGGCACTTTCCGACGCCCATCAGCTTTTTCCCCGTGAAGGAGGATGGCTCCTTTCATCAGCATGTGTGTTTGGGAAGGGGCTCCACGGTGGCAGTGATTGCCCAGGGCCTTTTGGTGAGGGTGTGAGTTCAAGTGCTGTCAGAGCCCTCTTGGACCACGGCCACCCTGTTGGCTCTGCCCCAGCGCTGGGGAAGCTCCTGGGTTAAAATCTGCCTTCCGCAGCGCTGCAGAAGCACCTGCCCAATGATGCTCAGTGAGGCCTGGGGTGACACAGCCTGTGCACGTCAGTGGCTGACATTTTGCAAATGTGCAAAGTTACCAGTGAATTTTGGCGGGGGGGGGGGGCGGGGTGTGTGCCTGGGAGATTGGCACAGCCCAGCGGGATGCCAAGGGCTGGTGCTCAGCTCCGGGGTGCTGGCCAGCTGCAATCGGGGGCAGCCTCGTCCGAGCAGCGACAGACACGGCTTCTTTGTGCCGAAGGGATCGGCGTGGCGCAGAGCTGATCCAGGTTGCCTCCTGAGTCCTTTTTGGTGATATAAAGCACAAATCACACCTCCAGCACATTGCGGGCTCAGGGCCCGCAGGGGACGGGGCAACCCCGCGCGCTCGGTGCTGGACCCCTGCCCTCCTCTGTCGCAGCAACGCGCTGGGACTCCACGCGTGTGTTTTAGTGGGATGCAAAACCCCCTCGTCCGCACACCTCGGGGGAAGCAAGGGACCAGGAAGAAAGGGATGCTATGATTTTGAGATTAGTCAAAACACTACGTTAATTTAGCGGAAAGTATTTCTCTGCCGTAATCTCATTCTCGTGCCTTGCCAGGTTTTTCTCGCTGTATTAAAGAAACGCAACGAGTGTGGGAGGTGTGAACTAATGCTACCACACTGGGAAGGTGGTGAAGACCTGAGATCTCGCAATGATGTTCACCGGACTCCTTACTCAACAGGAGTGTGAGCAAGTACAGTGGAAAAAAAGGGACATCATTGGTCTTTTAAGAAAAAACCCAAACCAAATAGCTGTGAGACAATCTCGTCAGCAAATGCTATTTAAAAGCACAGACATTCGCCTCCTCTCTCCCAGGGCAAGTGTTAACCTTTAAACACAGCCTTTCCACTCCCTTCCCTTTCACTCACACATTTTCTTCTCCACTTGCTCCCCGCTTGCCGAAGTCTCTTACGTTGCCCCACTGAGAGCCCACGGCTGGTGTGTGCCACCGCGCTGCGATGCACTGTGCCAATGGGGCCACCCCCCCATCCCCGCGCTGCCAGGGGCTTTGAGGCAGCAGCCAGCGTTATTTACAGAAATATTTCCCAGCAACAAAATCTCCCTGTGATTTGCACGCGCCCAGGACTCGGACGTAAGCCCCATTTCTTGTCCTTCCTGGGGCCGGCTCTCTTGGGGAGGTGGCTGGAGCTGAACCTCCTCAGCGCTCATGCAAACGGGGAGCTGGCCACGAGGATCGACCCAGGTTGCGCCGCAGTCAGCTGCCCCGTTGTTACGGACTTTTGCACGCACGGAGCTGCCTCCCTGCTTGGAAAGGTTTTCCCGGCTGCTGGCGAGACCCGCCGCCGTGGCAGTCCCAGGGCTGAGCCCAGGGGGAGGTTTCTCGAGGGAGAGCGACTCCCGTCTGCACCGTTGCTTCCTGTCCCAGCTGTGAGGGCAAGAACAACAAGAGCTCGAGCGGTGACGTGGGAGCCTTGCGCAAGAGCCGACGGGGGAAATGCAGCTCGCTACTTTCCAGAGAGCATCTCACGCGCGTCGGCGGCGACTCAAAACGGCCTCGCAAGGAGAAGGAGCCCCAAGTGCCGCAAATTGTTTTAACAGCGCTCGCATCCCATCTTCACCCTTAATCTATAGTCTCCAGTGTTTTGAATTCAGGGTGATGAGGCCGGGGCACAGGGAGGAGGAAGGTCCCTGTTTGGAGAACAAGGGCTCTGCGGCACCCAGTCCATCACAGCCCAGGAGCATGCATCCCAGTTGGGCTCTGGCACCGGTTGGGGATGGCTGCTGGGAGCACCACAGCCCCTGCCCACCCCTGCATCCCCCCGGAGCGCCCGTGAAATGAGTGTGTCTTTGCATGCCCTTTACCCAATCCGCAGAAATTTAAAGAAAAGTGGGATGAGGCTGAGCTGTCGGCACAGCTCCTCCGGCCGTGCCTTGTCCTGCACCCGGGCAGCTCCTTCGGGCCTGGCAGGCTCATGGCGTACAAAGGGCAGGTGCCTTGGGGAGCTGCAGAAAGCGAGGAGGATCCCTGAGGTGTGGAAGAGAGTTGTGCAACTTCTTGCTCACAACCCACCAGTGCTTCCTGAGGAAGGACCAGCGGGTGGGGAAGGGGCTGTGCAAGCCTCCCCAGCCATGGCTGCGGCTGCCCGCAGCACCGCAGCTCCCCCGGCCGCTGGCTTCCCCACTCTGGGCGCCCAACTCCCTATTTACTCACTTTACAAAAAAAAAAAAAAAAAAAAAAAGTAATAAGAGGCAGCTTTTCTTATCAATTTGCCTTTTAACTTCTGAAGTTGCAGCCACTGTTTCAAAGGCGTTAAGAACAGAAATAGCTTTTTTCTGATAAAAGTGACTCTGAGTCATTAAGAGTCTTCGACTGCTGCTCTGGTGCCAGATATCGTCAGAAAATAAGGAGAGGAAGCTGCCCGCACGGCTGATTACGAGGCAACCAGAGCAACTCAGCTCGCAGCGCTCGTCACCAAAAGTCCCCAAAAACGCCCATGTCCCACCCACCGGAGCAATGAAGCCTATCCCCAGCTCTTCAGCGTCCGGGTCAAAAAAATTATTACAAACCTGAACTACTTAAGCCTTACGACTGAGTGTACCCACATTGCACAGCCCCAGAGAGGAGAGGGCGTTAATGTTCACCCCCCAAATCCAGCTCAGCTTCTTTAGCAGCAAAGGCCCCATGGGTGGGACACTGGCTTGGAGTTAGACCAATAAATAAAAAGCAACCCACTGTGTGTTTTGGGGGTGAATTCCCCAAATTCCCAGGTGATGTCGGAGCTGTGGGTCCATGGTCAGAGCGCGATGCCCTGGCCACCAGCTGCCTCCCCCCACGTCCCCCATCCCCGAGCCTCCCGCAGTGCATCTGCGCTCTTCATCCTCCGCGTCCCCCCAGCATCCACCAACCACCGAGGCAAACAACAGGTTTGAAATGAAATCGCACAAATTCCACCCAGTTTGGTAGGGAGGAGCTGGACTTGATGATCTTAAAGGTCTTTTCCAACCTAAACGATTCTATGAGAGTCCTCGCTACCACGGTTGGGGGCTCAGGAGCTTTGAACCCCGTGGATTTTTCTTGCGGTTGTGAATTAACAGAATTGACTCTCTTGTGACAAATACGGGGCCACCTGGGGCTCTGTAGCTGCTTTTCTATCACTGCACAGTTATTCAGAATTTTAGAGTCCTGGTGGGGCCAAGGCCCAGGTCCCCCTTTTAGCTTTCACAACAGCCCGAGGCGCGAGCTGTGGGCAGACGTTTGCAAGAGCAGATCACGCTTAAATTTCACAGTGGTGGTCACCAAAAAAGATATTTTTTTTTCTCTGTTTCTCCAAGGCACAAAATCAATAATGCAACAGCATCTTCTATCCCCTTCTGAATTTTGTGCATTGCTGTTCATTTTTTTCCTCTTTTTCAAGCTTTTTTTTATTCCCCGCTGCTTACAAATGCTGAGCAATTCAGGAAGACCCTCCGCATTCATGCCAGCTGGGAAAAACATGGAAAAAATGAGGAAAATCACATGGGTTATATAAAAAACTTTGTTATTTTGTCTAACTGGTGCATTAATGCAAGCAGTTCATGGTCCTCCTCAGCCTTGCCCCCCCGCAGATGCATTCTCCTTTGGTCCAGAAGGAGATTAGCAAAGACAGAGAAGGTACAGTGGGAATTAGGGAATAAATCAAATAATCCCAGCCTGTTCCTGGCTGCACCTGGCAAAACATTTCCTAGAAAGGTTATTTTAGAGTCCACAAAAAAAAACCCAACCCCAAATTCTTGTCAGATAAATTTCAGTAGAGAGATCCAACCCTTTCATCTTGGTTACAGAAACAAGCAGCAAATAGGGGCAACTTAAAAATTAAACCTTTGACCTTTTGGGGGATGAGGGAGGGGGGAAATGCTCAAAATGAAAACCATTATCAGATCACACATCTTTCGCGTGCAAGGGAGGAAAAAGAATTCTCTAATCGGCTGTAATTTGAAGGGAAACTGCCCAGGAGGGATTTCCCTGTCCTTTAGCTGGGGGGCGAGGGGCACGGAGGCTGCATGGCTGCACAGCCCAGTCCTGCGCACACTCGGCCCCCATAGCCCATCCCCTCTGGGTCTGTGTCCCCCCCCGCGAGGGGTCCCTGCGGGCTGGCACCAGTGCCGATGAAAACGGAAAACTGGAAGGAAAAGGGCTGCTGCGAGCAGGGTGGTTAGTGCCTGATCACACTTCGATGCTGTGCTTTGTTCCAGGCACATCTGGGGCTGGGGGTGACCAAGAGGCCACATCTGGATTTGGCATCATGTGGATGCATCCCATAGGAAGTCAGGTGGGATCAATAAAACCCTGATCTGGTTAGCGGTGTCCCTGCTCCCTGCAGCAGGGTTGGACTAGATGACTTCTAGGAGTCCCTTCCAACCCAAATCATTTGATGATTCTATGATTTTTTTCTTCTGACCCTTTCCACGGGAGTAACCTCCAGCAGCCAATGCAACACCTTTGTGTGTCACCACTAAATATCCAGGGTCACAGGCATGGAAATCAAACATAGGTGTCGGACTCAAGGGAGGCTCAGGGCGGCGGGAGGAGCTGCTCCCTGCCCACGGCTGGCGGCTTCATCCCAACCAGCTGGGCAGAAAACAAGCACGGGAAGGGGTAACCTGAAAGACGTCAACAGGGCCTCCAATTTCTAAGGACCAGAGCCTCCCCTTGCATGCTTGGCATCCCACCACCGGCGCTCTCATGCCGCAATGTGGTTAGCACAGGTTTTCTCCTGTTCAGAGGGATACGGACACGGCTGCACAACCACAGCGCTCCTCACACCTCTTGCCCCAACACAACTTGTTCATCTGCGAAGAAGAAATCCCATCAGGCCTCTCCTCTGCTGGGGCAGCATTTCCCTGGGGCACAGAAAGTCGCCCTGCAGCCAGAGAATACAGCTGGGCATCAAAGCAGCAGAGTTTTGGGGGGCCAAAGCAGCACTTGCACATCCGATAGCGTCCCACACACCTTTATAACCCTTCCAGCTGGGCACCAGAGGTGACGGCAGGCATTCATCTCCGCGGGCACCAGTGCTGAAGCAGCCCCAGAGTTCTGGATCTGGGCAAAGAGAAGGATAGGACAGCAGCACAGAAATAGCAGACAATTTCCAGGTTTAAGTCAACACAGTAAGACTTGAGTTTGGGGGAGGTTTGGGGGATTTTACCCAGAAAAATGGCATTTCAGGAGGTTCTGTGAAGACTTGGTTTGCACTTTAGTCCAAGCTAATTGATGCAGCCATCACTAAGCGAAGGGGTTTGAGCAGAAAGAAGCAAAAATAGAGACAAACAACCCTGCTTGATGCCTGGGAAGCAGATCTTGGCTCCCTGCTCTGCTGCAACCTTCCCGCACAGGGTGGGGAATTGGGGAAAAACCCCACCCCTCCTCACCGGGGCACTGGGACTGCACCCGTGCCAGCGAGCCAGGGCTGCACCGGGTTTGAGGAGAGGTCGGGCTGCTGGCACCCGGTCCACTTCTCACTAGGGTTTTGGGGACTGAGGGGTTTGGGCACAGGTTCTGGTCCGCTGCTGTTTTACCCACACCCAGCCCTAACACATCACGACTATGAAGACTTTTAATGCCTGAAAAAAAAAAAAAAAAAAAAAGAATCAAGCAAGCTTTATTCATCGTGGAGTGCTGCTATTTGAGTAGCTTGTTTGAGGTCAAGGAGTTGTCAAACCTCCCCAGTTCCCTCTGATGTTTTAGCACACTTACCAAGTATGAGAAATGAAAGATTGTGGTCTTCAGAAGAACTGATATCAGAAAGCCAGCTTAAAGATGAATAGCTTAGCACATTCACACTTTTTCAGTTGCGTTTACTACATCATATTTACAGGCTAATGTAAGGGTGTATACTTTCCTTTTCTTTTTTTTTTTTCCCTGCATAGTTGAGCACAAATTTAAACGCCTGAGTATCTGATAAGAGAAAGATATAAGCTAGAAGGCAGCTACATAAATACTGACTCCCACGCACCCAAGATACCTCTAATAATCACTTCATCTTAACACTCTGCTGAGCATTATTGCACATAAACAAGGACATTTGGTGGCATTAGGAATTCAGACAGTAACTCCCAGCGTTTTGCATTCAAGGGAGCTCTACTGCATAACCCGCTTTATCCTTTTGCAAGCCACAGGATGAAGCTTCGGTTAAGGGGACACAGGAGGCTGAAGATTGCCCCAGATGATGGCCAGTGGGTATCTCAAGGGCATTTCTCCAGCAGTGTTTCAGCCTGACTTTGCTTGTGCAAGGATGGACAGACCTGACAGACATTGGGGGTTAGACTAGACGACCTCTAGGGGTCCCTTCCAACCCAAAACATTCTATGATTTTAAAGTTCATCATCCCTAAATCCCCATAGGATAAATGAGGTCAAGAAGCCCACGATCATGCACATCCCCATAGGATGTAGGCCCCTGGAAGCCCAAGCCCACAGGCACCAAGGCACTGTGTTTTCCCACCCACCGTGCACTAAGCTGTTACGGAGGCTCTGATCATCAGTTTCTGCCTGTTCCTACTAAAAATGCTGCAGGTGGGCATGAAAAATCCTGCATGTTTTCCTGGTGGTATTTCATAAACAACCTCTAATACCCGTCCTGTTAAACCCAGCTTTTCAAAATACTTTCCATGTTTGTACAGACAGTGCCCAAACAGCAGCGGGGTAGCCAAGCTAGGAAGAGAACTGGGACCAGTTTGCACAACTGGTAAGATGTGCAAAGTGCAACCAGGGGATTTAGGTGCAGGGAGGGCTGCCGGCCAGAACAGACAGCGCTGCAGGAAAGCTGGTATAGAAGCACCTGGATATAAAGAGAAAGGCAAGGTTCAGCAGGAAAGAAACAGGGGTGCAATCCAGGCTGCGAGGAGCACAGCAGGCAGATCATGCGAGGAGCACCTCTCGTGCAGCTGATAAGGCCAGCAAGAGATAAGGGGCAGAAACGCTCTTGCTGCCTGCGGTCACTCAGTCTAGCCCCACACGATCTCTCTACATAGGAAACAATAAAACCCAGCCCTAACTCCAGCGCCCAGAGCCTGCAGCTCACCACAAGGTTCAGAGCATCGTGATGAAGGCAAAGAAGCGATGCTGCATCCCCCTTCCCCCGCTCTTGCCCAGCCGACCTCTGCTAACCTGGACACCAGCAGCTTCCCACTGCAAACAGCCACCCCCAGGCACTGGGGATCAGCCCCAGACTGGGATTTGTAAACAAACTGGGGCCTCCACCCTCAAGGGGGATTGCAAACCAGCTACATTTGTGTAAACTGGAGTTGTAGGCATTGACACTGCCAAGGTCACCTGGGATTTCTGATGGTGGAAATGCCAACCAGAAACATGATGATTATTTTCTTTTCCACAAAAAAACCCACACCCAACCCAACCCACTTGTCTAGAAATAACCTTCTAGGATTGACACAAGATTAAATTAGAAGGATCTTATAGGACGGGAATGGGGGAATTCAGTTTGCGTCTGCCTTAGCTGCCCATGGTCTCCCATGTGAGTGGGGGACACGATGCAATGCAGGGAGCAGTCCATTTCACAGATGAATAATACTGCTGGCTGGGTATGGTTTGGAGTTTTCCCTTCTCGTTATTTTATAATGATGGAAATATAACCAGGATTCAATTTAAAATAGATTTCTGACATGGCATTGCCCTTACAGGTACAGCCAGGGCCTCTACAGGCGGTCAGGCAGCGGGGTACTCTGAATGCAGCATCTATTTCCAGAAGTCATTGCTAACTTTTCCTGCATCAGTAATGATTCAGTTTTGGTCCTGAGCCTAAGCTAAAGGTCAGAATTAACTCATGCTCTTAAGGGAAAACTCTGTAGTCATCTCTCCGCCTAACACTACCAAGGTGTGAAAAATAATGTCTGAAATATGAGAGATTTGTTGGGTTTTTTGGAGTGTACAGTGTCAGGCAGCAGAGAAATTTTCTTTTCAGAGGCACAGGGATGGAGAAGCATTTGGATCAGGCCTCAGCTCCATCCAGCCTCGCAGCCTGTCTCCAAAGCTCGTGGATGCTTAGGAAAAACCTGCAAGAGCAGCGGCAGCGTCGCCCGCCCTCACAGCTCCCCCGGCTGTGCTTCGGGGACCCCCTGAGCCAGAGCCTCGCCACCGCTCGGTGTCCAATTCCTCCTGACAGACTAATCCTCCCTGAAATGGTCTCGTTGAATTTTGACTTCATTTACATCCGCAACATCCCGTGGAAACGCACTGCATGGTTTAACCATGCGCTGCATGAAAAAAATAGTTCCTTCAGCTTTTTTTTAAAGCCTCTTCCCACATCTATTCAGTGCCAGCTCCTTCTGTGTTAGGGACACCAGTGGGCAATTTTTCCCGGTTCAAGTTCTGCAGGTGTCCCGTGATGGATATTTAGATACCGGTAGCACATCCCTCTCCTCCCAGCTCAGAATCCCAGGCTCCATAGCAGAGCCATTCTGTGTTTCGGCTCGCTGCCGTTGCCCTCACTTTGCTGCCTCTTCTCAGAGGCAGGAGGAGCGGAATGGAGACGGGAGCTCTGCACGGCAGCCGAGCTGCCTCGGATTGTGCTGGGTGTTACTTACCAGTTACAACAGGGTTTGTTAATACAGCTTTCTCCTTTGTGCATTAACTCGTAGTTACCATTGAGTTCCCCCTACCTTATCTTTGAGTGTCGGAGTCATTTTCAGCTTGTGCCAGCCTGAACAGCACCGTAATGCCAGCACCTTTTTCACTTCACTCTTTCCCTCTTCTTCTCAACCACTTACTAAAGGCGTTGACTACAAAACAGATGCCACCACGGGTGCCTCTCAAATTAACACCTAAGCTGTATTTCCTGGAATCTGTCTGGGGCTTTTGAGCACTTTCCATTACAATCAGCAAAGCCGTCACCTGAAAATTTTATAGCAAAATGGCTATTTTTTTAATTTGAGAATATTATCTTGATGGCGAAGGCTGGAGGTGTGAAGAGGGGGAAAGCCTGCTTTAAAAATACGCATTGAAACGGCATCAGGCATGAGAAAGCCAGAGTCACCTGTGACTGGGCAGAAGCATTAAGCTCTGAATGCAAAAGAAGTGGTGTGAGATGTTGAAACACTGCAACATGCTTCCCTCCGCTGCGAGGAGGGGACTGCCATGGTCCCTGGCTCCCTCTCCTTTCCCTTTCCAGCCCCCAGCACCCCGATTTCCAGCTGCTCCTCTGGCGGAGGGTGCCCTGCTCTCCTTGAGCTGCCCACCCAGGGAGCTTCCCTTCTATTGGGAAATGGTTTTGAATCCTTGCAGACAGAGAAGGGAATCAAAGCGAAGTCTCTCATTTCTTGGGGAAGCGCTGAAACCACCAGCTCCTATGCAAAACAAAAGGCTGATGTTTATAGACCATTTCTTCCTCCGCTGGTTGTGCTTTCAAATGAAAGTGTTCATGGTGGCTGTGCTTCGGGGGAATCTGGGCTGGCCACGTGCACCAGGAGTTGCTTGCTGGAGAAGGTCCGTGCTGAGACCACTGTCATGCTCCTGTCCCCAGCCAAGGAGCAAGGGAGATCCATGGCAGGGGCTGGGTTCGGCTCCCAGGGGATATGGGGCTCTCTGTGTGTGCCAGCGATGCTCTCAGGCTCAGTCACAGATGCAGGTACCAGAGGAGGAGCGTCACATCTCAGCCCTATTCCTGTCCCCAAAGGCTGCCAGTCTGCACCTGGGACTCAGAAAGGGTGCACAGAGGTGTGGAGTGAGTGGGGACGCGCGGAGGGGCGTGCTCCTGCCAGCTGTCACAGCGAGGAAAACTACATTTTTGATTTTATAAATAAAACACCTCTGCCTGAGGAAGCTGTGAAATGGTGGAATTGTGTACTGCAGAGCCAGATTTGACAGCTTTTGCCTTCAAATGTCCTGCCCCAGGTAATTTCTAAATTTCACCTCTGCCCTAAGAATAAACATCACCAAGTGGTACTGATAACCACAGCCCTGCATTTCCCAGTGTAAATAATGATATTAAATCTGTGGCATTGGTTTACATGTTTAACCATGGGTTGAATCAACAGTATAATCTGAAATGCCCATTGGTACTGAATTAGGCTGTTGCTTTTGACCTTTCCGTTCTGGTAGACAGATTAAAAAAAAAATACCAGAATTAGTTTCCAAAGAGATACAGGCAAGAAAGTTCTTCCTCACCTCCACCTATTAGGACATACGCACAGGGGTTTTATCACATAACGCTCACCCTGGTAATTAACCAGCTTGAAAACTACCTGAGATTACGTTGGAACGAAGCCTGGTTAATTAATAAACTTCTAAGCCTGAGCAGGAGCAGGAATAGGTCAGCTCCCTTCCAGGCAAGCCTTGCAGCTCTCATCAGCTGAAAACATTATTACAGTAATGGCTCTTATTTGAAGATGTCATTAAATGTGCAACTTGGGGATAGGATAATCAATAGAGATGGTTGGATCTCTCCCGGGTACCGGTAGGAAAATCTCTAGGACAAGGCAGCAAAGGAGAAACGCAAGTGGGGAGGGAGGGGAAATGCTCGCCCCGTCTCCATCCCCTCCAGGTGAGCGGCCCTGGGAGGGGAGGAAGAGCAAAACCTGGAGCAAGAGAAATAGTAACTACGGGGTTGTGGGAAGGTGTGAGATGAACCAGGTGTGGGGCGAGGGCTGGCTCGCTTCGCACCCTTGCACGCTGTCCTGCTGCCGCTGCACCCTTCTGCTCCCTCCACGGGGACCCGGCAGCGCTCACCGCCGTGAACCCCAGCTCCGGGTTTGGCCCTCAGTTTGTGCGGCAGCAGGGACACAACAAACAGGAAGTCTTACTCATTTCTTCATCATCTTCAGAGGAACCGTGCCCACTCCCCACAAAAAAATCACCTTTGAGCACCCGGGGGCTTAAGCCTCTTGGGGTCGTCTCGCCCCGGGAAGGCAGGTCCTGGGGGCTACCTCCCTCCCCGCACCCACCAAACCCATCCTGCATAGCAGGGTGAGCTGACCCTGGGATGGCAGGGTTAGGGTTAACGGTTGGACTTGATGATCTTAAAGGTCTTTTCCAACCTAAACGATTCTGTGATTGTACAACCTACCCCCAGGGCTGCTGCGACGGCCAGGCTGCTGCCTGCACCCCACAACGCTGACGGCCGCCTGCTGTGTCCTGAAACGGCTGCAGGCGCATGGAGCCAGAGAAGCGCCCCGCGCAGCGGAGAGGAGAGCTGGTCCAGCAGTGACAGGGAAGGGCAGGCATAGGGGGGAGGCAATTTCTTCTAGCAAAATAATCTCTAAGCCGCCTTCTTGCTGTGGGCCGTCCCTACCTGTTCTGAGGGGAGGAGAGGACAGGGGGAATAGGACAGGAAATTGAACCACTTGTGGTTTCTTTTAATCCGAAAGCATCACTGCGTCAAGTTTCACACCTGAAGAGCGGTTGCAGCGCTCTGGTTTCCCTTCATGACAGCGAGTACAGTAGAGCTTGTCCCCCTCGTGCTGCAGCCCGGGGGCTCCGGCCTCGGCAGCCGTGAGCGTGAAGGTCTGCCCATTGCTCTGCACTGATCTCAGCCCAAAGGTGCCAGAGATGGGCAGTCAGCGGGGCTGGCCCTTGGGGGGTATCACGATACCTGGGGTGAGCTGTGTGAGCCCCACCACACCAGCCCCTCCGCCAGCACGCCAGCTCTGCGATGGAAAACCAAGGGTCCTGCTTGTGAGAGCATAGACACGGGGGGAAGACACATTTATGGCCAGAGGAATCAGGAAGGTATGTGCCCCCCAGCCTGCTTAATCCCTGCCCTTCATCGCAGGTACCTGTGCCCCTGCTGAGCAGGACTTGTCTCCGCGGGATGTATTTACCACACTGGCTGTTCCTGGGGAGGAAAGTTCAGCGCGGGGACAGTCTCAACAGACAGGCCAATACACCTCTCACAGCTTCTGGAAAGAAGAGTTTTATTAGGCACAACATGTTGATAAACCTCCACAGGTCAGACGACCCCGTAATGTGACCCAAGCTCACGTTAAATCCAAACCGATTCGAGGGATTATTACACCCCACGTCAGGTAGCGTGGTTTGTCCTTTTACATGGTCTTATTAAGGGTGCATTTCTTTATTAGGTATAAAATGATTTCTTGGCAATTGTCCTTATTCTCCAGAGCCTGAAATTTTAGTGAGATCAGTGTAAAATGAAAAGGAACAGGGTAGCCCTGTGAACAGCAGAACTGGCGAAGCGGGGACTCCCAGGGGGGACCCCCAGGGGGCTGAGCTCCCTCTGCCACCCCAGGTTTCCAGTAGCACTGAGCGGGCAATGCAGTTTTTCTGCAAAGGGACATGGTAGCTGGAAATGTCAGGTTGGGACAGAGGAGAACAATCTGAAGTTGTTTATTCTCTTTGAGATCTGTCTTCCTCCATCAAATTCAGCTATATTTGTCCAACATGTCAAAAAATGTTTAAGGCTGACAGACATACACGGGAACATCAGAACTGCATGAGCCCCCTTTCCTTTGGAAAAAGGACAAAACGCACAAGGAGAACTGAGGACAAGAAGTTACAGGTACGCCTGGAATACATCTTGGAGAACTCTTTGGTTTTTAAATTGAGGTGACTGAGGAACAGCTTAAAGTAGGCTTTAGAGACCTTCATGAGGCGACTGCTCACTGCGGCTCCGCTGGCTTTCAGCTCAGCCTAACAACAGCTCAAGACGCCTCCTGCCTTACGCCGAGCCCTGAACTACGTGGTCGGCTGGGTTAAAATTCCCCAGCTCTATCGCACCTACCCTGCGCTCGCTGCCGTGGCTGCAGCACAGGCTTTCCCAAAGGCTGAGCAGCTGGACGGCAGGATGGACAAGGACAGTGTCCCAGCAGATCCCCCGGTGGGTGCATACACTATATGCAGCATATGAGCAGATAAAAGGGAGAAAAAGGCTTTGAAAGGGGCAAGGGGCTGAAAGCAAATGCATTAGATAAAGTCAAATGAGATCTGGAGATCTGGAACAGAGCAGTCTCTTGAGACACAGGATGGAGAACCCCATCACCAGGAATTGCTAAAACCAATGTGGAGACGATGCGAGAAATGCCTCAGCACGGGCACTCCGCAAATGCTTGGGGATGGAGCAGGACCACCACATGGGAACCAAGTCACAGCTTGGCCAGCCTGAGAGCAGGTTTCCAACACTGATGCTTTGCTGAAACTTCCCAGCACATCTCACTGTACAAATTTGGGTGGGAAGGAGAATTTTCCACAGCCCCGCCAACACGGGTGAAGCCTTGGGAGGGGAGCGAGCTGTGAGCGTTACATCCGTAAAGGGGACCCACCTGCAGAATGTGTTGGGACATCTCTCTCCCTGCCCTGGCCACCGTACGCTTCTAAGTCTCCTCCCTCCTTCACAGAGGGATGGAAATCAGTGCCTCCAGGTCCAGGAGATCTCTGAAGGAGCAGCGCGGCCTTTATCGGTTTTGCAAAGTCCAGCCCGTTCTGTCCCATAGCCGCAGTTCATCCAGTGGTGCTGCACACTCTGTGACAGCAGGGACCCAGAAGGCTACAGTTACGAGTATTCGATTCCTCTATTATTTCTGAGCCCTGCGAATATGCCAGGCACTGAAAGTCAAGAGAAGCCTTCAGCTCGTGGTCTCCAGTTCAGTCTCTCCAGTTTGCACAGTTTGGTAAATGGAAATAATCGATGAGCACATCCCACGTGAGCCCAGCAAATCTCGAGATTTACCCTCATGTATAAGCAGCCAGATGTTAACTGCATTGCTCACTTGCATTTAAAGCTGGTAAATATAATTTTTAAATCACATATAAAAAAAATCTAAAATGTTAAAATGCTTTTTACCCAGTTAATTAACAATTTTGGTATAAATTGTCTTTTCGCTTTATTTTTTTTATTTTATAAGCAATTAATTTCCAGGAAAGGAAATGATTCAGCCAGCTCAGCTGAAGGTAAGAGGCTGTTTTATAAAGGCAACTTCCAAATACAGAAATACCATTTCTGAAAATCGCAGGAAAGGAAAAAAAAAAGTTTTGCATTTCAGTAAAAAACAAATAATTAGTCCTTCAGAATAATCATTGCAAAGACAAATGAAACTATGTTCTGGACCACACTGTTTCTGGTCAAAGAGAAAAAGAGTTCATTCTCTCTGAAGATAAATTGTGATAAAGTGGGCATAAAATGGGCTGGGTTCTGCTCTCATTTCATGACAGTGTAAATCCATCGCCTTTTTATCACTCTCCCTTTTCCTCACTCCAGACAGTGGAGGGGTCTGAAACTGTTTCCATCAACAGTTTCCCCATGTCAAGCAATTAAGACTTCAGGCACACTCGTGAGGATGAAGGTGGCGATGAAGCAAAAGTAATTAAAAAGGTTGTCACCTCAAGCAGCTGTAGTTGTGTGGGCACCACCTCCACTGCCTTAGCCTCTTCCTGCCTCTGGTCCCTTCACACCTCAAATTTTAGCTTGGTTTGTGAACAGAGCAGCCAGGTGAAACTCAGACTTAGGCTGCGACTGCAGGGTCTGGCAGGTCTCACCCAGCAAGATGAACTTCTTGACCAGCTGCCATTGTGCTGTAGTGATGCAGCCCAGCCCTATAAACTCCCTTATCATTTATGCAAAGCAGAGAAAATGACTTCCCTCTTTGAAACGTAAGACATTTTCCCTCCCACCCCTTCCTTCCAAACCCTGCGTGTCTTTGGAAGGTCTTGCAGTGGCCCCACAGCAGGCCCTTCCTCTGCCGCCTCAGTGGGAGTCCAGGCCACTCTCCTCCAAGCTGCTGAGGGTTTTGGTCTTAATCCGGAGCTTGTGAGGTAGGGCAGCATAGGTTCGGCCCTTTGGATGATCTTCTGAAGGGCAGGGCAGGCTGCATGGGGGTAGAGGAGAAGTTTTGGGCACTTGTTGCTCATCATCTTCATCTGAGACAGTTGCGGTGCTTTCTTTGCTCACCTCAGCTGGACAGGGGGAAGGGCACAAGTAGCAGGCACTGCCTGACAAAGGCAAATGGAAAGCATATTTGTCCTGGAAATGGTAATTGAGGAATGGAGAGCAAACTGTGGATCTGAAGGCTGCATCAAGCTTCTTTGGCTGCTGAAGGCTGGATGTGTCCATGGGAGCTGGCTTTGAGTCATAGCCGAAGCTGTTTCTGGATGGGCCAAAGGTTTTGCAGGAAAAGTCAGCTGGCTCCAGCACCTTCGGCACAAAGCTCTTCGTTGTGAAGAAGCAGGACTCCCCAGAAAAGGGTTCACCCTCAAGGAGTGGGGAGGCTGCTCTGTGCCCTCTGAAATAAACTCCCAGGAAGTCCTGGAGGGAGCGACCCTGGTAGGTGCTGGTGTCTGGGCTGATGAGCCCAAAGCGCAGCTTCAGGGAGAGCAGCTCTGTCCTGAGGATTGCGTTCTCCTCGCTGAGAGCAGCCAGCTGGCTCTCCATGGCGAAGTCATTGAGGCGCCTCTTCTCCCGGGAGCGCTTGGCCGCCTCGTTGTTCTTGCGCCTCTTCTCCCAGTACATGTTGTCCTTCTTCTCATCCGGCATGAACTCCCGCTTGCGCCGGGAGGGACCGCTCACCTTGCTGTGGAGGAGCTTAGCTTTGCTCTGCTGAAGTGCAAGCTCGCTGACAGTGCTCAGTGGTGCCATGAAGTTTTCCATGGCCGCGAATACAGCCGGGGTTCTGCCAGAATTAGAACATAAAACTATTACCACTAAAGGTGCTATTAATTAATCCCAACAAATACATTAATATAGCCATGCGATTGTTTTATCCCTGTTGCAGTCACACCAGGCACACCGGGTACAGCACTGTACACACACGTAACCTGAGGACAGCTTCCCTCAGCTATTTCTATGACTTTGGAGCCACGTTTTCACAATGCTGTCAGCACATCAATGCACTCACATCTGACCAGTGTCTGCAAAGTCCATCGAGGGGTACCAAAAAAATGTGTGTGACTGGGCAGAGTTAAAAGGGATGTATTTTGCCAACTCAGTGAACCATCACAAACACTTTGCCTAACTAACTTCAATCAGGATAATAAAAATTGCTCTCACATGCTATTTATCACTGATCTCAAACTGCCTTGCAAAGGAAGTAAGTCTCATTGCCCCTGTTTTACAGGTAAGGCACAGGGAGAAAAACTAATTTACCTCAGTCACATGCCTTAGTTAGCAGCTGAAGGAGGATTACAAATCTACCGAATCTACTCAGTCCCCATTTTTCCCTAAAACCCTTGGTCCTGCCTTGGAAAGTTGGATTTGATTAAGTTTGTGATTTTGAAAGGCTTGTAAGAAACACTATAGAAGTTCCGTCTAGGAGCCTGCACGTACTCACTGAGCAGCCATGTGGCACCGAGCGTTGGCATGGAATTGTCCGTCTGAAGACAATGACCATGGTACATTCCTGACTACAGGAAGAAGCTAGCAGAGAAGTCTCAACTGTGAATTAAATTAATAGTAAGGGATCACACTCCAGACTTCCCCATCTAAGCTACAAGCCTCCTGTAACATGAAAAACCACACCAGCCCTCCTGCCTCTGGGCAGACTGAGGGATTGTGCCGATCATAGAATCAGAGTAATTTAGGTTGGAAAAGACCTTTATGATCATCACGTCCAACTTTTACCCTAACCTAATTCTAGTGTGTCTAGAGAAGTAGGCATCTGCATGTGGTCACCTCAGACACCCTCTATACTTCACAGAGACCTAGTGAGGGAGCTTAGCATGACATATATCTTAGCCTGAAGTAGTCACATTTGGTCATCTGAGTTCCCTGGACTGTTGTCTATTGACTGTAAGAAAGCCCAGAGTGACTAATTCTGGTTTAGACCTTGCAGGCATCTTAGGTCTGGTAGGAGGAATGACATCTTGTGAGCCTAAGTTTTGGGAAACTACTTTGTAGAGTCAAGAGGAAACACCTTGTTATGACAGCTCTACAGGACGGATAGGGAAGGAGCACTCAGAAATGCTTAACCGCTGGACGGCTCAGGTCTAGGTAGGTCCCATCTAACAGAAAGCTGGGCCAGAGGGAGCAGCCAGCGCTGAGCCTGGTAAGTCACCACCTCTACAGGGTTCCCCTAAAATGGTAAAGAAGGGCAAAATTGTTTCACTTTGATGAGCAACAAGTGCACTGAAGCTTTTTTATTTGCCACATTTCAATCCCCACAGCCCTTGCACCAGGCCCTTCATTTTAGCCTCATGACTATCTGACTGTTGCAACCCCCAAAGTTCAACACACAAATGGAGGTCAGGATGCCCTCCACACTGTCGAGCGGGTTGCAGTACGCTTTACTAGCACTGCAAAGCACTCATGGCTCACCACCTAGCTATAATAATAATAGTACTTGTTTATATAATTGCAAAGTGCTTTTCTGAGTCATGGGGACAACATCACCAAGGTTCCTGGCAGGGCTGGTCAGAGTGTTGGCTGACATTTTCAGCTGAAAACATTTCCTCCCCTCCCCACCCCCCCACAAGAAAAAAACATTTCAGGCTGAAAATTGCCCCAACTCAGAGGCAATAAAATCAACGAATTAAAACCAACATTATTAGTTTTTTAACCAGAAACTGAATGTCTAAGCATTTTTGGCTTTCAGCTGTTTAGGAATCAAATTAAATGAAGTGAGACGTCAAACTCCTTCAGAAAGCCGGGGCCATAAATGTTTGTGCAAACAGATGCTGTGAGCTTGTCAAAATCTGGCATGTGGCCTTTCTGAAAATCAACACAGCTAATAATCAGCATGACTAATAGCCAACATTCTTGCGAAATCAATTTATTGCATGAATGACATGAATTACTCTTTTCTTGATGACTGATAACCATCTACAAGCAAAAGGGGAAGACATAATTCTAAATATTTTGGGGCATCACTTTGGGCGGGGACTGTATGCCCCTCTGAACACAGAAGGGCACTAGTTCAATGAAGGGCATATGGAAACAGAAATGATAAAGAGCCATGTTTGGGCACTCCACTTGCTCTTCATGAGCATTCACACCAACGCTAATCAAAAGAGCTCACACATCTGTGGAAAAAAAACCCCAATTCTTAAACACTGTCCAGTTGTAATTTGTGTTTAGAGATTTTTGTGCTTCAAAATTTTTAGAATTTTGTGTTTCAAAATTTTTGAAAATTTCCAGGGTTCTTCACTTTCCAAGTTCCATGTAACAGACTACATTAGAATGGTCTAATTTTTCAATAGCGACTCGTGATTTCTGAGCAATCCAACTCAAAAATCATGAAGAGGACAACATTTTGGAAGCAAAGTACTCCCTTTGTTTTCCTGCATAGCTCTTTCTGAAAATCAGATCCCCTTTTAAGGTATCTGAAGCTAGCACCCAACAGATGAGGCATAAAAGATCACTAGAGGATTTTGAAAATCAAACAATGTGAGAATGTATGTAAAGGAGTTCCATCATATACACAAAGAGATGCATGCATGTTGTACAGCAAACACTGCGCCTAAAAATGCTAATCTTCTGTAGAAGCTATTTGATTGAATATTCTGCTGCTTGCAGATAAAATATCCACTATTTATTTTTACAGATTTAGAGACCTTCAGTACTGGCAGGTTATCATCAGCTGTGATCTCTGTGCAATGCAGACCTGCAAAATAGACAAATTCATGTCTATTCTCTGTCTGAGTTTGCTCACATCTATTCTCTGTCTGAGTTTGCTCAGTGTGACGAGGTTTTTTCTGGTTTACATCAGGACAAATTCCATGAAAAGATTCTCCATGCAAATCAGTGTGATTTTGTAATTAAATACATTTGAAATGCATTTATTTTAACTTAGCCATGAATCTTTGAGATCTCAAACAGTATGCAAAGGTTCTGAGAGTAACTAAAGACCAAAAGAAAGAGTGTCCCTTAGCATGAATATGTTTGGGGTAATTCTTCCAGCTTTTGATCAAAATTACTTCTGATCTCAGAGCATCAAAGGGAGAATTTCAGTGAGCGTACCTGTGGTTTGTGACAGAGTCAAGAGGCAGAAATACACTATTGTTTCAGGGCTTAATCACTTACCAGGAATTTTTCAGGCTAGTATTTGACGCGACTTCTTTGTTGAATGACTCAAAGATCAACAGGTGGCTTTTTCACTGTGTAAACTCATCACCCACATCGGGCAAGGCAGTTTGTTTTCTCCCTGTCCTTCTCTTGCTCCTGGTGCCTGTCATAAGGAGATCCTATAATAAGTTTCAAGATTACCGTAACCAACACTCACAGTCCAATATAGTTGGGAAACATGGAAAATAAAAGGGACCCAAAATAGGTATTTGTGGGACAGAACAAAAAAAGCAATGATGAACCTGAACTTTTCCTTCCAGAAAACTCATTTTAGCACATTTGTTGAACCTTTCCCACATTTGTTTGATCCCTCATGCTCTAATCCATTGTGCCAAGGTGGGGATTTCCTTCAGACCCAACTTAATGCTGCATGAATTGAAGCAGATGGAAGTGAGGGTTGAGTCCAGGAGAAGAGGCTGGAGTCAAACCAGAGGGAGGGCACAGTTGCATATACTTGGAGGTGGGGAAGGTTTGGAAGGAGGTTGGGTGTGAAGTGGGAGGCAGGGGAAGTTCTTACTGGAGGCAGGATCTGGCCTTTTAAGGGCAAGGAATGAAGATTTAGCTAGGCCAATATGTGAAAGCATCAAGCTTTAGGCCACAGAGTCTAAACTATACCTGTTATTTATATCTGCAGCCCACAAAGTCGCACATATACCCACATGACATTTGTCTTGGGACTCTTCATGAGTGCAGACTCTAGCAGTCAAGTGCACGAGGTAACACACAGCTTCTACCTGCAAGGACGAGTGCAAACATTAATATTAGTAATGACAGTAGAACCATTTTGGTCAAGTGCATTATGCAACCGGTATTTCCTAAGATGCATTGGTATCTGTTCTTTCTGTGGCTATAAATGTAGAAGACAATTACTAATGTCTTGCCAGAACATCAGCCATGTTCTGGGTTATCCGCATCCTGAACAGAAGAGAAAGCACCAAAATCATTGTAAAATGATGGCGTTCCTTCCTTTTTGCACCTCTGCTTTGCACGACATCGGCTAGTTCTGTTCAGAGCACCCTTCTGAAGCCCTACTTCGCTAGAGAGCAGCCTTTGCACTTTTCCAGCCTCTTACCTTTCTAAGCAGGCAGAAAGCAAGCCACGTTTTTATGAAAAGACTGTTAAATACAAGCAGATATGCAATAAAAACTATCCTTACCACTTCTACAATGCATCTGAATGGCTGTGAAGTGCTAAATGTATAATGTCCTAGTTTAATTCTGACGCTAAACCCTTTACTCCTCTGTGAAAATGAGGACACGTTGTATTGGGGTTTTGTACATGCACTCTATCTACCTGGTCAAAGGATCCTCATTTCTGGTAAAACTTTTTTCCTTCCACTAACAGAAGACCATATTAGGGCTCAGGCTTCGGAGATTTGGTTCAGACCTATCTCCCCTTCTTTCTCTTATCTCCACCCTGAGCAGCAGAGCAGAGCAGACTGATGATTGTACTTTCCAGCAGGTTATACAAAGCCCTCCAGGAAAACCTTACATCTAACAGGAACTGATTCACTGCAGATCTACGAGACAATGTAAACTCTTCTTTAATCAAAACACACTGCCTCACAAAACAGCTGGTGAATCTCACTTTTCTGTGATCGTAAGTCAAGCCCTCAACCCTCGGATTATTCTTTTTCCCAAGGATGTAGTAAAATGAGAATAAATCCTGCAAAGGGCAACCAGAACAGCCATAGGTTCAGAACAGTTTCTGTAAGCAGAAATGCTAACTCATTATTTCTCAAGCATGAAGAACATGTGCTGGAATTATCAGGCAGTGCATTTCAAAGAAACAAAAGGAAGCACGTCTTCATGCAACATAAAATTCAAATTTGGACTTTGGTGCCTCAGGACAATGTAATCATCAAAAATAAAAAAGGGAATCACAAAAAATATTAGGCCAAAGATCAGGCCAGGCGGACCTTTAAGCTGACTCAGTCTGACCATTCTTACATCCTAAAATACTGTGTGAATCTGAGTATTAAATACATTTCCAACAAGTGGGTTATAGATGCTGTAGAACTGAACCATAGTCATGGACCTTACCTTTTCTTTGGATAAGAAGAGAGAGTGGAGTGGATTACATACAAAATTTGATCATTTTTATATGGTGAATATCTATACTTTATTCTTCTCAGTTTACTGATTTTTAAAGTATGAATCTAAATTTTATTAACTCTCGGTATGACTTCCCTTTCTATAAGTTGCAAACTTTTTCTTAATCTTAACACGTCTGTTTCTCTCCCCCTATGTATATCACAAATTCACATCTACAACCACTGATAATGTTTCTGAGTTTGAAGTCTCATTTAAAAGCACAGCTGAGAGTATTCTTAACTACAACCACAAGAATGAAAACCCAAGCATAAATCTACATATATTTTAATTAAATACGAAAAAAATCAATGTAATATAGAAGTGCATAGAGTGACTTGGCGTATCCTCCCTGTGTTAGAGATTTTTCTTTACTCTAAAGTGAAGACAGCTGATTTGCTATGGTATTCCCACGACAAAGAATCGTAGAATATGTCAAGTTGGAAGGGACCCATAAAGATCATTGAGTCCAACTCCCTTCTCCTCGCAGGTCTACCTAAAACTAAACCATCTGACATGCACAGATTTCTGCACATACTGTATACTTGATTTTCAATATAACTTTAAACAAACAAAGGGAAGAAAGCTTCCAACTATTTTTCATAAAACACATAATTCCATTATGGATTTAACTACCCGACAGACAATTTTTTGGTCAAACTTTGATTCCCAGCTTCTTTATCTCACATGATTCAGCACCCACATACCTAAGAGCCAATCCTTGGAATCATCACTGGATTTTACCTACCTTAATTAAACCAGGAACAGAATTTAGGATTTAAGGAGTTTATAGCAGCACAAATTTTGAGCCAAGCTACCCTTGCTTTACACTAATATAAAGAAGCTTGATAGCCACCCATTTTTTCACTCTGAAATCATATCATCCCAAAGTAAATCAGAACTCTGCTGTTAATCTCAAGCCACTCTGGTACATCAGTATCTAACCCACAAGAATTATTCGAATTTACACTGATAAAATGAGATAATAGGCAGGCCCCAGTGAGCATGGCATGATTTACAACAGAAACCTCTGAAAATTTCTACCGAGAACACTGCACTGTACAAACACTGCACTGCAAGCACCTTAGTAAATAAGTTTCGATCCTTGCTGCTACTTCTTCAACGTAATAAGAAAAAAAAAAAAAAAATCTGTGGTTTGGTAGTATCTTGCAATACTCTCTAAACCTACTGGCCTATTTAAGATAAAAGGACATCATTCTAATGACTCATATTCCTGAGTATTTCACATTCATGTTAAAACAGTGGTTAACAGGTGCTATTGAGGAATAGGTTTTACTCACTTTTTGTATTTCAATGGGAAATAACATGGTCTGTTGATGAAAGCAGGCAGAAAAGGAGAAAACAGAGCAAGACCCTAATGACCCGTACGCCTGAACTCTGGGACAACTACTTCTGTGGCTGCTACAGATGGAAGAATTGCTTTTTCTTGTGAAGCTTTAAACTTAAATTCAAAGCAAAACTGACTCAGAAACAACTACAGTTTGCCAAAGTCACAATTTTGCTGTGTCTATTTTGAAAACACACAAGCGATTGTTGGCTTGGAGCACCAAATGTTGCTGCAAGTCTGTCAATGTATGGCAGTGTCTTTGCAGACAGATTTTCAAAATCAAGCATTTTCACCATCAGGCCAGGTTTTCTAAAGTCTGGTTTGCACTGAAGCTTTGCACTCATTTGGGTACTTGTTTGAAAATCAGATTCCAAGACCCCATAAGGTTTCCCTGGAGTGGACCACTTTTGAAACCTGGCCACAACCACAGATGCTGAACTCCTGAAAATTAATTTTTTTCTCTACAGATTCAGAGCCTGAAGGATATATTGAACCTTCTGGTGCACTAAAATTCTTTACTTTAAGATTTTAAATCACTGTCTCTGCAGCTTAATCACAACAGGTTGACTGTTCAGGGTTTAGTAGAATTAGTTTTATCTTTTGGTCTTGAGGTATGTGACTTAAACCCAGGTGAGCCTACCCAAAATTACCAAGCCGCTTGCAGCGGTGTTACAGCTTGTAAACTGTATAAGCCTTCCTTGAATCCTCGGTCCTTGTGGTCAAAGCCCGCACTGCTGAGGCTGCATTGCTCATAGTAACTAGCCTCAGAACGAGCTCTGGTATTACTCTATTTGGAACGAACTGACCTCTAAATTTTACTGTGGGTCTACAACAGACCGTAAGACTGGAAATGTGCTGCAAACCCCTTAAAACCCCTCTGTTACTAACGATTCTTTGCAAGTGGCAGAGCTTTGCATTTTTTGGTCTGCACATGCCTCAATGCATGCTAATGATGAATAAAGAAGTCTTCACGGTCTTTGCTCCATTCCTCTTGTCTCTGCACCCAAGAAAGCTGACCCCGTCACACCATGGCTCAATGTAAAATTTTTTTTTTTTTTCCCCTCTGGGAAAGGACTTTAAAGAAATCCTTTTTCTTCCTCTGCTTTATTTCATAGTTTGGGTCAAAAGTATTGACTTTCCAGCAGATTGTGTTTGGCAGGGATAGTTTAGTTGAATTCTGAAATACTGGAACTAGAAACTCAAGTGTTTCAGCTGAAAACGCAAACCAGTTAAGATCTCAGTATTTTCAGATCATTATTGCTGATTTTTTTTAAACAACTAAAACTTTCCTTGGAAATCCAACTGTGTCTGAAAAAACAGTCTGGATACTACTGAGTATTCTACAAATATTTTTAGTTGCCTCGTTCCTTCAGTTTCAGGACCTACTTGGTGGATCCTGCTCCAGGAACATATAAAGCACAAAAACCCGAAGTGTTCTTTTTCCCCTTGCCATTGCTTCACTGCACAAGGCAGGGTAGCACAGAGGTATCTGAGCTATTTCATTTGGATACAACGATGCTGAGACAGACTGGAATTCCCCCAAGCTAACTAATGCCAACAAGCTCAATTTGGCAATGCTACCATGACCAGACTACATTTACTACTGAAGCTGGCTTACTGAGAGCACGCTTAAGCACTGTCACAGAGCACAGATTTGCAGGATCAGACCATACTGTATCAGATCTGTGTCACATCATTTATAGAAAAGCAGTAAATAACACACAAACCCATTATGCTATGCAGCAGCATCCATAACATCTACGGATGGCACGTATGACCATGTTAATTCTTGCGCGTGGATATTTTAAGTGTCAGCTTTTGGTCTGCTAACAGGAACCAGCAAGGTGTGGCTAGATGTACCTTGGTGTAACTCAGCACTAAGTCTTTTCCAGTCACTAGATCTTCAGTCGCACAACTGATGGGAGAAGAAGAGAACTAGCCAAGGAACTCGCACGTCTGGCTCTGGTTGAACGAGCAGATGGATGCTCATGCGCAGCATGCCGCTGGCAGTACGTGCAGCCCTGCATCCGCTCTCCACCTCTCTCTGCTTACCCAGAGGGATGGAAAATTCCAGCTGGTTCATACTGAATCTGACAAAAACTGCTGTCGCAATAGTTTTTTTTAAAAGTGGAGATCAATTCACAAAGATAAAGCTCAATTATCTGAAGGTTACCCCAGATGTTACGGTGATACCTCATCATAAGGAAGAAATGAGAGGCAGTCTAGAGTCAAAGGTAAGTCCCTTCATCCTCGTAGCAAAAGAATGTCATTGCAGGCTATGAAATCAATGAGACTTAAGCATGGGTTTAAAATTAAGCAGAGGCTAAGAGCTTTTACTGAGACAAGGCCAGAAATGCCGGCTTAAGCAGGGCTGTCATTGATGTTAGCAAGTCAGTGGCTTTCTGTCTTGGAAATTAGAAGTCAAGAACCACCAGGAAAGAATGAACACATTTCTAGTTTTTCCTAGATGCAATCATCCATGGTTAGTAAGTCGTGAGGACACACAAAATCCGTCTTTTTAAAATGGAGTGGAATCATTTGCAAATGACACAATCCCCTGCTCTATAGAAGCTGCAAAGATACCACTGTCACAAAGTCCATAACAATACTTTAAGAGGAAAAGCAGAACAAATCCTGATAAAAACAAGGACCTCTCCCCCATTTTCAAAATCCGTTCCCCAGCAAACACCAGTCATCAGGAGTCATAGAATCACTTTGGTTGGAAAAGACCTTTAAGATCATCGAGTCCAACCTTTAACCTAACCCTCCAAAGGAAAGACCGCCTCCTCCTACATTTGATATTCCTGATTCCTTCCTTCAGCTTTTCACGTATCTGTTTCAAAATGCCCAACCCAAAATATTTTTTTTTCAGCCAGTAACCTTCCAGGACCTGATTCATTCCCCATTCCCCTGCTCGTTGGGCAGTCACTTACATCAGCAGTTGCAAATTATTCCTTATTTAGAAAACTGAAATGGGCCCTCATCTTATCGCTGAGCCATAAAGACACATACACGCAGTAGAGCCCATGGGGTTTTGCTAACCCAGCAGTGCTGTCATCCAGATTCCAGCCCTAAGAAATTATTTTGCTTTAAGTAGACAAACCGAAGCCAAGCTCTCCCACTCTTTCTCCCAGCCTTTTCCTGATCCTAGCTCCAGCACAATCACTTCCAGAATGAAGGGCTGATCATACCATCCTGTTTACAAAAGTTTTTGCAGAACCTAAATAAAAGTTATCGCACTGCTCACCCTCCTGTTTCAGAACGAGAAACTGATGAACACAAAATAGAAACCGTTCACACTAAGTTGTATAGAAATATTTAGCGGCTCAGGAGTGGAGCATACCAAGGACCACAGATTTCTGCACACGGCGCCTTTCTCATCGCTTTCTGGCAGGAAGACTCCTATCCTTGTGTTCTCTTGCAGAAGTCCTGCCAAAGGATCCAACGCTCTCTAAAATAGCTTTCCTTTTTTCTTTTTAAAGGAAGTAAGCCATCGCCACTGGCTTGTCTTGAAGGCTGCCAGGCCTCTTCCACTCACATACGCATGCGAAGGGCACTCGCTGCAGAGCGTGACCACATCCCTCATTCATTAATTGTTAATATCAAGATTTTCTGTCAGAGGTTTCCCTTTCACTCTGCCATCACAGGAAATAAATGAAACTTTTGAAGATTTTGCAAGGCAGAGTCATGCATCGGCCACTGATGCCTGAGTTTCTGTAATACACAGAACTGGTGACAGGCGCTTGTACTAAAGATGAAACTCCTAATTTCAGTCCCCAATCATTGAGTTTCTCTGTGCCCAAAGCAACAGGGTGCTTATCAGTGCTTTATCAGATTCAAAATACTTACTTCTGGGTAACTAAAGTGAAACAGTTATGTAAATTCACATGGTCCAGTCCTAGAAATAATTTTTCCAGATTCAAACTGATTGCTGCAGTTTCCTTTTTAAATCATCAGAAAGGAAGATAAGGCTTTAATTTGGGAGTTGGGTTTTGTCTGAAACTACACTAGAGTCAAATCTGGAGTGCCTTCACTAATGCCGTACCACTCATTCCAGATTTCTGCCAAAGCAGCAGAAATCAGCAGCCACACTATAATAGACCTTACAGAAAACAGCAAAAGACAATGAAAAGCTCCTCCATCCCTTGGGTTATTCCTTGCAATATTAATATCCCAGTACACTTAGACTAGATGGAAGCAGTGGGAATTTCTGCCTTGCCTCCATGAGAAAATAAAGATACTCTCCCTTCTCAAAACACAAAGCCAAATTGTGCTGTTAACTGCATCTTATCTGACTTTCTGCTCTTAATTGCATCTTATCTGACAAATTGCACAGGTTTGAAAAAGGAGGAAGCTGTGACCTTGGCACAGATTTCAGATACACACATGGCAGATTACTCACCAAAGTGTTTTCACTTGCCAGAGATCTTAGGTCTGAGAGGTCCCCAGGAACACAGGACCAGCCCTTGACTCCCCAAAGACCAAAACTCAGGGGACACTTCGCTCCCCCAGTCGCCGCGGCCACATTGACATGGTAGCGCAGTAAGAGCACGTGTCAAACCAATACTACACAATAACCTAGCCAGGAAGCAGAGAACAACACTGCAGCCAGGGGAAACCGAGACAAATTACAAGGAACGAGAAAAGCTAAACAGCCAAAACTGGATTGTGCCCTAGAAGCTTGCGTTTCAGTGAAGAAGTCAGGACAGGAATCACACGGGTGAGGCCAGGTCCTTGGGTCGTTGCTTGCAGGTGGACGCATGTTTCGGAGTCGCTCAGGCAAAAAATCCTGAAGCTTAATAAGAGTTTCCTAATATCTTTTGTTTTCCTGAAAGCCTCTGCAAGCTGAAGTTACCTCACCAGGTAGAGTCTCAGCTTTCGATTAGAGAAAAATGTGTTTAGCTCCTGCGCATGTAGAGAATTAAAGATGTAACATTGAGGAGTCTCAAAACCAAGAAAAATAGAAAGCTTCTCTTCAACAACAACAATAAAACAACCCCACAAGCAAACCAAAACAAAACCAAAAGTTCTTCAGTTGCCAGTGATGCTGGCAATTAATTGTTTTCAATATTATACACAGAAGGGATTTAAAAATAATCATCTTGTTCAAAATGTCCACACTTCATATATAACGTAGTTTTGGGGAGTGGTTAATTGACTGTTTCAGCTACACTGATGCGACAAGACCAGTGTCCTTCGTTCAAAGCTTCGTTCTCTCCCACCCCACGAGAAAGAATGCAGCAAACTGAAATGTCATGTTTTATACCACTCAGACCTCTCTATATTCACAATATACTGCATTTTGCATGTGGAGCGCAAAACCTTCTCTCAGGCATCATCATTATCTTTCGATAGGAGAAGCAAATCTGCTGCGCACATCCAAATTCTGCTATGTCAGTATTAGCTACACAGAGCAGAAGAAATGGTTTTGCTGGGATTGTAAAAAATATACAAAATTGCATTGCTCTCTCTGAAGTTGCAGTTTTGATCCCCTTATACTGTCTGCATGACTCTCGTACCTCTATTCATTTTATATCTGATTTCCTTCTTCAGGTGCAAAGTGCGGCTGATGTTGGAATGCCCTACAAGAGTTCTCTCCATGGCTGAATTGAGCAGCTGCAAAACTGTTTCTATGGGATGAAGAGAAAGCATTTTGGTTTTATCTCAAATTAGATGTTTCAGGATAGCTAGCCATTTTCTCTCGTAAGGAATTGATCAATTACGAAAGGAAAATGTCTTTTTAGAAACGACATTTTGCTTGGTAAATTTGAAGTAGAAGATGTTTAGAAGCATTTTGAGCCTTCCTAAAAACAGCTTCCTTTATTTTTTAGTCAAAATTATTTGCCACTGGAACTCTTAGAAAAACAGTTTTAGAGTCACTAATATGTTGTTGCTTTTTGAATGTAGTCTCTTGCACAAAAATCATTCAGTTGTAATCTGTGAGGTCTAAAAATACCCAAGGGCTGATTTCCTTTCCTGTCTTTGTGGTTCTTAATACACTGTCAAACAATATGGATGTGCATTATCATATACATTATGTTAATTTAAATTCACTTAAATAAAGAGTACACCTTATGAGCCGGTTGCTTCTGCAAGACCAATCTGCTGCCTAAAATTTGTAATGACAAAAAAATACAACTTGCAAAAGCAATTGCAAAAAATCTTACTCCCATTCCCAAAAATAACCTGTGAAATTCAGGAGCAAAATCTACAAAGAACGTAAACAGGATGTGGCATTGTAGCAGTAACTATTCCAGATAACTACAACCTATTTTCTAAAACTTTTTGGAGACGCACGTACCTAAATCGCACTGAAAATTAATGACCCCTCTAAATCTGGTGAGGTGGAAACACAAACTATCCCAGAGCCAAACGGGAATGAAGGTGAGCTGGGGTATCCAAGTACAAGGGTTGGGTGGCTGGGAGGAGGAACAGACATCAAAAGGTTTGGAGGCAATAGCATGAACTGTTAAAGAAAATTAGAAGAAGCTAGAGCTGGTGCTTTTAAATCCTTGTATAAACCGTATCAAAGTGCCCTGCTAAATGCTTAAATCCAAGGAGATTTTGCAAATTTTACTTTTAAGGAAAAAAACCCACATATTTTCATTTCTCAGCTAAGTAAGCACCTGCCACTGGCATTGAAAGTCAGTGAATGTGAGAGTTCCTCCCACAGTTTTAATTTCTTTATCTAATGACATAACTGTTCAGAGAATCTCATTAAAAATCTTCAGAGAGAGTTTTTTTAGCGTGCATTTGATATTAGTTTCCTGCCAATATGTGTGTGCTAGCAATAACATGATTCTGCAGCTGGAACTGTATTTTATGTTGCTTATATAAATAACCAAGTGATTATGAACAGCAAATTGAGCTTTGACAGATTTGCAGCATCCAGATAGATACCCATCTCAGTCATATGAGGCTCACTGGCTTTTTCAACAAATGTACACTGTTTCATTAACTTGCATTTTATATCTACAATCTTGAAACTTGCGTAGAAGGGGAAATTTGGTTAATTCCACAGAATTCAGGATGGCAGTTTCATTTTCTTTTGCATATCAGCTTTTGTCTCTAGAGTTTTCTATACTGCATATTACTTGCGATGACTATAGAGAATACAAAGAATATTGGGTTTAACATCAGAAAAAGAGCAAAGAAAGGGCCATTGCTATGGCAGCAACCTGAGAGAGTTTGAACCTACCATGATTTTTGGGTGGTAAGGGATGCACAGTGTGCCCGAGGGAGTCAATTACTCTTTTCAGGAGTAATTCTCCATGCCTATTGACAGCACATTCCCAACCCTCCTGCATTTTAATTAATGGTAACAACATTAACGAGAAACTCTGGGAATACTTTTGCCCACAGGGCAGGAAATGCCATGTTTTGGAGTTCACTAAAAGCCAGTAGGAAAAGTGGCTTCAAGGCACAGCCTTTGGCTTTGTGCTTACAGACCATGCAGTAGTGTTCAGCCCTGTTCAGCCCTGGCTGCAGATTTCTGTGCCATTTTAAAGTGCTTTTAACACCAAAGACTGCCTCTGAAGTGGAGGTTAGTGAATCCTCTAAGTTGATGGCTGATACATTTATCACTCTCCTCAACTATTATCAGCGAAATATTTAATGTGTTATTTTTTTCACTGTAAAATCCATTGCTTTGATGAAGCAAAATGAGGACAGTGAACCTTGGGCAGAAAGAGGGGGATTAAATACACCTTTTCTTCATATAAAAATTTCATGACAGCTGTCAGCTTTAAAATTGAAAATGAGGCCTATTTTACTACAAGCTTCAGAAATAACACACAGCAATTTTACACTTTCCTCCAGGTATAATAAATATGTATCACCTGCCTTTATATAAATCCTGAATGCCTTTGGAATCGTTTTCTCTCCGTCTTTCTCTCTCAAACTTGCTACAGAAGGGAAGTCTGAGACGGAGAGGGGGAAATGACAACAACTCCTCCCCATCTTTGAAATTAGGTGCAAAAGAGTTTTCAAAGCAAGAGAGGAAAAGGTTTGTCCTCAGAAGGTTTGTGAACTGAAGAAACCACGTTACAAGCTGAGCAATGATAGAAAGAAAGAAACAGTCTTATATGGTGTTAATTTTTTAACAGTTTTCAATGCCTGGATCATTTGTATTTTCTATTCTGGTTCTCAGTGCTTCTGATATTGTAAGGGGGACAGTGAAGGGCATATACATCAGTATCTTACACACACACAGAGCAAGCAAAGGGAAAGCCAGTTTTCAAATCTTATGTTTTACACAAACTTTGATGTAAAGGATGGGGTTTTCAGAAGAGGTTTGCATCTAGAGACTCTGACACTGTGCAAAACTGGCCAAAAGTGTCACAGGAGAAATTTAGACCAGGGCAGGAAAGGATGAGGAGACAGGCAGATGGAAGGAAAAGGTTTGAAGCACATACAGACCAGCTGGAACAAAACAGATTGTGCTTTCAGTGCAAGCTCACTAGCTTAGGAAATTCACAGCAGAGTTTGCCATGGCTCAAACATGAAGTTGAGCAAACACCGATAACATACAGGGACCTCCATGACAGTTGTTCTTGGCCTAGGTGATCATTCAACTCCGTATTAACCACTGGTATCACTAAGGCCAACTGCCTTTCCTGGCCTCATCATCTCTGCAAGCAAAGCTTTGTGCAGAGACACGCAAAGGGCCCTGTCGGCTGAGAGATGGGTCCTTCTGCCAGGGTGGGAGCTGCCAGCAGAAGGTCCTCACCAAAGAAGCCACCTTTCTACCATGGCTCCTCAATGGAGATGGTGCCAACCCCTGTCTTGAGGGCTGCAAATCCAGCACCTTACCTTCACTATGTTATTATCAAGCTCTACTGCTGTGCTGGCTGCCACAGGGGTGATGCTCTAGAAACAACAAAAATCTGCCCAATGCAGGAAATAAATTCTTCCTTAGTCTCACAGCCAGCCACGCGCAAGCACATGAATGTTGGTGTTTCTAATGTGAAGAGGAGGTTGAACCAAAATAAGCGCATAGGAAAGAACAGGCAACAAAAATGCCCCACTTCAACAATGAGGCAAACATAGTAGGAGCATACAACAAAATCTACAAATACAACCAGCTCCATCACTCCCCCTGAGAATGGGAAGAGAACTTAGGGAGGAAGATAGCAGGCATTGCAATATGGTAAGTGTGTGTGCATCCATGAGCGTGTGCATCCAGGTGTCGGTGTGTTGGCAGCTGTGGCAGGGAGGAGTGCTGAATGTCAGAAGTTTAGAGAAGGAGATAAATACAGGGTCAGGCAGGGTGAAGCATAGAGTGCATAGAGATAACATAGCAGGGGGGTAGAGAGAGAAAGGAAGGAGAAAAAAAGAAAGAGAAAAGAGGAGAAAAAGGAGAAGAAAAAAAAGGGAAAAGATGAAAAAAAAAAAAGATACAAAAAAGAAAGAAGAAAAAAAGATGAAAAAAGAAAAAAATCCAGCAACTTTCACACTGAAAGACATTCAATTTTCAGGAAAGCTAGCAGGGGTCTGGGGACAAGCATAGAAATGGTTTTCTGGCAGTGTGTTGCTGCCTTCTTTGCCCCACAACACCTGGAAAAGCCCCAAAGCCATGAACTCCACCTCACCAACCTGGCCAGGACTTACCTTGCGGATGGGACGCAACTCCCGGAATCATTCGGCATTGGCTTCTCACCCAAGAGCCACGCAGGCGAGGCAAGAGGGGGGACGATGAACTCCTCTTCTGCTGAATGCTGCCTCACCGCACACCCGCTTGTGACAGCCCTGCACTGAGAAACATGTCAGTGGGTCAGTGAGGATTTTTTTTGGGGCTTTTGGGTTTTTGCTTTTTTTTTTTTTTTTTTCTTCTTGCTTTTTTGCATAACCAGGTCCCAGGAAAGCTGGAGTCTTATCATTACAAGGGCGGTGACATGCGGTGGCAGAGCAGGCGGCATCACCGGGGAAAGGGGGGGGGGGGGGGGAGCGGGGGGGGCGGTGGCTCCCGCCAGCAACACGGCTGCTTTTGAGCTTCCCGTTAACATTTACAGCGAAAAAGCATGTCAGCTCCGGCAGTGACAGCAAGCAGGGTGGCCTCCCTGCCGAGCTTGAAGCTTTAAAAAGCTGTCGTAGGTGTTGAGTCACTCAGAAAGCCAGGCGACAGACGAGCCCCGTGCCCAGCCGAGCCCCGAGGCAGAGCGGGTGGCAATGGGGTGGCGGGCGCCGGTGGGACACGAAGAGGAGGAGGAGGAAGGACTGATGGATACAGCCAGATAAATCGCGCTTTAAATAAGAAGCAGGGTGAGCCAGCACGGCACAAATAAATAGGGAGATTCAGGGCTGCGCCCCCTCTGCCTCAAGGCAGAGCCCTCCTGGGCCAGGCCCCCCCCCCCCCCCAGGAGCTGCCCTCCCCCACCGCCTCACACCCTCCGCCCTCTCCCACCTCGGAGCTTTGCCCACCCACCCTGCGGGGACAGGCAGTCCCGGGAAAAGGGGCCCCGCCTGCCCGCAGGGACATGGGTGCCGCTCACCTCGCCGCCTTAGGCTTCTGGGGCTCCTGGGGTGCGTGGCTGCGTGGAGGCCTCGGCTCCATGGAGGCCTCGGCTCCATGGAGGCCTCGGCTCCATGGAGGCCTCGGCTCCATGGAGGCCTCGGCTCCATGGAGGCCTCGGCTCCATGGAGGCCTCAGCGAGGCACCTTCCCTCAGGGGGGGACATGTTTGATGCAGCCATGCTCACAACACCAGCCGGCTTTTTGGGAGCTAGGGGGACAATCAGTGCTGAACACGGTGGTCTAGCTGCCTCGGCCCATCTTATTTTGTCAGGAGCCCCGGCTGGGATTTGCCTTTAAATCCGCAGGGGCTGATAAAATCAGCTGCGCCCGGGGCCTCCCGCTGCTTGCCCTGTGGGCTTTGCTGCTGCCTGCCCAGGGGAAGGGGGGGGGCTCCTTCCCTGAGGTGGCTGACGCCCTCAAGGTATACGAAAAGCTTTAATATGCCATTTTTAGAGCGTGTTGGAGTATTTATGGCACTCTTCCCTCACATAAGAACAAGTTTGGATGACACAAAGGAGGCAGCTGAGGAGGCGCCCGGGGCCCGGGGCTTGGCAGGGGGCTGAGGTGGCTCTGCCCGGGCAGGCGCAGGGATGGCGGCACGGCTCAGCGGGGAACACTTTCGGGGCAGGGGCTTCCATCCTGAGGGGAAAGTGGAGCCATTATGGTGACACTGACGCCTGTTGTGCCGCATCTGTGATGTGGGAGCTGTTAGATACTTGTGTGCTACGTAAAATCCTCCAAAAGCTGACCTATAGGACCTAAAAAACATTGGCGCCTCAAATGCTGGGACAACTTAAGTAGTTTTTGTGCAGGAACTCGAAAATCCTCATGGAGAATACACGGAAAAACAGTGATCTGAGAGCAGCAGTCAGTGTGACAGACCTGCGACTGCGGGCGATGCTAGAGACTTGCTCTTTCACACAGGATGTGGCGTTGATTCCTTATCTCCCTCCATGGCTCTCCTTCACACCATTGCTTTTGGATACGTCTCATTATTGACGAGTGAAGTATTAGCACACAGCAAAATATCGTGCTAAAGGCAGCCACAGTTCATTAATTGATTCTAATCAATTAAATTCTCCCTGTGAATTCTTCAACATAGCAGACGACAGCATCCTTCGCTGATGTTTCTGCCTCTATTTTAAGCAGGTGCTATATCATAGAATCATAGAACCATAGAATGGTTTGGGTGGGAAGGGACCCCTAGAGGTCACCCAGCCCAACCCCCCTGCAGGAGCAGGGACACCTTGAACCACATCAGGTTGCTCACAGCCCCGTCCAACCTGGCCTGGAATGTTCCCAGGGATGGGGCCTCCACCCCCTCTCTGGGCAACCCCTGCCAGGGTTTCACCACCCTCACTGGAAAGAATTTCTTCCTTATATCTAGTGTAAACCTACCCTGGTTTAGTTTAAAACCATCCCCCCTTGTCCTGTCCCAGCTGGCCCTACTAAAAAGCTTGTCCCCCCCTTTCCTCTGGGCCCCCTTTAAGCCCTGACCGGCCGCACTCAGCTCTGCCCGCAGCCTCCTCTGCTCCAGGCTGAACACCCCCAACTCTCCCAGCCTGGCCTCAGAGCAGAGGGGCTCCAGCCCTCAGATCATTTTCATAGCCCTCCTCTGGCCCCGCTCCAACAGCTCCATGTCCTCCTTGTGCCGAGGGCTCCCGAGCTGGACGCAGGGCTCCAGGGGAGGTCTCCCCAGAGCAGAGCAGAGGGGCACAATCCCCTCCCTTGGCCTGCTGGCCACGCTTCTCCTGATGCAGCCCAGGGTAGGGTTGGCCTTCTGGGCTGCAAGCTCCTATGGCCGGCTCATGTCCAGCTTTTCATCCCCCAGCACCCCCAAGTCCCTCTCGGCAGGGCTGCTCTTGATCCTTTCTTCCCCCAGCCTGTATTGATACTGGGGGTTAATATCCTGTGCTCCACAGCTCGTGGGAGGTTTGCTCATTAGTGGTAGTTTAGAATGAACCATCTTCTTCCCCTGGTGAGGAAATCCAGATACAAAGCAGGCAATGTGTATCACAAAGAAGGCGTAGATGATGGGAGCAGGTCTGAGACTTCAGGCATGTCAGCGGTATCTCTCTATAGATTGAAATTCCAGACCAATAAAGTGAGGGTAATCATTGTGTAGATGGCAGATTTTGTGGTACACATATGGTACCTGCTGCATCTGCCTTGTTTGTGTTCTGTTGTAATACAGTGACGAAACTCTGTTGATACAGGCGTGAAACTTGGCGTGCACACCCCAAGGACATAAAAACAAGGAGCCAGCTCTGCTGAGGAGTCAGTGCAGTCCAGAAAAGCAGAAATCACCTTTGTGGTCTGCTGCCCCTTTACCTGTTTGTAAACCTGCCAGGAGCCTGTGCCACCTGGTGGACACCAAAGAGGAAACACTGAGCTGCACTGGAGTAAAATAAATGTTTGCTGAGATCACAAATACTGCGCTGGGTCCCAGGTGTCCAACCCAGCCTGCTCTAATACTTTGAGACAGAGTGTAAGAGCAATTGAGGACTGAACCTCCCAGCTGGAGTTGTGTGAATGGGATTGGTATGAACTTTTAGAAGCAGCAGTGTGGAGAAGGTGGCCCCATATGCTATCAGGGTGAACAGTTTTGTAGTAAAAAGGTGCCTGGCTGCATGTGCAAGTCCGTGCTGCTCACTGGGACGCTTCTGCAGTGCACGGTGCCTTAGCTACCAAAGTCCTCCAAGTACAGGAAGGAACAGGAGTCTTACCAGAAGTGCTGTATTGTATGATTGGGTTTGAGCCGTCCCAGTTGCAGGGAAAATTTTTATTCATTCCAGTTTCATTCATAGCAGTGGTTGTTAGCTTCTACAGAATCTTGCTTTTCAATCAAATGAAATTAAAATTGCCGGAGTATAGCTTGTTTGCCTTTGTGAATTAAAATTTGCAAAAGCACTGAAGGAACCAAGGAACCTAGGTCTTAGTCTTCTGGGTAACATATTTTAACGTCTCTCTAGGTATTTAGCTTTATTTTGTTTTAAAATTCAATTTCCTTTAGCCTTCAGCAGTAAAACTTCAGCCTGGGGGACACAGGCACTTGTATATCTGAAGTGGCCATTTAAGGCCTGTCTCCTTAAATTTGGCTTAATTCTTTTTTTTTTTTTTTTCCCTGATTCTGACAGGATTTGTGTGAGCAAGGGAGAGAGTGAATCCTTCCTCCCAGGCCAGGGGAAGGTTCCCAGCAGGCCTGGGAAGGGGCTGAGCTGTAGAGGTCACTGTTTTCCCTCATTGCTCCCAGAAGTAGGAACCAGGATACTATCAATCTCATTTAGCTTTACATATCCGCAAAAGCAGAGTTTCTACATACGGATCTGTCCTCTAAGATCCTCTTATAGTGAATGGGGAGAAACAGACTTTTGTAGGGTGTGAGCGATCTGGTATAATTTAGATTATTATCTTGAGAAGGAAAGAAAAATCTTCTTAGCATCTTTCTCTGCACTGGACATAAAGGCAGTATAAGGCGAATAGTCTGGATGAGAGCTGCGGTGCTACCAGATGGGTCTGTGTTCCTGCTGCAAGCCAGGAGTGCCAGTCAGAAACAGGGTAATACCTTTTGTGAGTAGGCTGTTGCAGAAGCGAAGCCCCTCAGATTGCCCCAGAATAGGAAAATAAACCCAGGACTCTTAGCGTTTGCGAGGAATTTATAGGGTCTGAAGATGCAGCTGAGAGAACTGGGGGGGTTCAGCCTGGAGCAGAGGAGGCTGAGGGGAGCCCTCATGGCTGCCTACAAGTGCCTGAGAGGAGGGGGGAGCCGGGGGGGTTGGGCTCTGCTCCCAGGGAAGGGGCGATGGGACGAGGGGCACCGGCCTCAAGTTGTGCCAGGGCAGGGTGAGGTTGGCCCTGGGGAACAATTCCTTCCCCAAAGGGCTGTCAGGGGCTGGAAGGGGCTGCCCAGGGAAGGGGTCGAGTCCCCAGCCCTGGGGGGATTTAACAGCCGGGCAGAGGCGGTGCTGAGGGCCAGGGTTTGGGGGTGGGATGGCAGGGGTAGGGGAACGGTTGGGCTTGATGATCTTAAAGGTCTTTTCCAACCTAAACAATTCTATGATTCTATGATTCTATGCAGACGGAATCCATTGCTATTCTGTTATCACTCACAAAACTCTCTTTTTACCCAGACCCTCTAAATCATGATCAACCTTCACAGCTTTTTTTCAACACTAACACAGCATGCCTCAGGAGCATGTATTCTTTTGAGAAAACCATGAATCTGATCACACAAGATGAGTGATTGCCTCCAATTCATTTTTTTTAATTGCCACAACGCACCAACGTTGCCTCAAATCGTCGGCAGTACATATCAGCCACACACATTCAACCCAGGCCTGCGCCAGTGTAGGTGCTGAATGCTCCCTCAAGCGCTGCTGGATGTGTAACAGATATCATGTCACTTCTTTTGAACATAAGTATTGCAGATGAATTTCACTGTGCAGTTCCCCAGGCAACATCCCGTTCACAAGTGGGTTTTCCTGAAATAGCCCGTCATGGGAATCTGGTGCCCTCGCATCCCCGCACTCCGTGGGCTGGGTTCCCCAGCGAGCTTCCTTCTTCATTATGCAATGTGATGTGGTGTGATGGTTCAGCCAGCAAACACCACAGAGGCAGGACTGCCAGCCCACCAGGGACCTGTGCCAAACGGGGAACGAGGGCATGAGGCATCGGCACCAGGACTTACAAATGAGCAATGGCCACTGCATGTGGATGCAGTTCAAAGCAGAGTTGAACTGAAAATTAATGTTTCAGTCAGGCTTGACAGACCAAACAATATTAATTTTAACCATGCTGAGGTTATAAAATATTTTGCTTCACTTTTTCCACTGGGAACTAATGCTGTGGGGGTGTTTTTTGCTTGGCAAGATAGAAATTTTCCCTCAAAAAATGCTGATTTTGCAAGAACTGGGTTTTATCTGCGAAGAAATGAGGTTCTGACATAAAGATCGTTACCATCTCTAGACACTAGAGTCGAAATGCTACGTTTCAAGTGGATTGTTAGTTATGAAAAGAGACAGGAATAAGAAGCATTGTTAAGGATATGCGTAGTGAACAGGGATTAGCACCATCACACCGGGTTGTAAAAGCAGGCAGTGCTTCTCTAGCTGATGGCCTGCAGTTCAGATTTTCAGAGACTGGGTAGCTTCATCCCCTGTCGCAGTCTGTTGTGCACTGTGAGCACAAAAAGAGCTGTGTGAAATGTTGGGGTTTTTTTCAAACCATGTTTTCCACAGAAATGTGTGTTTTCATCGAGTAGAAGTTTTCCAAGGCAAATATCAATTTTCAATTAAAACTGAATTTTCGCAATAGCAGTTTGGAAACCTTTTGTATTTCTTCTCCCTCTCCCCAGTGGTTTTCAGCTCAGACAATCAAAACATTGCAGCCAAAAGATCCCCAAACAGTTTTTACTTTTCAGACATGTCATCTGAAGAACGCCTCCAAAGGTTGCGAAGAAAAACTTCTCAAAAAAGCCAAAACCTTTTTCTGTTTTCTCTTGTCAAAATCATTGCCAGCAACAGAAAATTTATGAACAGCTCTAAATACATAATCATGGGACTGCTAGGCTTTTCGCTGCGAGGACAACATCTGCCCAGCTTCCCTGGGAGCTTTTCTGTGGCTCCCGGACCTGCAGTTCCCCTTCTGTTTCTCTTACTAAGTCAAGGTAGACCTGAGCACACTTAGTGCTGTTACCAGAACAGCAGGAAACCTGCAAATGTCACATTAAGTCTCACCTTTCCTGGTGAGATGCTGTATCTGACCCTCATCTTCCAAACCTTACCTCACCCATGTACCCACATGAGCAACCACAGAGCGTCCCTCCTTTGCACTCAAGGCCATGAGCTTCCCTCCCTTTTGGCTTGTTCGCACTCTTCCCCTGAACCTCAGCAAAAAAAACCCAAATCGCTGCTCTGCCACCACCTTTATTCCAGCTGAGCTGGACTTTACCTGTATGGACATTTTACTGACTCCAAGAGGAATTTCTTGCATGCTGGCAGCAGAGAAGGAGAGGGAGTAGAAAGTGCTGCAACAGCATTTTTAGGGGATAGCTGCCTTCCATGGTCATTCACCCCAGCTACCAAGAAGAATAGACCCTGTCTACAGCTCCTTATACTGTTCTGCCAATTGCTGCAGGGACTTAATAATGAGACTCTGCACATTTTAGCCTAAATGAAGTAAAAACCTTCATGTAAGTGTAAGCTCTGGAAATTGCTGCCATATAAGATAAGAAAACTCAGCCAGAGCTGGAGAAGGATGGATGGCGATTTGGATTTGGACTGCAAGGGTGATAATGCTTTGCTGGGTTCTCACTTCTCTGGTCTTGGAGGTTTTGGGAATTGGTATGGGTTTTGCTTCTATCACTGGAGTCCTGCACATTCAGTCAAAGACTTTGGCAGGACTCATCCCTGGGAAGTCGTTGGCCTCAGGGGCTGGAAAGCTCCTTGGTCCCTTCTGTCAGGCCTGAGCCATTGTTTAAGAGTTGGCAGCAGCTTCTGGTATTAAACCACTCTGATATCTGAAGTGTCAGCGCTGTCATTCTGTGCCAGCATTTTACCATTTCATTGCTAGGCTAAAGGATGACGCCAGTCAAAAGACTCAAGATGAAATGGGGGCAGCACACGAGGCGTGTGGTTTTCTGACTGCAGCAGGCAGCTCGTGGAGCGAGGCAGAGCAGCGGGAGGAATGTTCACTGGATTATTCATACCCACAGGACACCCAAAGAGTCCCCTTCGCCATTTCCCAGCAGAGAGGATTTTGTGGGCTTGGTGAGACAAGAGCGAAGGTGCTGCAGGAAGCTTGCAGACTCCAGGGAGAGGGACTGAAGCTGCTTCACGTGATGGCCGTGTGTCAAACCCAAGCATAATCAGAAAGGTTGCACTCTTCTTATTCTCTTAGGAAGCTCTTCTTCCATCCTCCCTGTGCCTGTCCTCACCCTCTTGGCTTTCAGAGGTGCAGACCACACTTTCTGCCCTGCAGAAATGCACTCATTGCTCTGTCCTCCAGTAAGGACGCTGGGCTGAACTGAGAACCTACTTTCGTGTAGTGATGTCTACAGAGAGTCACATTCTCAAAAGCCTACTGAAGAGTAGATGTTTAAAGGAACAGATACTTGAAGATCCTCTTGATGTGGGAGCTGAGGCCTGAAGTTTCATTTATGGTTCTGCAATTCTCCCCTTGAAGTCAAAGCATGAAATTCAAGCATCCCATCTAAATAAATTAGCATTTCTGTGCCATTACCGAAGTCTGTACGTGTGTGCGCTCATGGTGACATGGAGTAGGAATTTCATTGCATGCTTTATGGCTGGCAAAAATGAGAACCATCAGAAGGGCTGCTTGCAGAACAGTCAAAGATCCTGGGAAAATGAATTTGATGATAAATCTCCAAATATGAGCATTTGTGACAAGTTGTGGGCAAATTAGAGTAGGAGTTCATGGTGGTAGCTGTAGATATGTGGGATAACAGCCCTGCAAAACTGCACACACAAGACTGAACAGAATGGGGCAAGGAAAAAACCTCAGAGGAAGCCGTTATTCAAGGTCGCATACCAGGACTCAGAAACCGGTGGAGTAAACCAGTCCTTGACTTCCTTTCCTCTCTAATAGCAAAGGCTGGATTTTCAAGGGAAGCCAACTGCCAAAAGGACATTCATAAACTTTTTGTTCATGACAACCAAAACTTGTGAGTGTGGGTGCAGAGCTGTTCTGCAAACCTTTTCCCTATGTTTGTGGCTGAAAGCATTGCTGTTCTGAAAACTGGCCCCCTCTGTGTAGGAGGTAATGCACAAAGCGCTGGCCCTGAGCATTTCCAATAAGACAGCTAGATGGGAGAAAGGATGCTGCTGTGGTTAAGGTATAAACCTGGCATGTAGTAATTTCGATGCATTCTGTGATCAAGTAAGTTAGTCTCTGTTTGACTTAGTTCCCATCTTACTATTGTTTGATCTACCTGATTTCCCAGAATCTCTGCCTGTTGTCTTGCATATTTAGATTCATAAAACTGCAATACAAATAAAAACAATAAGCTTATAGACAGTAAGTGTACTGGCACTGGAATGGGCTGCCCAGGGAAGGGGTCGAGTCCCCATTCCTGGGGCAATTTATAAGCCGGGCAGATGAGGTGCTTGGGGCCAGGGTTTAGTGGTGGGATGGCAGGGGTAGGGGAACGGTTGGGCTTGATGATCTTAAAGGGCTTTTCCAACCTAAATGATTCTGTGATTCTGTAACACAACTCCCATAGCCCAATGTTTGGGCAATACAGACAATACAGTACTGGAGTCTGTAAGAGGAGACTCTGGGTGGATAAGAGGATTTGGTTAAGGTTACTTTGTGGATTTTTAAATGAAAATAGTATAAAGATTATTTCTAATCAGTGATATCTCCCCGTGGTTCACTTAAATCTTTCCCGCACTTCTCATTTGAATAGCCCATCGAACTTCTCAATTATCTTTCTACCTTGCTGTGATGTTAGTGCTACAAGACAGAGGCTTCCACTTGCAGCAAAAAAAAAGAGATTTTGCGCTAGCTGGGAAGCAGGGACCTGAACCTAGAGCTCTGACTGCTCTCTCACAAGTGTGTGACTGCATGAATACCCACTCTGGACATTCATAGGTGCCAGCATTTGTCCGCTCTTGAACTAGGATTTATATCATTTAGCACTTCTTTTAAATGCTAAGCATCTGAGTTTACCCAATAATTGTATTTGAAATACGCTCCCTCATTCTGGGCAGCATATCAATATAATGAAAAGGAAACAGAGACTTTTCATTGCTTGCATGAGGGCAGTTTATTAATGTTGGGAAGGGGACGGGTGTATGTGGGCAAACTCATGACAATTAAATCACAGACACCAGGGAGAACCCAGGAGTTCACATTTTCTGTAGTTATGAGGTGGAAAGGCCTAGGAGGTTTCCACTTTGGGTAGACAGGTGTACGTAACAACCCAGACCTGCACGCCAGCGTCCTGGTGTTTATGTGGCTATGGGCAGACACACAAAACGTTACCTGCATGTGCCAGGGCGTGCACATGCCTGACGATGTCCGCACACGCACAGAGTGCCCCAGAGATGTTGTTCTGCAGTTAGACGGGTCAAAAACAAAGTGCAGAAAGGGAAAATGAGGGTTAGACTTTCTCTGACTGTAAGTCATATTGTCCTTTGGAAACTGTTCAAAGGGAACATTTACATCCTCCTTCCACTGACTCGCTGGGAAGAATGACCGCTACAAATTCCCATCACTTCATTCCCTCTTCATTTGAACTCTACCTATGAAATTTTCCCTTACATTGGTCTCTAGTCTGCGACTGTGCTAAGGCACCCTGATCCCATGGACAGAGGGAGAACGATGGGTGCTGTGTCCTTCTCCATCAGTGTGAGCTCCCAAGTTTCCATCTTACCAAGCTTTCTCCATCGTCTTCTGGGCTCTGACCCCTGCGTAGAGAAGGGCAAAGCAGAAGGGGTATGGGGAGCAAATGGGGCCCCTTCCAGGAGCATGGCCTCTGCTTGCTCTACTGCCAGTACACAAAGAAGCAAGGTTGAAAATCCCTAAATCATAGTGAAAAGAGCAGGAGTTCCTGATTAGGGGAAGCTACAATCCAGTAAGGTAATTGATTTAGAAAACCTAATTAAGAAAACCTAGTGGGGAGATTTTTCTTCATTTCTAAAGTCATATTAACAGAGACAAAACAGCTGATCTTACATGAAATGGAGGATTAGGGATAGCAAAGTGGAATGTAGCATCGCCTTTAAAACATGGTGCCTATAGTTTATACTTGCCTCAGAACATCATCTGAAATTTTCACTGTGCCAATGCCTTAACTGCCTTTTGCTAAATTCCTGGCCCTCTGGTGTAGATTGTCCTGAGGTTTTTATATTGTACCACAAAAAGATTTCCTTACCTTCCCCTTCCCATATCTGAGCCCACATAATTATTTCTGCTCCTCCTTAGTAACTTCTCTGACCTTTCTCCGCTTTTGCTCTGTCTTTGCAGCCCTTCCCAGTGTAACTTCATTTGTGATTTTTCTGCATATGCCAAACCAGCCCCGGAGGTGTTAAAACAAGTTCCCCTAAATATCAAGTCTTAGGCTTCTGTACAGTTTCTTTCTCTTTGCTGGTTCTTTGCTGCTTTACATTTGGGAAAATGGATGCTGCACAAGGTGAACTACTATCATGATACAATATCTGTCTTCCTGTGTCTGTTTTTTAACCCATTTATGGTCCATAAAACACTTTTTCCATCCCTGTTTCTCTTCCTATCAGTTGAAGCACAAACACAAAACATGCCGCTTTCCCCTTTTCCACTGATTGTATGATATGGTTCATCTTTTATTAATCATTGCAATTTTTTTCCATACCGGTACTTTTACTTTGCTTTGTTCAAGTGTTTGAATATCTCCTCGTTAAATTTTCTATTAAAATGGCTGGGACAAGACAGTGTATTTTGTGATTCTATTTATGGCCACAAAGATCTTGAGTTGTTTTTTGAAGGTATGGCTTGCATGGATGCAAAAAGGATCGCTTTATCGCTTCCACCAGAGCATCTGGGTAATATAAGCACCTGCAGAAGTGGGACTAAAACATCCTGGTTTATGAAGCCTTGAAATAACGTGGTTGTATACACATTTGGAAGCATGCAGGCCAAAGCTGCAATGTAATCAAACAGTAGCACTGGCGGAAATATTACACTTAAACCTAGGCTCAGAGCTGATAAAGGCCCAAGTCTGGGATCCTTGCCTTAAACTGTTAATTAAGCTTGCTTATTAATCTCCCCTGTTAGAGGAGAAAGCAACAATGCTGCTTCCCAGTCTGGAAATGGGAGCCTGCCCTTGCTATGCCCCACATAGGTACTTGCTGTGCTTTACTTGCAAACACCATTGCTTTCTGTAAGATCCGCTACATGTACATACATTACAGCAGAACATACCGTGTCAAAACTGCAAGTGAGTAGGGCATTGCCCTGTAACAACGAATTAAATTCGTGAAGGATTAGGCTAACTGTGTATTTCTGGAAAGCATGGCTCCGGGGAACTAAAAAAGGCAGGAGAAGCTAAGAGGTGGAGACGGATGGCCACACACCAATCCGTGCCTGGACAGGATTTCCTATTCGCTTTAAGTCCAAGGCTCTTTTGACTGTTTGTCATTCCAGCCTATTTCCCAAAATCCACTGACGCGTGGCCAAAACCAATTTCTCAAGTGTGTCCCGGGTGACACGGTACGGCGATGCTGTAGGTCCGGGGAGGGAGCTGATTCTCCATCACCTGTTACACCACATCCCTATTTACATCACGCCAAAGGATGTGGCAACTGCTGCATCTCTGACATGACCGTGCTCTACACCCACATTGTACTCATTTGCCCCGGGAGTAAATGACTTGAGTTGGATGGAAATTTTCCTACAGAAGAGTTTTCCATCCGAAAACGCTGATTAGACTGAATCAAAATGTTCTGTGGAAAGGTTTTTGATTCCATCAAAGCTTTCAGTGGAAACAAAGCATGCCTTGGCTAGGCGGTCTAATGGGCGAGCCTGCCTCCCCTCCTGCCGGGCGAACCCATCTGCCTACTTGTCCCTGGACTTGCTGGCTCTGTGGCTACAAGCTTTCCCAGCTGACTAGCTCACGGAGGGCAAGACACCAGCCAGCCACCAGCTTCCACAGCTGCACCAGGGCAGCTCTGTGCCCAGACACTCTCTGGCTCCCAGAGTTAGGCATTTTATTTTTTTAGATCTCTTTTGATCCCTTGGTCAGGATTTTTCATCCCTCTGAAGCTGTCCGTGTTCTATTTTGTCTCCCAGTGCAGAGTTACTGTTATCGTGGTTGTCAGCAGCGCACATCTTATGCAGCAGAAGGTGGTGTCTGTTTGTCCGTGTTGCTAACATGATTTCCAGCTCCGGGAGCAAGCTGGAAATAAAGCAAGGGCAGATAGGATTTTTTCCCCATTTTCCCCTGCCTGCTCACAACTGCCACCTACAGTATGGCCCCTGATGCTTTGGTCCCTTCTATCCTTCCTGCATAACCCCGCTCCGTACTTCGGCTCTGTTGCCAGTGGAAGTTCAAACGTGCGCAGGGAGGTTGGGGCTTCTCATCCTCAGGGGGAGAAGTATTTGAACCTCACCACAAATGCTGAGAAGTCTTCCCAAGAGAGGGGCTGGGTTTCTGTGGATTAGTCAAATCCAGCCCCAGAGAGAATAATGAAGAATTTGCTGTTCTGTAGCTTGTACATAGTCAGTGAGGAAGGCAAAGTGCTGACTCCTGCCGGCTTCTAATGAGGAGGAGGAGAGGCTGGGGAGCTGGGGGGGCAGGGGGGGGCAGGGCCGGCCTCAAGTTGTGCCAGGGCAGGGTGAGGTTGGCCCTGGGGAACAATTCCTTCCCCAAAGGGCTGTCAGGCACTGGAAGGGGCTGCCCAGGGAAGGGGTCGAGTCCCCAGCCCTGGGGGGATTTAAGAGCCGGGCAGAGGCGGTGCTGAGGGCCAGGGTTTGGGGGTGGGATGGCAGGGGTAGGGGAACGGTTGGGCTTGATGATCTTAAAGGTCTTTTCCAACCTCAACAATTCCATGATTCTATGATTCTATACGAGTGGAGGCAGCTGCCTACCCCATGTCAGACCTGTGTTCAAGCCTGATGAGACGACCAACCTGCTGTGGGCCTGCCCAGGGGAGAAGGCAGCCCTTCGGTCTTGTCTGTGAGAGGCACCAGACTCATAGAGAAGCAGCAATCACCGGCCACCAGGAGTGGTTGCTGTCTCTCTGTTCATACTGGTGAGTGCCAGCCTGCCTCGCTCAGCCCATCTGCCACCTTCTGATGGTGGGATGCAGGTCCTGAGCAGAGCAGCGAGGAGCTCTGCTTCAGCTGGGAGGGGGCAGCCAGGAGCCTCTCAGCCAAGCTCCTCTCACCTCCTGCAGGGCTCTCAGCCCCCAGCCTTAGCTCAGGGAGGTGCTGGTAGCTGCTTTAGAGACAAGGGAGCCTTTGTGGGCCTGTACTCCAATCCAAACTGGGAACTGCTGCCCAGCACTTGAGAAATGCGTTTGAGTAACATTGTCACTTGTCACTCCATCCTTCTGCATGGCAGAGGGACTGCAACTGGCGGACCACAAGCCAAGCTCAGCCTCAGACATAGAATCATAGAATCACAGAATTGTTTAGGTTGGAAAAGCCCTTTAAGATCATCAAGTCCAACCGTTACCCTCACCCTGCAGACCAAACATGGTGCATTGTCATACCCTTGACTTTCCTTCCCGCACCATGCCAAGCCCACCACTGTTTCTGAACCTGCAAAGGATATATTCAGGTTTTGATGCAGATGGGCTCCCAACAGCAAAAATCTGCAGCCTTCAGACCAACTACGAGACCACTGGCTGCCTTCTCTCGAGGACAGTTGGACATAAAACCGCTCTGCAGACAAGCACACGCACGTACAAGCTTTAGGAGGAGCACAGCCAAGCTCTGAATGATGGGAGTGCTTGGGAGGACGTAAACGAACCACATCATTGATTAGTTTATTGGAAAAATGCTGTGAGTAATAGCAGTAGTGCAGCTGCTGGGCCTGCAGCGGGTGGTTTCGTTCTGGAGAAGCAATCACTGCACAGCCCCGCATGAGCTGAGGTCCCTCGGGGAGCGAGGTGCAGAAGGACTCTGCTGGAGGGTAGGACCTTGCAGGGGATGTGCTCAGGCTTTGATCCACAAGGGAAAACACGTATAAAGAGCCCCCCAGCCCATGAAGGCCAGGACACAAGTTCCTTTGGCCGCAGCAGGGCTCTCTGCAGCTTTGCTTTGCTCTGCCAGCTCCGTCACCCTCCCCGGAGACTGCTGCCCTCCCTGGCCTCTGCACTGGGAAGTGCTGAACGTACCTACAGACAGTGTCCAGACAACACTATATTTTACCTCCTTTCAGCATTTCTGCCAAAATCTGAGAAAGAAAACGACAGAAAGGGATCAAATGCCATTTTAGTTTTTAAAGTTTCTTTCTGGAGCTGTTTTTTTCTTTTGCCGCCCAGCCAGTGTAGCAGACAGCCTAATGCCCTGGCCAGGCTACCAAAGAAGAAAAGCAGCCCCTTTACAGCAACAGCAACAACAAACTGGTCGGTTACTTAATAACTTAGCTTAATAGTACAATATATTTACCAAAGGATTTGGTTATTTAACCTTTCAACACCCAGTTACTCCGGACTGTGACTTCTTTGCTCTGCAAGAGGCTGCTTCACCCTGTCCCAGAGCTACCAGTGGCTGCACGGGCTGGAGGTCACGGGCAGCGGGGGCCTGGGAGTTGAGGAGCTAGGGAGGATGGGACATAAGGGGACCTCAGATCAAGAGCTAAATTGCTGGATACCCGCAAGTCCTGCAGGCTTTTACGAAGAAGGCTCTGAAAGTGCCATCTTACCAGAGCAGAAGCCTTGAAGAGGCAGTGGGAGTGCCAGCCACCGAACCCCAATTTGCAAATCGAACAGAGCGACATCTTACATCAACCCAAGGTGATTGCTTGAGGCCACAAAAACCGACACGGAGTATTAGTTGCTGAAACCACCTCTCACTGCTTGCGCTGTTTGCTGGTAGTTAGGGACAAAAATAGCCCCTGTTTGTGGCATGGTCTGCATCTGGCGCCGCTCTGCACCTCCCTGCTCGCTGCGGAGCCTGGCTCTCTGCCGTGGCTCCCGCCGGTCGGTCAGTCAGGCAGGGTCCCGGTGCCTGTCCTGGCACTGCGAGCGTGCTCCTGTCCTCAGACGGGATCGTGTGAAGTCGGAAGAGATGAGCGATGCTGAATTTCCTACCGCTCCCCAACAGCCTCTCAGCCAGTACCACCACCTCTCTTATTTTCCAAGATTTCTGTTGCTGATCAGAAAAACCACTTGTGAAGACAGGTTCCTCTGCCAGCGCAGACATTTCTATCTGATGGGCAAAACCAAGATAACGTTAAAAAAACTAGAGACAAAAGAAGAAAAGGCCTTTGGGCTCAGTCCAAGCCTCACCTGCTCCACCAGATTTCTTGGTGGCAAAATAAATAATTTCCTCCTCCTGTTTCTTTTCCTCAGGACTTCAACACTTGTTAATACCTAAACTAGCCCCATCACTGGCACTCCTCTTGTCAGTGAAAAGCATCTAATTTTGCATTTAGGTTTGCATCTTCCAGCACCTTGCACGTTCTTTTTTTTTCTTCATGTGCAATGGGTTGATGGTAAAAGCCTCTACAATATGACTGGGCTAATTCTGGGCCACCACTGGGTGAGTGTATTGATGCACGTGCTGGCACCCTTTGTGCCGGGGCATTATTCGGCTTGTTCAGCTTCTCTGAACTGTGAAGGCCTTTGAACATAAAAAGAAGACATCATCTGGAGATGAAAGTATGAAAACAGACAGAAGTGGATGGGTGCTTTTCTTCCAGGCAACCACAGCCAAGTCATACCCTTCCCTTGTCTCTCATTCCCCTCTGCTGTAATGAAACCCAAGCTGATCTATCACGGAGGGAGAGAAGCGCACAGTGTAGGATCAGTGATCCACCTGACTTTTATGAAGAAATCCCTGGTTTTGAGGTGTATTTTATCAGGGCAGGGCCAAAGCATTCTGTGACTTCACGGTTGCCAGACATTTGGCTACAAGAAGGGTGATGAGGGTGAGCAGGTCTGTGCCCTGCCCTTACAGTGTCTCCAAGCTGCCAACGGCCGGAGCCATCCATCAGGCCAGAGATCTCACTGATGTTCACCTGCCCTTTCCCCAAAGACGGAGCAGGTCTGAGCACTGCAGTAGCTGATCTCAGCCAGGGCTGCATGGAGAGAGCTGCCCTGGAGCCTCTTCCCTCGAGCTGGTCCCCTCTCTCTGCCTAGAGCTTCTAGCTCTGCCTTCTTTGCTAATGAGAGATACCTAAGGCTCGGCAAGCAGCCAAACCCAAGCTTCTTAATTGCTGACCGGGCTCACGGGCGAGAGGATCCCAGCAGTGAAGCAGGGGTCCCCCTGGCAGGGCTGAGCCATGCCCTGAGGAACCCACTTCTTGGGGAGAGAGGGGCAAATATCCAGCAGTAGCTTTGAAAATATACTTTTGCACTGGTTCAGTAAATGGCTTAGGGGTACGATACAAAGGTCAGTGAGCACAGAGCTGTGTTAGTCACGTAGTTGCTGTGCTGCTGAACAAAATGAAAGTGCCGAGATAGCTGAAAGAGATAGGGAGGTCAGTATGTGCTTGCGATATTGCAGTGCAGTTGATAAATAGGCATGTACCAGCGATAAGATAGGCTTATTGGTGATAAGATAGGTGGGAAGGAGATAGATCTGCGCTGGTGATACGATGGAGTGTTACGTAGTGTTGATCAGACATGATTACTGATACGTCATCGTGTCGCGTGTTATCGGTGCGGGTGCTCAGCTGGAAGATGAAGTTCATCTTTTCCCTTGCAAGATGGAGAGTGCAAGAATCAGAAGAGCTTTAAAGATTCAGCTAAAACAGAGGGAAATGGGGCAAGTAGAGAGAAGGAGGTAAGGAGAGGTCAGCTAGAAAAGGGAGGGTTTGAAGAAGTTTATGGGAGAGCAGAAGCAGCCACAGAGCACTGAGCTTCGAGTCTGTGCTAGCGACAGCCTATGCCTCTATCTTAGCGGTGGCACAGCTCTTGCTTGAACACCCTGTGCCTCTGGGATCAGCCAGTGAAAGGACGGAAAGGTCCAGCAAAGTGTTTCAATCTTTGGACCTGCCAGTAGCGGGTGAGGAGAGAGGACAGAGCTGAGTATGTCCGTGCTGTGGATGGGGAAGAAGAGAGGCTGTTGGGGTCTGCGGGGCCGTTGCATTTTGGAACCCGGAGATGTGATTGCAGACTGGAGATGCCACTGGAAGGTGGTGATGCCTGAAGTCAAAGGAGTTTCCCCTCGGGGGTGACTGTCAGACCTGGCACATGCCAAAAGCAGGAGTTGCGAAGATGGATGGGTCACAGAGCCCTGTGTCTTCGGGTCTTGGTTGTCTCACGCCCTTTTTTTCCCCCAAAGCAATTCCTGACATTTTGTGATGCTCTTGGAACAGCCAGAGCAACATCCACAGCCTAGCTGGCTTTCCAGAGGAGAAGCCTCTGCCCCTTACTCTTGTGGCATGATCTCCAGGGATTTCCATTCTCTCTGTCAGGGTTCCTGCACACACACTCACTCGAAACTGTCTCCAACTACACCAGAAGCTCCTCCGGGGATGTGACTTCTCTGGTACTTTCCTTCCCCATTTGAAAAATACCAGCAACCAGTTAGCTGAAAATTTAATGTGAGAAATCATTTCAAACCGGAAAATGGATTTGTTTCGAAAGAAAAGTCTAAACAAAATGTTTTGGCAGTGGTTTTCAAGCAGTAAGCACATCAAACCTTCTCTTTTCCAGCAAAATATCCGCTTTCTCTGGGAGGAAAACATGACACAGGAGATCATTTTTTTCCTGTTTCTGCCACTAAGTCACTGAACAAAGAGGAACAAGCCACATCCTCCTCTGATGTCTCTGTTCTCCCGTCGACTGGTAGGGATAACATGTCCGTAGTTCTCAAGCATACAGGACAAGCCAGTTGAGAGAGAAAATGCTTTGACGTGCATGGTTGGTGTCACTGGAGGCAGCAAGGAGAGGGGAACACTTGTTTCTCATCAGACCCAGGTTCTCCCAGTGCTTACCCAGGCTGTACCGAGAGGGTAATTTAGGTCTCACAGCTGAATGCTCCCCAGGAACCCGTTATCTTCAGATCAAATCCACCTCGCATTAAGGTTTTAGATAAGGGCTGTGCCCTGGCCTGGGCTGTAGCTGTTTATTTTACCTCTGGGACAAGGTACTCTGTGTGAGCTAGTGTGCGGCTTTCGGATACCAGAAGATGGTGAGAGATAAGTTTTTCTATTCACTGTATCTCAGGGCTCTGATCTTCTGCTTCCCCTGCTTCCCAGCCTTCACAACCACCCTGCTCTCTGCAACAGTGCAGACCACAGTCCCCAGCATGGTAATCCCGCACCGGTGGGGAACAGACAACCTTATAGGTGGGTATCCACCCTGACTCGGCTGAGTGGGGGGAGACCAGTACAACCCTTTAATAGGTGGGTTTCCACCCTGGACTCGGCTGAGCAGCTGTATATGCCCTTCGCTGCAAGAAGGCTGCAAGAAAGCTCCAGCTCGCCAGCGAACCCAGTCTAAGAGTGGCCAGGTTGGTGACTCTGCGGAGTTACGGAGAGCATCAAGGAGGGAAACCCTGGCATATTGAAAGGAAATGACTGTTACTCTCTTGTCAGCTTGAAGCAGTGGCAAATATTTATGATAGCTCAACAGCCTGAGTAATAGGGTAGGTTAGAAAATATAAAATAGTTTATTTACAGGGTGACCAATTTTCAGGCTGGAAAAGCAAGATGCTCATTTCAGTAGCACAGAGGGGCCAGATGGGATCCAGGAGGTGAGCAGTAGGTCCCGGGAGGTTGGTGGTTTCAGGAGCCATGACCAGCTTGGAGGGCTGCGGCGGTGCGGGGGGCTTATGCACCATACTCCGTGCTGAACAGGCATGGGCAGTGCCCTGGTGTAAGAGCTGTGGCTGGCAGGGTGCGAGGAGGATGAAGCAGTGGAACCATGCAGCTCTGCCCCACTGCTCCTCTCCTCTGCTGGGAGCCAGCAGTGCACTAGCTGCTTCTTGCCCTAAACCAAAGGGAAGGGGACTCGATGGCTCCCTGTCCTGGGTCCCACCCCATGCAAACCCCATCATGGTGGGGTTTCCTGTGAAAGAATCGGGTTTTAAGGGATCTGGAAAAATCCAGGTCTGCTGGAGCCAACAGAGTTCATCCTTAGTGAGCCTGGGCGGCATTAAGCTCTGAGGTTCTGGGATAGTTTTCGCAGTGGGTAAGAAGGAACTAAAACACTGTCAGTACTGTCCTGTGCTGGAGATGTAAATCATGGCCGGCTGCTTGGCGACACAAGGCACGGCTGAGCGCCCTTGTCTGCCGTGGCAGCATCGTCTCCCAGGTTCTTAGTTCTGGAACTACTTGAGAAACAAAACCAGCATTTGAGAGATTAAAGCAAAAATTCGCAAAGAGCCTTTCCAGGTCCCATGCAGGAAGGGTGTATGTTGAGGAGCAGAGAGGGAAACTCAAGGAAGAGTTGCTTTTGACTTGTCGTCTGTCTCTGGCCCGTTTTCTGTCTTGGTAGCAATACTGTAGTAGTAGGAGCGGATTGTGTTTTCTACGGAAATAAATCCTGGACGCTCTTCCCATCTGCAAGGGCACAAAGGAACAAATAGAGTCAACAGAAAGGACAAAAGTGGGCTGATGCAATGAGAAGATACCAAGCACAGAAGAACCTGGGGAAGAAGAGCAGCTCAGTTGTACCAGGGTTTAGGAGGGCAGCTGAGACTTTTCTGGGATGGAGAGGGGCAAAGGCACAGAGGCTCTGACATATTCCAGTTGGTAGAGGCAAATGGAGGGGGATGATAATAAAGAAATCACTATCAGTCACCATTGATTGTGGATGAGACCAAGGCAGGAGACACCATTTGCTTTGTGTTGCCACCATCCAGATGGTGTGTGCTGTTCGGCTGGACCTGCTGCCCAGCAACGAGTTGAGCTCGTGAAAGCCTTACCTGTAGGTCCAGCACTGCTGCATGAGGGCGTACATCTCTGCTGGGCAGTCCGCGGGGCAGTCCATGCGCTTCCCTTGCTCTATGAAGCTGATGACCTCTGGGCCTTTCATTTTCTAGGATAGGATCAAGTGGGAAAGCGCTTTAATGTTTTTGGAGCTGGCAAGAGGATTAGAAGAGACAGATTAGAGCTGGGCCCAGGGTAACGCTTTGGATCCATGCACCGCACCCACCGTACAGTCACTTTTTTCCACCCCAGCACCCAGCAGTGGTGTCTTGCGTTGTGGCCAGCCCAAGCCTGCAGACCCCATCCCAAGCCTGAGCAGAGCAGTGGCTGAGCAACTGATTTTTCAGCTCTGCAAGTGAGCAGAAGGGTCAAAGAGAAGATCTGCTTTGGTTCAAATTGATTTTTGTTTTCTGTTTTTTCTCCCTTAAATGAATGCAAAGCTGCAGGATCCAAACAACCTGATTTGTGTCTTTCGTAAAGCAGAGGTGAGCCTGTCTCATCTCCCCTCTGTTCAACAGTGGAAAGAGCACCCACTCAAGGAAACACGAAGTGTAGTTTCAGCGTGTGTCAGCCTGTTAGAGTAGGAGACCAGACTGTGGCACCCATCTGTGATGGACCCAGCTCTGCCTCACCTTATACGGTTTCTGCCCGTAGCTGAAGGCCTCCCACATGGTCACGCCGTAGCTCCATACATCACTCTTGCTGGAGAACTTGTGATAGAGGATGCACTCCGGAGCATACCATTTCAAGGGCCATTTGCCTGCTGTCCTGGCCTGGAGCAAAGCAAAGAGGAACATTTCCACCCTGAAACACAGGCTACTCTGAGCTGAACCAGAGTTCTGCTCTGCTAAATGTTTCTGTCAAATGCAATCCCATGCTGCTGAAAAAAAAATCCCCTTGCCCTGGGATGGGAGCTCAAAGCCCTAAGCCGCAAAACCCCAGCCCAGGCCTTGCTGTCTCACTGGCCCTGCTCAGCCATCCCTGGGTGCAGGATGCTGTCCCCGCGGTGCCACCCTCCTCCCACCCCCCAGCCCCAGGGCTTAGGGCAGTTGTGCACTGGTGCACACTGCTGGGAAGATGAGCCCTGGCTCGCTCTTCATCACCTTCTCTTCCCTGCTCTCTGCTCTGGCTCCTCTCCTGGCTCCTCTCTCCCATCATCCCACTGCACTGCATCCCCCTGCATCCATCTGAATTTCCTCCTTGCCACGCAGAGCTTTGCAAAGCCCCTTTTAATGTCACTGCAGTGAGGCCAGCCGGAGCGCGATGTGGTCATGCAGCGAGGCTCCTGGGAGGAGTCCAGACCCCTTTGCCTCTGGGGATCTCAGCCCCCCAGTTAGGGGGCTCCTGCTACCTATCTGAATCCTTCGCTGTGCTTGCACTTACCTTGTAGTAGCTGTCATCAGCGCCAAGAGCCTTGGAGAGTCCGAAGTCACTGATCTTGGCATAATGTTGGTTGACCAGCAGGACATTTCTGGCTGCCAGGTCCCTGTGGACAAAGTTTTTTTCCTCCAAGTACTTCATCCCCATGGATACTTGATGCATTAGCTCCACAATATTGCTGACTGCAATCTCGTCTCTGGGGAAGATGAAAGGACAATGCAGTAATGAAGGACCTGCCATTGCTCTGTGCACCACAGTCCCCTCCAAGCTTTCTAGCTGAAAGGGAGAATGAACGTGGACGTCTCTGCTCCAGAAGCATCCACCCCTACGACCTCACATGAAAAGACATCTCTTTTGGCTTTTATCAGCTTCCCTCCACCTACAAAGCCAGGCTCTTCTGGCAGAACAGAGTTTAATGAGAAGTGCAGAAAATCAGCCAGCCACATTTTATTCAGTACTCACTTCTTGGAAGCCAAGAACTTGTTGAGTGGCCCTCCAGAAGCCATCTCCATCACGAGCATCAGGGACTCTGCCTCGCAGACCCCAATCATGCGGACGATGTAGGGGTTGTCCAGCTGATGCATGATCTGCGCTTCCTTCATCATTTCATCCTTCACTGTTTTCTCGTTGTTGCTCTTCAGTACCTTTATGGCCACATCGATCTGCTTCCTGCACAGGGTGTGAGAGGAACACACATGGGATGAATTAAACGGCAGCTGGACTAGTATCACATCTGGACTAGTATCACAGCCAGAAATGCAAACCACTTCTCATGTGGGATCATTTGATTTCAATGGCAATCTCAAAGCCTGTTCTGGCAGAGCCCTGCACAGTTCTGGTATCCAGACCTGCTAGACGGCCAAGCTGAAAAGGATCACCTCACCCTTGTAAGTGTAGGCCAGCATTGGCCACCTGTAGGTCTGAAGACCAGAGCTTGCACACTGAGCTGTTTTTCAAGGGGGAAACTCAGGCACAAAGCGGGCAGAGGCATCTTTGTGGACTCACAGACAGAACCAAGGATCCCACATCTCCTCGGCCTCACTCCTTTGCCCTGACATGGACCAAGATGACCTCAGAAGCATGGACTCGCCACCTCTGAGCCCAGCAAATGCCTTCAGAAGTGGCAGTCTACTGCCCGGGAGCGTGCAGTGCAGATTGTGCTCTCAGGGCAACGAGGCTGTCACTGAAAGTCTATGGAAAGTCACCACTGACCTTCCAGAGTATCTCTTATCCCTCCACCCCATTTATTATCACTTTAGGGTCCATCTAGCTAGAAGTGGGAGAGCTGGGGACACGTCTGAGCTCAGCCTGGAGCACCCTCCTCCCGCTTCCTCGGCGTCCTTCAGGGCGGCACTCACTTTCTCATTTTGTAGACTCCTTTCTTGACGCAGCCAAAGTTTCCTGCCCCCAGTTCCACTTCATCAATCATCAAGTGGTCCCGCTTCAGGAAAAGCTTCTTATCCTTCAGTTCTTCGGGATCACTGTATGGGCTCTCATAGACACTGGTGTCCATGGGTAGCAGGCGTGACTTTCCTGCACCTTCCCGAGAGATAGAGGGCTTTTTAGCTGTAAACAACATATCCTTCCCCATCCCTCTCTCCGTCACTGGTTGGGAAGGTTTTCTCTCTCATTCAAGCCTCCCTCCCGGGCATCTCCCTCCCTTTCACAACCCACGGCCTCTCCTCGTTACAGCTGCTGAAGGAGCCAGGATGGGGAGAGGTGTCTGAGCACTCCCACCCCACACATCAGACCCTGCAGGACCTGGGCACGTGCATGACTTCGCCCCACTGAAATGTAACCAAATACACTGAGTATTTCGTAGGCAGGATGGAAGACCATGGGCCAAGGCTCGATTTACTGGGTATGGTGGGGAATGGGCCAGGGCTAGATATACTGGGTATGATGGGGAATGGGCCAGGGCTGGATTTACTGGGTATGGTGGGGAATGGGCCAGGGCTGGATTTACTGGGTATGGTGGGGAATGGGCCAGGGCTGGATTTACTGGGTGCTGGATGTGGGCAAACAGTTTTGCCCTCAAATGGGTGGGATGCTCCTGGGTGCCGTTGTAAGAAAGGGGCTTTGTAACACAGCTCTGTGACCAGAAGGTGATACGGATGTGTCAGGTAACCACCATGGTTCCCGTGGCATCCCCAGGTCCTCTCTCCTCCTGTTAGGGGGAGAGGACTTTCAAAGATGCTCACCTACAGGGTCTGGTGTGTATCCGTCTGCATTGAGAGTCCCAAGGTTTCTCTGGAAAAGAAATGGGGATAAAGTGGATAACATGGCCAGAGGAAAGTACTTCAGTCTGAAATGGGAGAGGAGAGGGACGAGGAGCATCTACAGCCCAGAGTCCCAGCTGGTGGCTTCCTCTAAAAGGCCCTGAGGTGGGCGCAAGAGATTGGCGTGGTCCCAGCCCTTCCAGGCTGGCAGGTCCCCCCAGTGCAGCTGGGATCAGACCCTGGGGGGATTCACGGAGCCCAAACACAGCGTGGCCGGTCAATAACCCAGCCTGGGGGCTGCGAGGGGCGGAGGGCTCCGTGTTTAACCCAAGTGGCGAGGGCTGCACTCTGCTCTCTGCCCCCTCTGCTCTCCCCATCCCCAAGCCACAAGTCTCCTGCAGCAGCGGGGCTCATCCCAACTGAGTCTCCGCTCTTTGTTTTGAGATGGGGAGCGAAAGGAAGCCCGGCGGCGGCTCAGCTTGCAGCCAGCACGCCTGCCTGCCTGATCAAAACTGATCCCAGGGCTGGAGCCCCTCTGCTGTGAGGCCAGGCTGGGAGAGTTGGGGGTGTTCAGCCTGGAGAAGAGAAGGCTGCGGGCAGAGCTGAGTGCGGCCGGTCAGGGCTTCAAGGGGGCCCAGAGGAAAGGGGGGGACAAGCTTTTTAGCAGGGCCAGCTGGGACAGGACAAGGGGGGATGGTTTTAAACTGAAGCAGGGTAAGTTTAGACTGGATCTAAGGAAGAAATTCTTTCCAGTGAGGGTGGTGAAACCCTGGGAGGGGTTGTCCAGAGAGGGGGTGGAGGCCCCATCCCTGGGAACATTCCAGGCCAGGTTGGACAGGGCTGTGAGCAACCTGATGTGGTTCAAGGTGTCCCTGCTCCTGCAGGGGGGTTGGGCTGGGTGACCTCTAGGGGTCCCTTCCAACCCAAAGGATTCTATGATTCTAAGAGCAGCCCCACGAGCACACCAGATGCCGTGAACAGCCACTGTCCCCCAAGCAGACGGTGACGAAGTGGTGTGCTGCACATTTGTCCGGCCCGGCTTTGAACGCCAGTGCTGCTTGCAGCAGAGTTGCTGCAACGCGAGAGCCCACCACAGATTGGGAAAGCTCTCTGAGAAGATGGGCGAGTGCCCAGGCCTCTGTTAAGCCTCCGCTGGGCTCTGGGCTGGGCTGTTCCTGTAGCCCAAACCAGCTGGTTTCAACACTGCTCAGCACTGGGAGCTGGGACTGAGCGCAGACGTACCCTGAGGCCGGGGACGCAGAGGGATCACAAAGACCTGGCCAGTGGCCAGCGGCCAGCAGCAAGGCTGAATGTTCCCAGAATCCGACCACGTCTTCCTTGCTCCTGCCTGGCAAGGAAGGGGGCGGGGGGGGGAAGAGGGCTCCCCGAGGACAGGCTGGCATGTCGCAAGGAGCGCAGTATGAATGGAAACCATTTTCAGCTCTAATGGTAGCTGTGCCCAGCTATCCCTTGTCCCCATCCAAGCTGGAAAGGGGACAACGTAGCAGCTGGGTTTAATATATTCTGTTTGGGTTACCGCCTTTTAGGGAAGAGCAGCGTTCGATTAGCAAGCTTGAAATGCAATAACAGTAAACTACCAAGGTACCAATAAACAGATCTGCCCCAAAACTTACGCTCACGGAGGGGTGGGTCGGTGGAACCGGTGCTGCAGACGCTGTGAATCAGGAGAGAGAAGTTGTGATTAAAAGCCTGCCTACGCCCCCTAGCAGGACCAGAGCATCAGTCCTTGAAGGACTGTGTGGATGCCTGGGCCTGATCCCTACCCTTACAAAGGCCAGTTTCCACAGCTTCAGCCAAAAAAGGTGTGGAAATGTGTCTGGATGTGGGCGTTATTCCCAGAGCAGCCCCCAGGGGAGGTGCAGGCCCACTGGAAAGCCCTATGATCACCATCAGTCCCAGGGACTGGCTGAGCTGTACCCCAGAGCCCCCTGCCCAGGAGGGTCCCGTGGGCAGGCTCTGAAGTGACACTTGTGACACTTGGGCCAGGACAAAGTGACCCATGGGTTTGAGTGTTCAGCTCAAGAGTCCCACCAGGAGCCAGATTTGCAGGGCGTGTTTTTTCCCGCTGCCTAAAAAGCAAGTCATTTTTCAGAAGCCGCCTGTTTGGCACCAGCAGTCCCTAATCCATTTGGAGCACTGATTCCCCCCCTCTGCTCCTGTCTTTGGGCCACCTTAGGCCAGGCCTGGAGAGCGGCCACTTTCAGCAGGCAACATGATGTGAGCCTTGGCCGCTTTGCCAGAGGAGCAGAGACCTCACTGTTCCCTCACCACCAGTGTCTGAGCAAGGTTGGACACAGAAAAGGAAATTTGGGTGGGTGCTGCTCAAACTGGCCCCCCTTGGTGGTAAACTGAGGCCAGGGGTGGCACTGAGAGACGTCAGCTCACCTGGCATATTGGGGTTGGGGCAGGTTTCCCTCAGGTAGAAAATCAGCCCGTCCGGTTTGAGTTTTAGGTACTCCACCAACTGGGAAAGGAATTGGAGGAAAAAGAAATTATTGCAAGGAGAAAATAATACCTTTTTTTTTTTTTTTTTTTGCAAGCAACTTACAGAAACATAGAGTCATTTAGGTTGGAAAAAAACCTTTAAGATCACCAAGCCCAACCGTTCCCCTAACCCTGCCATCCCACCACCAAACCCTGTCCCTAAGCGCCTCGTCTGCCCGCCTTTTAAATTGTCTGGCTTATGGTAATGATTTCTCTCGGATTTATGGCAGACAGGGACTTGGCTGTTTCTTTCTCTCCTATCCTATCCGTGCACTCAGGGATCTCCTGGAGCAAGCACTTGTATGCCTGGAGATCTGCCAGGGCTGGGAAGAACTTGGGAAGTTTGATAAGGACCGCAGAAAGACAAAAGGAACATCTCCCGGAGGAGGGGCGGGGAGGGCATTTTCAGCGTCATGTTGTTGTTGGCCCAGCCAGAAAGGTTTTTACGTAGTGTCTGATAAAGCCTGAGAGAAACCTTTAGCTTTCCCAGAGGAATTCCAGGGTTAGCTCTGTGGATCCCGGGAGGTTTTTCACTGCAGCAACCACTGGTTCAAGCACACTGGGGACTTCACTCTGGCTGGAGACAACCGAGCCAGCCCCTGGCCACCGGACCGCAGGGGGGATAAGGCTTTCTCTTCCCCTCCTGCCTGGCTCAGATTTCATCTGCAATTGGGAGCCTAGCATGGTTCTGTTTCCATAAAAATGCCCCGAAGTCTTTGTTTTCAATCAAATTCAGAGTGAAAACAGTCCTGGGAATTTCAAAAATTCAGCAAAAGAGAGCTAGCATCCCCCAGACAGCCCTGCCCAGGAGGAAGCGCTGGTACCCATCCCCTGGAGCCATCCTGAGCTGTGTGCCCTGGGGCAGAGCTGGGCTCCGGATCCCCAGCAGCGCCAGGAGCTGCTGGGCCATGTGTCACATTCCCTAAAAACCCTGCCCCATCCTCATGAGGACTGCTGGGGCATTACAGCCATCGCCCCTTCCCAAATCACTCTGGGGGTGATAGGACGTGTCTCCTGGCACTCAGATCTTCTGCCATATAAAAATTTTGGCAGCTGGCTCAAGACTTCTGGCCTCCCCTACTCTTTGCACAGACGTCAGACACTTGGAAAATAAAGTGGCAATGTGCACACAACAGTTTTGCTGGTCCAGGCGCGGCGCAGGGGACACGCAGGAGGGACAGCCGGGGATGACGATCTCATCGGGGCTCGCTGTGGGTCCAAGGTGCACGCTGCGGCGGAACGCGTGATGTTTGCCGACGGGGTGCCAGTGTAACCATCTCAAGCACCCGGGCTTAAAGCTAGAAATCAAAAGCACTAATCCTCTTGTTTCCTTGGAGGGGCACCACACCGGCGTAAGGCACGAAGGCAGTGGCAAAGCCAGCACTATTTCAGAGCTGCTGCGATATCCCAGACTTAGATCCACTTAGCGAGGAGTACACAGAAAGGAATGCAAGGAGGTGAACTGATAGATAGCCAGACCCAGGGAATGCAAGGGTTTTCTGGAAGGGGCTACAACCACCCGTGTACAGTTTTAAAGCCTTTAAAGCTCCACACGGCCTTTCCTGTCCCTCAAGGCATAGGCAGCCATAAACGAGGGAAAAGTGCCTTCACGTTATTGGGACACCGGTTGTCAGCACCCCACAGTCCAGTACCTGCCAGAGCGTGTCAAACTTGGTCCCCTCCGGGATGGAGTACTTGCCAGACTTGTCCTGGTCTATCCGATAGTGGTACACTGTTTTGCCATAGACGAGGGAGAGGGCGTAGGCACCGTTCTCCTTCCTTTCTCTCAGCCTGGTAGGAAGGAGAAGTATTAAAAGCAACTCTTGGGTTTGCCCTGCAAATTATCGTGGCTGCGGTGGTGGTGGTAGGTCGCTGGATGGGCACTTGGTAAGGTGTCCCTGCACCCCACTGGTGGAATTGCCACCTTCCTGACACCCCTCTGTGGGGTGGAGGGACTCTTCACCTTCAGTCTCTTGCCCCTCTCCTCGCCCTCTCTGGCTAATTCTTTCTTTCCTGAATTCATTCAGGAGTCAATTAAATGAAGGGCTGTCTCACCTCGGCAGAGACGCAGGGCAAATGCTTTCCCCTGTATTTTACTGGCCATACATTGCCCATGTGTCCGTGTTAAATGTCTGCCCCCACTGCACCCTATATATCATACCATACCATACTATGCCGTGCCATGCCATGCCATGCCATGCCATGCCACACCACACCATTAACAAGCACACTTCATAGAGATATCTAAACATGAGAGACAAATAAAGCTCAAGAGTGGCTCTTTATGGAGGCCTGACACTTTCTGGACAATAATAGGGTTAAGGTGTCAGACCCTGTCTTTGAAAGATCTGTAACCACAGTCTGACCATATTCAGCTAAACCTGCCCGCAGGAACTGACACATGAAAAAAAATAACTGCAGGGCAGCAGAGGTGGGGGAACGGTCAAAGGCACAGGGATCACAGCGCCTGCCGGGGCTTTGCATACTCACAGGAATTTCCCATCAGGTTGTGCCCCAGAGTAGAGCCTCCGTTCAGCTTCATCCCGGGCAATGCTGCCGTGGTACCAGGGCATCCTCTCGTGGGCCGTAGTGGCGATGAGCTTCTCCACCTGTGGAGCCTGGCTTATGATGGCCTGTTCAAGTGCATCCCCCTGGGAGAGAGCGAGGAGTCAGCCCCACTGCCATTCCATGGCTTCAGCGCCGTTTATTCCGCACCCTTCGGGGCAGATGGCAGAAGAAACTTGGAAGGTCCCACAGCTGAAGTGCCCGTTGCCTTAATCACGCCTATAGCAATAGCGGGTTGGATTCTGTTCTGCTGCAGAGCAGAATTCCCTGCTTATCCCTGCTTTCAGCCTGAAGAAGAGAAGACTGAGAGGGGACCTCATCAACACATAAATATCTTAAGGGTGGAAGTCACGAGGATGGAGCCGGTCTCTTTGCAGTGGTGCCCAGCGACAGGACAAGGGGCAATGGGCACAAACTGAAACATAAGAGGTTTCACCTGAATGTGAGGAAAAACTTCTTTACTTTGAGGGTGCCCGAGCCCTGGCCCAGGCTGCCCAGGGGGGCTGTGGAGTCTCCTTCTCTGGAGATATTCAACCCCTGCCTGGATGCTGTCCTGTGTAACATGCTCTAGGAGAACCTGCTTGAGCAGGGGGCTGGTAGATGATCTCCCGAGGTCCCTTCCAACCCCTGCCATTCTGTGATTCTGTGATTCTGTAATCTAAACTGGTCCCATCCCTCGCATGCAGCTGAAGTCCATCAGCTTGCTGCTGAGGGAGGAGAGCAGGCATCGTGTTTGTAGGGGGGACCTTGACAGCAGGCTTGCAGGGTGGCTTTCAGCCTCACATTCCTGGGAGAGCAGGACCTCTTGCTGGTCCCTCTGCCATCCTCGCTGCTCAGGGTCCCCAGACACAACAACCTGTCAAGAGCAGTGCAGGCTGGAAATCATGTGGGAGACCCTAAATTAATTTTACTGGCCCCCATACAGTTTATAAACAACTGTAGTTTTTCGTTGGCCAGTAGGTGGCAATGTCTTTTGTGTTATCTACCAGCTTCAAGGAGAAACCCTATCGATAACTTCATTCTGTCAAGCACCTTTGGTCTAAAATAGGCCAAATTTAGAGATCTTTCGTAGAAAGGCTCCAGAAAGAGAATGCCTGAGCCACCCTTCTGCGAGGACTTGGAAGCGTCTGAGTAGCCACTCTCAAGGTGACAGCAGGTAGAAAGAAATTAATTGCGCGGCTGCCAGTGTGACCATTCAAAGAGTTTTGCCTTGTATTATATATTCCAGTCTGCAATAAATTGCAGGAACCTGCCTGTAGCTATTTTTAAATTTAAATAACAGACAGACCTGATCCTGTACCTCAGTCTCATAGGCAAAACCTCCGCTGACTTCAAAGAGCGAGGAAAACCTGAGCAAGAATCTAAGCCTGGTTTCGTTACACCTTCAGCACAATGTTACAGAGGCACAGGCACCTCACATGGGGAGCGATGGTTTCACTGCAGCGAGCGTCCCACGTGCCGCAGAGGAGCAAATGGCACAGGGGGAGATGCTTGCAAAGCGGGCAGAGAGCTCCAACACGATGCAGAGCAGGCACAGCGCGAGCTGCTCGGAGGAAGAGTCTGAAGGTTTGGGAAGATGCTTAGACCTGTTTCTGCAGAAGAAACTGGAAAAGGGAGAGATTTAAGACCGCTCTTAGCGCCAGCAGCCTCCGAGGAGAAGGACCTTGCTTTACCATGCTGTAAGAGGGGGGTGGCAGCAACAGGGGAGGTCAGGGTGGCAAGTGGCAGAAAGCCCCCCGGGAGCGCTCCTTGTACTGTCCCGCACCACCTTTGGCAACGGCCAGTACCTCTAGTTTCCACGTCTGCCGGACATATTCGCGCACCATATTGTCCCTCATGCTGTCGAAGACACCGGGCTGGGGCTCCACGCCACTGGGGCGGTTGCAGGGCTTACGGAGGGTGCAGCAGAGCCCGTCGGCATCTTTGGAGTAAAACTCACAGAGCTCCTCTGGCCCGCAGTGTGCTTTGCCCCCTGCAATGGCGTAGGTACCGTTCATCTGGCGCTCAATGGCGTAATGGTAAAACTGCAGGTTGTAGACCATGGAGAGGACGTACCCCCCCAGGCTGCGCAGGCACTGCCGCAGCAGGAACAGGCCATCTGACATCCCCGCCAGCTTCAGGTACTCCTCTGCTTCCGACCTGGCAATGCTGCCGTAGTAGAAGGGCAGGTGAGCAGCAGCATCGGGCATCTCGGCACGCTTACCGGGACTGCTCGGGTCGGCTCACGCGCTGCTGGTGCTCGATCTGGAAGAAAGAAGCAAAGTTCTTCACCAATACATAATTTTTCTAAAAGGTTTCACTGGAGCTTAGGCTCATTCTGCAGCCCTCCGCTGACGGTCGCATTTCAAACACCGCATGGAGAGCAGCAATGGGTGCGTTCATACCCCCAGCCAGAGAATCCCACGGTGACTCCTCTATCCCACCCTGAACGCAGCTAGAAAGCACAAGTAAAAATCCATCTGATCTTAAAGATTTCAAGCCACAGAGAATGCACCGAATCCTACAGCGAATTGTCCCAACAGTTAAGTGAAACCCTGGCAGGGGTTGCCCAAAGAGGGGGTGGAGGCCCCATCCCTGGGAACATTCCAGGCCAGGTTGGACGGGGCTGTGAGCAACCTTATCTGGTTCAAGGTGTCCCTGCTCCTGCGGGGGGTTTGGGCTGGGTGACCTCTAGGGGTCCCTTCCAACCCAAAACATTCTGTGATTCTATGATTAATTACCTTCACTATTAAAAATGTGCTGCTTGCATCCATCCTGAAGTCTTTAGCTTTGACTTCCTATCATTTTCTCTCCAGCCCTGTTCACAATAAAAGGAAATTCTTTTGCCTTTCTGAATAAATTAATTTTGCCATGAGGGCCTGTAAGGCCAAGATCTTAAATGGAATAACAAGAAAACATGAGATGGATATTAAATGTCAAAAAAAAAGCTTTAGATACACAATTGCACCAGACACAGTAAAAGGAGGTAAAGAAAAACCAAAGTGCTTCTGGGCAGACATCAGCCGTCAGTTGACAAAGCAAGAAGAAACCTTCCTCTAACTGTCTCTTGAAAAATGTATGGATTTTTTCCCAGGATACCTGACTCGCTGGTTTCTGAATTTGCCCGCAGTCTGCTCCCATTTGCCAGTTCCTCTATCTACATCGTGCACGTGCTTCAGAGAAGGCTGGAGCTCAGATGTGGCCAGCCATCACCGCAAAGTGAGTTTAATCCCGCTGTGTCGAGCTGTAAGGTACAAGCCCCCTGTTCAGAACAGACCCAAAACCCAGAAATGAACCTACCACCGTGCTGCTGTAGCACCAGCTCGTGGTGGGAATCCAGTAAGAAACGGAACCTTGTTGGCCGAGTTGCAGCAGAGCCCCTTCTGCCAATGAGGCTTAGGTCTTGTATCGAATCGTTTAAAATCCCACCCACAAACAGAAGCCAATTTCCGGTGATTAATGGAAACATTATCGTATTTGAAGGGTCTCATTTCTTTCCCAGAGCTTGATCTTTGATTTTTGTCATTGCGCAAATGCTGACCCCAAAAAGATCAGTGCTTGTCCCCATTTGCATTTCCCGCAAACGCGTCACTCGTGCTCAGAGTAAAGAAAACACCGGGGCTTTGGCCAGCATGCTGGGTATTTGCCCCGATTCTTCCCAATTGAACTTTCATTTCTCAACATGATGGGAAAAGTCACTGCCCGGTGGGTTGGGCCCACGGCGCTCTTCCAGGAGTGGCCTCTGCTCTCGGGCAGTGGCTGGAGCTGCGCCCGGGCTGGTGGTCAGCCCCACTCCATCCCACCCAGCCCAACGCAGCCCAGTCCGTGGCACAGCAACAGGACAGAGCCTGGGACTGCTGGAGCTGGGAAGGGCTTGGCTGGATACGTGCCGTGTAGGGGCAGGAACGGGAGAGGGGTGAGGAGGAAACTGCTCAGGAGAAACCATTCTGCTGTGCGCACCCTGCTCTGCTCAGCCTCCCACAGCAAGGATGCACGGGGAGCTGGATTTATGGCAACCAGATTTTTCTCTACCTATTTGTTTGTTGCCTTCATTAAGCCCAGAAATGGCCCTGATGAGAACAGGAAGGGAGAGCAGGCTCTGCCGAGGAGGAGTTTTAGCTGAGGCAGGAAACCACAACAGGAAGCCGCCAGTGGCGTTTGCAGCTCGGGTACAGGACTGGCGTAAACCGTATCAAGCGCAGCACAAATAAGCCTGAGTTGTGAAGCCCCTTTCATCAGATTCATCAAATGAAGCAAAGTGGGATCTTGGCAGACCTACCAGACTGGGAGCATGTAGCTCAAACCGTAACTGGAGTCGGTGCTTGGAAGCAAATGTCCCAATCCCTTGATGCTTCCAGGCACCAAAGCAGCCCAGACACCGGGCAGGCGCATGCCCCAGGTTCGGCTCCGGAGATGAGATGACTGCCAGGTCTTCCCAACCCTCAGCCTGGTCCCAGGGGAGTGCAGGTCCCAGGAAGGTGGGGTGAAGGATGTGGGGAGTGAGGACTGCAGCGCTTGGTTTCAACTGTAAAGTCAGGCTCATGAGTCACGTCCACAAGTCAAGGAAGAGGAAGCGCTGAGTGGGCAGGGGCCCGTCGATGGCCTCCATGTGCTACTGATTTCCACTTGCTACCTGGGATAAACAGCAATTAGGGACAGGGATGCTGCACCCAAACATGCTTGATTCAATTGTCTGGAAAGTCCAGGACCAGAACATCACAGCAAACGGAACCTGTTTGCGAAGCGTTCAGACAGGTGAAAATGAGATGGCAGAAGCCATTGATCACCCCCGAGCTCCCACAAAGTTTCCAGCTGCCTACACAGGCGGTTCTAAACAGACTGGTTTTTCTCTCCAAGCACAGGAGAGCTGTGAGTCAAGAAAGCCTCACGGGCACCTGAGGCTGGGCCACCCATTTCACATAAGCCTTGCTGCCACACATGAACCCTATCAGAAAATTAGCCCTGTTAGAAAAAAAACTCCGAAGTCCCCAGCCATGTGAAGCCTGAGAGCAGATTATAACAGGATGATTTATAGCCCCTCCTAAAGCTTTTGCTTTTAAAAAGTTTGTCCAATGTCCTGGCTTTTTCTAGAGCCCATACACCAGCCTGGGATCTTCTGGGCACGGCTAAGCTCCTCTTCCGAACTACAGCTCTGTTCCTTAGCACTACCTCTGGGTAGACCTGAGCAACCCTGATACGACCCCAGCAGACCTGCACAAACCTCATACAATCTTATTTTCATAGAATTCTAGAATTCATAGAACCATAGAATTTTCCCATGCTGTAAAACGCAGACAAAAATGAGACCCAATTCCGTGGACTACTTTTATGACCATAACAAACTAAAGCCTGGAAGAAGCCACGCAAGGGGCACCACCATCCATTTCGAGTAACAGAACCTGATTTTTCTAGCACCTGCTTAATCTCTGTCCCTTGGGCTGCAGCGACCCAGATGATGGGTGCTCCTGTTGGATTTGGGGGCTGGCCCCGGATTAGAAACAGCGCTGGGGAAGAAGGGCCTGTAAAACCAGGGCTCCTGCGGTAACGGCCGTGTTTGCAAGTTGGCGTTGTGACGTGAAGACACACAGAAAACAGCAACACCCAGGTAAAAAGTAGTCGGGTCTGTGCCCTGTGACACGCTGGAAAGCCAGGCAGGAAGCCATGTCAGTCCATCAGATCTATATATAGCCGGCCACTTGCCTTTACTTAGATCAGACAAGAGCTCACAGGAACTGGTTTGATTTTATAATTTCTTAGAATAGCAGAACCACTTTGTGTGAATCTGGAGCCGGCCCCCGGGAGCAGCGGGGTGCACTGATCAAACCGGAGGCGGCACGGGCAAACCTGAGCATCCTGTTAGGACTCGTATTTTCTGTATCATTGTCCTGGCAGCAATAATCCCTTATAACAGAGCCCTGGGCAGCTGGGGCAGAGGAGGGACCTTCCCTGGGGAGCTGGGAGGGCTGGAGGGTGGGAACTGTGATGGGGAACCAGCCTGGAGGCTATAAAAGGGAGTTGGGGGGTGCTTTGGAGGTAGTGGTAGGGGCTGCTGCTGAGGTTTGTGTGGTGATGTGGGGCGGGGGGGGGGTTGTTTTTAGCAGTTCTTTAGAAGGTGTGTAATTGGGGCGGGGAAGAGGTAGCTGAGAATAAGATCTGCCATGATAAATGCGGCTGTGGTGCTGCTGGAGGGGCAGGTCAGCCTGTATGGGAGCTCGGAGCTCCTCTGTGGGTCACTGTGGCTGCCCCCTGGGCTGGGGGCTGAGCTGGGGCTGGGGCAGCCAGGCAGGGGGCTGGGGGGCACCCAGCCCTGGGGAGTGCTGTGTGGGTGGGGGCAGAGGGGATGGTGTGGGGCATCGGTTCTGTCCTGAGCCCCCAACCAGCCTGGGCTGCTGCTTTGCCTCCTCCTGATGTGAGCTGGCCTCTTTGGCCACCTCGTGGGAGGGCGAATGGCCACCTCGTGGGAGGGCAATGGGCTCCTCGTGGTGCCTCGCCTGGACCCACCCGCAGGTCACACACGAACACTCGTGCTTTCTTACAGCGCTGCTCACAGTCCCTTCCTCTCAGTGCTTTGGGAAAGCACTGAGTAAACGTTTGCACCCCAGATTATTTCAGCCCTCCCGGCTCTTGCGGAGCGGCTGCCCGCCCCCACGGAGGGGCAGCTCGGCCGGAGGAGCGGGGCTGAGCCTGACGAGCAGAGGCCGTGGCAGGGCGAAGGCGTAGGCAGGGTTTAGAGGTGGGAGCAGGGTGAGGTGCAGAGAGGGATGGCAGAAAGCAGAGGGAATCCCAAGCAGCAGCTGCTTCCCTCCCTACCTGCAGAGGCAAGGGGCATGGACAGGGACCTTCTGGCTTCCCCAGAGCAGCTATCCCCCATCCCTTCCCCTGGATTCCCTTTTCTGTTTTTCCCGATTCAATCTAAGAGCTAGATTTGCAGCGGAGAGCCTGGTTGAAGGTGTAAAGGGCTGAAAAATATCTGTAGTGTACAAGTTCCCTTTCCAAGTCATTCTTCCCAGGACCGTGCACGAGGATGAACTGAAGAGCTGATTCCTGGAGCTCAGGCACGTGAGGGTTTTTTAAATCTTAAATAACAAAAGACTTGAAATTACTTGTGATTCAATTTGAAATGCTTCTTAGTTTAAAGAAAACCCTGCAAGCTGTAACTTTGGCCTGACTACACTCTTCTAAGTGTTCTTGATTAATGTTTAATTCTTATTTATGCACTCTTATTTATGGCAGCTCTTCCCAAGATTTCCTCCTGAGCGCTCACATTCCCGGGTATTGTTGCTTTCCTAACCTCCCCGCTGACTGCTCATTAAAACCTCAGCCACCCAACTATTTATTAACACTTGAATTATGCGTGAGTGGGAGTTTATGAAAGTGTGAACCCGTTTGTATTTCTGCTCGTAGTGTGCCTTCTGCTTGCATGTGGAGATAATCATCTCTTCTACTTCTCCGTGAGTACTACTGACTCAGTCCTGCCTGAAATGCTTGTGTTTACAGAAACTCCACAGGAAAAAAAACTTGCCTGATTTCCACTAAGGACCTTGTCTGCTCTCGCTGGCCCTGAAGCAAGCAGGTAAGTCCCAACTGTCCCTCCATGGCCCATGCATCCCAGGCCAGGAGCAGAAATGGTTCATACGCCTCCTCCCCCTTCGAGGTGGAACACGGGAGCCATTTGGCCCCAGGCACGGTCCACTGCCCTTCTTGGAAGGAAAAAAGTTAAATTCCACAGCAGCACTTGCAAGGCCCAAGGAGGGACCTGGTGCTCCTGTGGTGCACTCGGTGTGAAGGCTCCTAACGACAGGATGGTACCTTTGAGAAAAGCTGGTACCATGAGATCAGGACCCCTCTTCCCCCTTTTAAATCCTTGCCCAGAGACCTAGTGCCACCCCATCACACACTGGAGATCAAAAAATAGGTAGAGGGTATGGTTCTGCCCAAATGCTTGTGCTCTCGCTCTTATGGTACGTGTATGCTAGAAGCTGCCAGTGCTGACCCAGGGTTAATGACTGGTTTTCTGTGCCTCCTTCCACCCAGAACCTGAGCTAGGCAGGCTGCCTTGGGCCCCCTCAGCTCTCTTAAAACATTTCTTCCCCCAAGCCATTGCTCCTGCTTGCAAGGTAGCGTTTGAGGGGTCAATGCCTGCGCACGCTGCTCGCAGCCCTCCCTGCAGAGCCAGCCTGATGCTCGTGTCTGTGCCCGCAGGCTCCGTGGTGGCCCTGTGTCAGCTGTGCTCCCACCTCGCAGCTCTCAGATCATTCCTTCTTGCTGCTTGGATTTGACTTGGCCTCTCTGAACCTGCCCGAGTGGGTGAGGGTGCTCACCCTTCTCCAAAAGGGAGAAACAGTGCAATAGAGCATGGAAAATTGATGACATGCTTGGTTGGTGCAGTCAGATGGCAATAAAGGTCTGAGCTCATTCATATCCTGCTGGGGACTTGTTTTCCTTCTGTGGTTATTTGTCAAATGCTAATGAGCGGAAGCAATTTGCTCCTCCAGCTTTGAGAGCAGGAGACGGGGAGGGGGCTGGGGAGGGGAGAAGGCCACCTGCATGGGGCCTGGTGGGTATAACTATCTGCCGCTTTCGTTGGGGCTGTTGTTTTAACGGCTGGGATCACCGTGTTCCCAGAAAGCAGTTTTCTGGTGTTACCCTGCTTCCTCTTGAGTTTTTTCACCGATGCTTGTGAACCTGCAGCGCAGCTGCCTCAGGAGTAGCACAAGGGCTCGGTCGGTGCCTCACCGCAGGAGGCTGGGCAGACATTTCTGCAGTGCCATAGCAAGGGGGGGCTCAGACAGGCAGAGGGCAGTGCCCTGAGCCAAAGCACAAGGAGAATATTGCAGCTGGAAGTACCGACGGGTCTCCAAAACACGCAGAAATGGTGCGTTGCTACTTCTGGGCTGACACAGGTGAATTGGTGGATGCATGAACTTGTTTCCTATCATGTCGTCGTGCCCATGGTGTGGTCGTCGTGCCCATGGTGTGGTCATGCCCATGGTGTATCCATGCTCATTCCAGCCAAGTGCCCCTGTTTCGTACTAAAACCTGGTTGTCTGGCTGTACACTGCCAGGGGAGCGTGGCTGGAAAGACACAGCCAAGCACGCGCATCCCGGTGTGCTCCTCGGCACCCCAGGAGTGCAGCACGGGGCAATGCAAGCGGCTTCTCTTCATCTGCTTCGCACCGGGTGATCACTGGCCACAGAGCTGACTCTAGTTCTGCCTCTCACTATAGGAGTCTGGGATAGATACTTGGCTCTTTCCCTAAAGAAAGGGGTATCACTCTTTTATCTAGTGCTCTTCTTCCATGGGAAGATCCCTGAGCAAGTGTTTATCCTAGGTAGGAGCCTGGCAGACCCTGATAAATCAGAACGTAAAGAACCATATTTTTCATAAAATGCTACAATGAGGGGCATGGAAAACTTAACTGCATGTGGTTCTTTGTTCAAACTCAAGCTGACACTAATATTTCAGGAGCATCCGGTGATGCAGGCAGGCACAAGCACCCTGACCCCTGCATCCACTGAGGGCTACTAAAATGCTCCGAGGGCTGGAGCCCCTCTGCTCTGAGGCCAGGCTGGGAGAGTTGGGGGTGTTCAGCCTGGAGCAGAGGAGGCTGCGGGCAGAGCTGAGTGCGGCCGCTCAGGGCTTCAAGGGGGCCCAGAGGAAAGGGGGGGACAAGCTTTTCAGCAGGGCCAGCTGGGACAGGACAAGGGGGGATGGCTTTAAACTAAGCCAGGGTAGGTTTAGACTGGATCTAAGGAAGAAATTCTTTCCAGTGAGGGTGGTGAAACCCTGGCAGGGGTTGCCCAGAGAGGGGGTGGAGGCCCCATCCCTGGGAACATTCCAGGCCAGGTTGGACGGGGCTGTGAGCAACCTGATGTGGTTCAAGGTGTCCCTGCTCCCTGCAGGGGGGTTGGGCTGGGTGACCTCTAGGGGTCCCTTCCAACCCAAAACATTCTATGATTCTATCCTGCACACAGGAGAGCTTTGCTGTAGGCTCCCGCAGCTGGGTCAGGGCAGGCACAGAATCCTGCCCCTACTCCTGGTTTGTAGTAGTGTCTGCTCACAAGCCGAATGTCCCTGGTGAGCTCTCAGGAGAGCTCTGGAATAGGTAGGGTGCTGGGGTCCACCAGCAGGGGTGACACTGCTGTGTGGTGGGGTAAAGCACTGTGGTGAGTGCAAGTGGCCTTAGGACATCTGTTGCATGTGGCTTTAGTTTGGAAAGCTGTGAAAAACACCCTGCTGATCCTTTGTAGAGCCACTGAAAACACTCCTGGCCCCAGACCCACTGATCCTGAACAGCTTTTAATTAGGGTCTAACGTAGGTAGTTAAACACAGTAGGTGCAGTTTCCTGCCTGGTATCCCTGAGTGCTCCTGTGGTCTGGTAACTCTGCCATGGGCCATTGGGTCTCAACAACGGATGGGAAGATGTTTGTGCTGGGGACAAGTGAGCACAGAGCTGGTCCCTGCCACCAAGGTGGAGCTGGTGTCAACAACTAACCAGAGAGGAGTTGGTACTCCAGCGGGATCCTCTGGGATTGGGGTCTAGCAGATGGTTTCATGGAGCCAATGACAGAAGAATGCGCTTAACTTCTGCCTAAGTTGGAGGAGAAGGACTCTGCGTCTTTTTGCTTGTGCAAGGCTTTTGCTGCAATAACTTAGCACGCAACGTCATGGGCCTAGGGTTTGACTCCTGCCAGCACAGAGCATTTGGAGGGGCAAGCTGCAGGACGATTAAATGAGATATTTACGTGAGGGATTGATGGTGACCCCGTGGTTTGCGTCCCTTCCTTGGCACTACATGGCGTAGTGCAGCCCTCGGTGCTGCAAAGGTGAGAGGGCTTGGAGCCGCACCGGTGCGAGAGCACCGGCAGTGCTGAATCTTACTGGAAATAAGTTTATAGTGTCCTGCACTGGCTTGGGTTGTTCTGGTGGCACTGAGTGGGTACCTTCTCTGGAAGGACTGAAACCTGCTGAGGAGGCTCAACGCCGCTCTGCACAATGTGCATCTCGCCTCTGCCCCCCTCACTGCTCCGGGTGGTGAAGTGGCTGACAACTCTATTTCCAACCACAAAATGATGGTGGTTTTGTTACATAAACATCTGCATTTATGCGTTGCCTTTGCCATTTCAAAATAAATGTAATAGCTGAGCCTGAAGTTTAGCGGTTTAGTTTATTTTTTTCGCAATGCCTAGAGGCTCCCTGAAAGATCCCAGCCACTGTCTGCACTGCACGGGAGTGCGCAGTCGTTGTCCTGCAAAGGCAGGGGAAGGAGGAGATAGAGGCAAATTGAGGTGAGGAGGGATGTTGTGTGTGCAGTTGTGATCAGGTCAGGCACAGAGCTCCAAAATCTTGTTCCTTGGCTCCTGGCGTAGAGGGCTCGGTAGCCACAGGGCTACGGTGCTGTCCTGACAGGGCGCTGACTTTTTGTGCTGTACTTGGTAGGGCGCTGGGTTACTGGGTCTACTGGGGAGGGAGAGGAGTTGTCTCGAGGTGATGTGGGGGGGTCACCCACCCGCTGGCCAACCTCCAGTGAAGAGTTCCTCTCAAACCTGATTCAGTGAAAATGCATCGCGTCTGGTGTGCCGAGCGCTTTGCCGCTGGTTGGGTTTCAGTCCCTTAATCGTTCTGCCTTAATTTAGCCTTGAGAGCAAACAGCTACCGCGTCTCCGTCAGTGACATCTCCCTGCTGAGGAGGGGCTCTCCTCTGCTTTGGGCATGGGGCTGTTTCACATGGTAGGTGCTGTCAGACATCCGTGGGTCTGTCCGCAGCCACCGGCCTCTCCTCAGTCTACTCTACAAGATGTATTCTTACTGTATCCTCTCTCTGGACAATCCCTCTGTGCAGCTGTGGCACCTTTTAAACTTATTCTGGTTCATAATCATCCTCTGAAGCCACCCCCAGAGCTCTGCACGTCCCTCTCAGAGAGGAGGAGGATGGGGACGGGGACGCAGGCAGTTGCTGTTCAAACCAGTACTGAGCTAGGTCGTACTGGTGCTGCACCAGTGCCCTGTATTGGTCACCTGAGCTTTGGCCCGGACAGAGGCTTCTATGTGCCCTGAGCTGCCCCAAAACTGTACACAACCACTGGATAGGGGATTCTGCTCGGGGGCACGCTGGGTGTGTGTATATATATATTTATAATATAAAGCACCTATCGCCATATCGATAAAGGTTCTTTGGAACTGCTCTGCCGGGTGTTACAGCTCACGCTATGGAGCTGGCATTGCTCCAGTGGCTCTCTGACCACGTTAGAGACAGTTCATCCTCATCTTCCAGTGCAGCCAGCCCCAATATGGGACGCGGCAGCTCTTGTGCTTTGCCAGGCTGGCACAGGAGGGCCTGAAACGGGGAGACACCCTTCTCTAGCACTCCTAGAGGGGATGCCAGCTGGCAGAGCATAAATAGCCAACTAGAGAGTTGGCTGAGACACCAAAGCAACTTCTCCGTGCTTGCCGTGAGTGCCATGGGCTCTCATGGTCACGAGTTGCGGGGTTTCTCAATCTCGCTTTGAAAGCCCAGGCAAAGGGGGCTTGCGGCAGGTCCAAACACGACAAAATGAACGTGTTGGGCACCTGATGTTCACCACTGGCACTGCAGCTGCAGCGCTTGCTTTTTAGGAACAGAATATTCCTGTAAGTAGAATCATAGAATCGTTTGGGTTGGAAAAGCCCTTTAAGATCATCAAGCCCAACTGTTCCCCTAACCCTGCCCATCCCACCCCCAAACCCTGGCCCTCAGCACCGCCTCTGCCCGGCTTTTAAATCCCCCCAGGGGTGAGGACTCGACCCCTTTCCTGGGCAGCCCCTTCCAGTGCCTGACAGCCCTTAAGTAGAGTGGATGAAGCCTGCTGCCAGCTGGGAGAGCACTGGGTGCACTTACTGGTCCTCCGACATACACAGATGGGTGTTGCTTACATGGAGCAGACCAAAGCATAGTTCCTGCAGTTTAAAAATAAAATAATGTAAAACAAAAAAAAAAATACCACCCATGTGGTTCAGCACCGATGGTGAACATGATCCCAGCACCTCGGTGCTGTTGAGATTATTTCTTTCAGTGGGTGACTTGATACTAGAAGTGTTGGGAGCATTGCAAGCTCGGGAGAAAGCAGTCAAAGTGATGAAGGGCCTGACTGGACTAATTAATGAGCACAGATCTTAGGGACGGAGTACAACATCAGTTGTTGACCAAGCATGGCCAAGGAAAATCTGAGAGCAAGGTAGAAGAGCATGATCGATCATCTTTCAGAGAGGAAAGGCTGGTTTGGATGCGCCAATAAGATGAGATATGGGGAGAAAGGAGACAAGATTCATCAGTGGAAAGCAAGCCTGGTTATCAAGAAACATTTCCTAACAAGGAGATCCATCAGGATGTGGAACAGGGGAAATAGTGGAAGTCCCATTGCAAGTCACTTAATGCTGGATCAGAAAATGTACCGTAGGGAGCAATCCTCTATGGGCAGGAAGAAACTGGGATGAGCTAATAGGACTTTCCCATATCTAATTTCTGCAATTCTGAGTTCCATTAGGGAAAATAATAGTTTCAGTTTCTTTCTCTGGCCAATGTAATTTCCAGTTCAGCTAATGCTCCGTAGGAAACTGAAAAACACTGAATGCAGAAACATTTTGCTTCTGCTGCTGACATTTTCGGTGGTCTTCTGTTGAACATCAGTGTCCGAAATGAGAATGAAGTCCTCTATTTGCCTACAGGCTAGGGTTACCTGTGCAGCAGTAAATATTCTCCTGCATGCTTTTAGAATGTGGCTCAGAGATCAGCTATGTGATGACTACGGTGAAAAAAATAGCTTATTCTCCATGGGCTGGTAAGTTCTTTGCTGTTGTCCGTTCTATGCTGTCAACGGGAGGTTGCGTCAATCAAAGTCTACGCATCCTCAGTCTGTTGTTCTTACCATGGGCAAAATGTACCATCTCCCTTAAGTTTTCCACCAAGAAAAACCAACTTTGAGCTAACCTTCCAGCTGAACATCTTGTTGCAAGCACCCATCCTTTTTTCTCTCTCGGCTGCAAGACACTAAAATGAGCAGCAGAGGGTTAATGTCTTACAGAAAAACTTCTGGTTGCTTTGCTTCTGCTTCACCCTCCTGCAACCTCCCCTTGCCAGCTGGACGTGTGAGATGCCAATAACCCATCGAAACAAGTTCTCCAAGGAGAAGATTGTGGTCCAAGGAAGGGGGCTTTGTGCTGCAGAGCCCTCCAGGCTGCTAGATTGCATCCAGCCATGGTGGGACAGGCTGGATGTGCCCACCTGGACGTTGTTCAGGCACTGTTAGCGGAATTGATGGTGCTCTTGCAGCCTGCTCCACGGTAGGTGTGTACAACGAGTAGTAGCAGATGGGGTTTTCTTCAGCGCTCTCAGCAGAGGCTGAGTGGAAATCCCTCAGGTCCCAGGGAAGCCAGGGTGCTGGCAGCTCTGTAGGGCATGTCCTGCCCTGCGTGGGCCCAGCTGAGTTCCCAGAAGTGCCCGTGCTGTCTAACCCTGTCCTTGTAACGATTTCGGAGTGATGCAGGTGGCACTGAACGCCCCTGAAAATTTTGCCTGTGCCTCTGGCACCGATTGCCACACTTCGCTGCGGCCATAGGGCTTCTCTAGGCTATTGCCTGTTCCTGCATCAAAATTACGTTCCTCAGGGCACTGCTGGCTCCTTTCCCAGCTCAGCCACAGCACTGGAGTCTGCGCCCAGTACCTGTCTGAACAGTTTGACTCTGGGAGGACCCTCGCTCGCCAAGGCTCCGTCCTTTATCACTTGAGAATGGCTGCAGGACCTTGAGCATCTGAGGTAGGATTTGAGGAGGACGCTTCTTCCATGGCTTGTGGAAATGTGCATCGTCTTGCACTCCTCCTTCGGGCTGTATCAACTTAATAAAATAAAGCTCTAGTTGCCATATAATATTTATTTGCCTCTGCCTTCTTAGCTCTGCAGATGAACGATTATAATCTCTGCAGATAAGAAGTGACAGGCAAAGTATATGTGTATGTCTTCACAAGTAATCTTCAGGATCTGCATAAATATCTCATGGGGGAAAGGGTCATGCTTTTCACTAAAAAAAAAAACCCCTAAAACCTTGCTAACTTTCCACCTGCCCTGCAAATCTCAACAACTTTTTAGATTCTAGGGTGACCTGCTCCAGAGCTGCGCACTGGGAGTTTCGTAATGAGATGGAGAAGGAGCAGGAAAGCAGATGGGCAAAGAAAAAACCGAATAATCTGTTCTTCACTGGCCCAACCTATCATAACTTTGTAACTTAATAGGCTTCTAATGAGGGATTATCTAGAAGCTTTGTAGAAGCACAAATTAATTGTTTTTTCAAACCCTTAAAATCTTTTAAAATACTCAGTTGGCTTCTGTCGCCTGGTCTTTTTGGCCAAAATGAGAGAGAACCTGGGCAAAATGTGGTTGTGTTGGGCACCTCGGATGCAGAAGGCCTTTCTCTGAGACTTGAGCTTAGGATTTAAGTCAGTGGCTGATAGATGATGGGCCTGGTATCTCCTGCAGCTTTGTCTCTCTCATCTGCTTTCCTGCCCAGTTAACTGTTGACAGGCAGCAACAACTCTAAGTGCTTGGGCAGAGTGACTTCTTCTGGTCAAATCCTCATAAAGTAAGGTTTGACACCAAGTTCACTAATATTATCCGGGTGCTTGAGTACGTGTAGCTGGATGTAACCCCAGAAGCAGCAGCTCCGTTCTTTTGCTGCTCAGTCATTTCTGCTTTGCAGTTGTGCAGCTCATCCCAGTGCTGCCCGACCCAGGACCCTTCCAGCAGCCCTGGGCAGAATCCAATGCATCCCATCCTGCGGCAGCGCTGCTGGAGATCCCTGCCAACACTCCTGGTAGATGAACTGGAAGGCTCAGTGTTCTGCTTCAGGTTTTTAACTCTTGCGACTCAAGATTTTTCTCAGTATGTGTCCAGGAAGGCTTTAAAATTGCTCTTGTCTGCTTTGTAACCTTGCTGGGCTTCTGTGCCCTCAGCTGGAAAACCTGGCAGGTAGCGGCGATTCTCCTAAGAGCCGGGACTGTTCCCTGTCCCTTCGAAGGCTTTACCTGGGGTTTTGTCCAGGGTGAGGAGAAATTTTGTCCTTGAAAATGTGCTGATGGAGAACGTGGTCTGCACCCCTGCGCCACCCTTTAATTCTTCTCTATTTTGAGGCAGCTGAGGGATGGCATTGATGAGCCTGCAGGTGAGGAAGCTGAGGGAGGCAGGAGGGCTCATGCTAGGGCAATGCCATGGGCTGGAGTTCTCACAAGTATGGTGCTGCCCATTGCGGTAAGCACATTGCATCGCCAGATGATCTACAACAGGCCTTGGAAAAACAGGCAGTTTGTCATCTTTACGTGTGCTTTATTATGGCCAGCGAGGCTCAGAACTGAAGGGTTTGGGGCTGTTTCTGAAACTTCCGCGGGATTTTTAAAAATGCAGCATTATCTGAAGCCTCTTACCCCATTTATTCTGCCAGACCCCTAAACCTGTTTGAGTTCTTAACTTGCTGCAACAACTGTGTGTTTTCTCATCCCCTCGGGAGCACCCGGGAGATGAAGTAACTGCTTTCTGCTGGACTTTAGGATCATCCAGAATAAAAAGAGCTATGCATGCGTCCCAAGGTACAAGTGACAGGTCCTGCCTGAAGCTTCAACTTCTGTAGCGTTCATACTGTGTGCCTTATGGGCATCTGTCCCTGGTAAAGTGATTTGGGCATCAGCTGGGAGAAGTTTATTAACCCTCCTGCCATCCCTTTGGGTCCGGATTAGCTATGTGGTTGCTAACAGCTTCAGTCCTGTGAGGGTGGGGTTTTTTTGCGTGCTCAGGAATAGCGTCCCAAGTCCTGGGATGCTGCAGAGGATCCCTGTCTTCTGATGCACCTGCAGAAGGCCCTGGGTGAATGCGCTGCTCAGCCCATGCAGGCTCTGGCTAACGGCACGGAGAAGTGTTTAGTAGCTGTGGCCGCCTTTAACGCCTCTTGCCTGCAAAGGTACCGCATTAATATTGCACCGGCTGACCGCAGACAGACGTTTCCAGTCCCTAAGCCAGCTCAGATATCTCTGCACTGTCAACGTAGCGCAGAGGCAGCCATTGATCAGCGGAATTGCAGAAAATCGGGCAGCCCGATCCTGTTGGAAGCCTAAGGCTGTTACGCAGGCTGGCTTAAGAGGCTTCAGTCCCCTGTGGTTTATGAAACTAGGTCTGTGGCTAAGCTGCCCTGGTATGAACTGGGAGATGATGGCAATTAGCAACCCTGTTCCTTCCAACAGTCAGAAGCATTTTGAGGTCAGTGCTTCATCAGGGTCTCCGGAGAGGTTAGGTGTTGAATTTAAGGTCCCCATGCTTGCTACTCACTGAAGTAGCCACGGGGAAGTGGGAGATGGTTCTTTTATTGCCAAGGGCATGTTTAACATCCCGGGAAATATCTCGCCAGCTCTGTAGAAAAGGGCCAGAGCAGTGTGTGTGGTTGGAGCCGAGGGCACCGCACTGGCGGACGTGGCAGCTCCTGGCTTTAAGCTTATAAACTGGGAAAATAAAGCAGAAAGATGGCTCAGAGCCTAACAGTCATCTGCAACTCGACAGCCAAGTCAGTTGTTCTGTCTGGAGTTTTAAAAGACAAAAGATGAATCTGAGCTTGAAATCTAACCTGCAACAAGGAGGGGAATTCTGCAAGATCCAGCTGAGCCTCCACAACCACAGGTGTAAAATACTGTCCTGATGGTTACTGACGGTCTTGATAGGTCTTCATGAGAGTGGGAGCACAAGCTTTGCCTCATCGCTTCTGTTCAGGAGGTCTTTGACCTCTATCTCAAAGCAGAGTGAGACTGTTCCTTTACTGGTGGATGTTATGAGGATTAAACATGAACTTCAGACTGTTCAGGATTATGGGGTGGTCATAGGAAGTTCCTGAAGAGGAAATTCTGAAGAGGAAGATTAATACATCTGGAGGCAGGGGAAGCTAAAGACTTCACCTTCACCAGTTCTGTTCTTCTTGCAAAAGCTTATTCGCTCCGAAGGGTAAGAACGTGTTCGCATGGTGACCCACATGCGTTCGGGCAAAGCGTGTGACTTGCAAGTGGCAGTGGAAGTTTGCATTCACAAGCAGTCATTTCCTATGTGAAAAGGACCGTTCTGAGCATTGAAATGCTCCACAAACAGGCAGCTTGCGATCTCTGCTTTCCAAGGGTCAAACGGAGGCAGAGGGAAATAATGGGCTATATCTGTATGGGGTTTTCTGCTTATTTTAAATAATAGCAGCAAAGGGGGTTTGTTCCGATTATTTGACTAGGATTTAGGGAAATAGAGTTATTTAAGACCTTAGTTCATGCTTTATCCTTAGTAGCGTCCTTATGGTGGCTATAACTCTGTTTGCTGGCTCTGTATGGAGTTTGTGGAGAGCTGCCCATGTTCTCCACGGCCCCTGGTACCTGATGTTCTCAGCTCTCCACAGCCTGGCCCCGGTTTCTGCTGTGTCCGTTCAATTCCATACCCAGCAGGGCCTTTCCTGGCACCTCTGGGGATATTACAAGGCTAAGTAAGCACATTCAGTGGTCAAAACTGTGTTTCAAAATGCGTATTCCCACACCGGTGAGGAAAGGACTAAACAAGCATTATACGTTAATTCATAACCTAGTCTGTTGGATACTGCCCATCTAATGCTACCCTCTGAGTTAGCAGAGATTCCTGGGAGAGCAAGTGCTAAACAAAGGGGGGGAGATGGGGGGTGTTTAAACGACTTGGTAGCAGCTACCTGTACTTTTACGCATTTCCAACACTCCAGGTTAATTTTTCTGCATTGCCCCTTGATAGTGCCTGCCCTACTAAGAGCCGCTTCATCCATCTTTCCGTTCCTGGTCATGTTACTGAACTCAGACCCACACAACTGTTAGAGGTAAAAACAAAAATCAGCTTGGTGGCATCCTTTGCCATTGGCATCTCTGCTTCTGTGCTGCCGGTCCCGCTTGCTGGGGGTTTGTGTGAGCCAAAGCTTGGCTTAACTGACCCATCTCTTGTCCTTTCTGACCACCTTGGCCCTCTCAGTGCTGCTCAAGCGAAGTTTTATGCAGTTGGTGGAGTGGGCTTAGATCACGTACAGAGCTTAGCTTAGATCACGTACAGAGCTTAGCTTAGATCACGTACAGAGCCTGGTGCTTCACTCTGCTCTTTGTGAAGCCGGGTGCCTCAGGGCAGTGCAGGGGCTGTGGCATCGTTCTCGCCATCTGAGAGTTCTCAGGAAACCCTCCTTCTGGTGGAGGTCTTAAGGGCAATTAACTTTTAAAGTCATTAAACACCCACATGCGTACATGGGTGGATTCTAAACACTGCTGTGGCATCATCCATGTTTCTTTAGGAAATCCTATTCCCAGGAGCATCAGCAAGCTTTTCAGAGACTCGGACCCCTTCTGCTCTCAAGAGGAAAAAGGATGAGGAAAGGTTGAAAAGACAAAAGTCACAAATATTATCAGAAGGCAGAGCCTTGTAGATAAGTGTGTTCATCCCCTGGCCAGCAAAGGAGCCTTCTGCCTGATCCTTTCTCCGGTCCCCTCTCCAGTTCTGCCCATGTGATGGCTTTCCCTGGCGTCCCTGCGGTGTTTATTCCACAGCCCAATAGATCTGCCCGGTTAGGAAATGTTTTCTGAGGTTTAATCTCCACTTCCATTTGTTCTAGTTTATTCCGTAACACCATGGGCTGCGCTTGGAGCGACGGGGCTCGGAACTGTGCCTGTTTGCACAGAGACGTGCAGAGCAATAGCAGACGAGATGACAAAGAAATTAAGGGAAGTAAATGTGAGTTTGCCGGAGACCCCTGGTTTTGAGCGTAGTTGCTGGTGTATTTGCCAGTAGCAAATCTCTGAAGTCCTTCTCAAACACTTGGAGCAGGTCCCAAGTATCCCAAATTTTCCCACGTTGCCACTGAGGCTTGCAGGCCATTTAAAGAGAAACTTCCAAAGGAGATGAGTTTTGATGTCATGTCCAGAGGTAAAGGGAAGAGAATGGCTGGCCCTGGACTACAAGCCATCACTCCAGCATCTTCTGACCTATTATATCCCCCCGACTTCAAAAAGAACTTGATGCCCCCCTAACTTACACCAGGGTTTTTTTCCCGAACCAACAGAGTAACAGGTAGAAAAGCTAGTGTGGTCGCATGATGAATTAATCTGGGCCTATTAACACCAACATTTCACAGGATCTCCCCTCCTGCCACTAATCCCCCAATGCTACTGGCGTGTGCAGAAGGGTACGAGGCAAGGAACAAAGCAGCCATGTTGTGTAACAGCTACCCGAGATACCGACAGCAAAAAAAAAAAAGTGCCTCTTACCTGGTCTGCAGAGGGGTGGGATGTCTTGCTGGGGCTTCCTTACAGCAATTTGGAAGAAAGAAAGGGAAGAAGAGGGATAATGTTCTTTGGCGAGTAAAAAGCGTGTTGATTTTGGCAGACAGGAGGGGAACGGGCCGCACCATCCAGTGAGCCGCCTGTCATTCGCTACCCTCCATTTGCTGGTTTCTTTGAAATGTGACCTATTTCCTTCTTGCACAGGAAAGGAAAGAAGAGAAAATAAAAGCTGTGTACCTCTGAAGAGCAACAGAGCTCTGAGACCTTCTCTGTGCCAAGGTATGGGTCTGCTATGGAAGAAAACAACTCAGAGGAAGGTGGCGAAGAGCTGTTGTTATTTAAACAAATGCATTGGGGGAAGACATTGCCTGGAGAGCAAAGTCCTCCTCTTGCCCATTGAACAGGGGTTCATGGGGGGGTGAGCCCTTTTGCACAAGCATCTCTACCATGCCGTGGTGTGTCCCTTGGAGGTCACCAGGGGGTAAGGAGAGCTTCGTTTCTTTGGATTTGCCACATCCAGGCCAGAGGCTACTGAGAAAGGCCCTCTGTGTAGGGCTGCTTTGGAGGGATGGTTTGTAGTGGTCAGGATCTAGGCTCCACTAGCCCAAGAAGTCTCTCCTAGGTTGTTTTTTCTGCTCTGCTTTCTGATTAGCTCTTTGTAGTGCCAAAATGGCCGTAACGCTACCAGCTGGGCTGGGAACCATCCAACCCCAGGCCCACCAAATGGTGCTTCATTTTGGCAGGATTTCCAGCTGCTCCTCAGGGCCACATCTCCCTTTCCAGAAGGGAAAAGGTTCCATGTTTCATCACCAGCTGACTGCCACTTGGCAGCTCATTAGCCTGGAAGAGGTGGGTAAAGGGTTCAGTGCTGGCTTTTGGTGACTGGGGTGAAAGGCTATGGTGCTGTGACTTCTTTCTGCTGAATGCAAAGAGGTGCCCCAACAAGATGGATGGGGAATCCCAAAGCGTCTCCCTGTTGTACGCAGGAGACTTGGTATGGTAGAAGTCAGGACTAGGGCCCTGATGGTGGCAGGCTGAGCTTGCTGGTGTTCAAGACCGATTGGAATAAACTATACAGTAATTAGGGTTAGATATGCAAAATGCAAGCTGTCCTTGGGCATTACTCAACTGTTTGGCATTTTGTTAGCAACTCCCTCTTGAGGAGCCCTTTCTTTACGTTGGGACATGGAGCAGGACACGGTGTTTACGCTGAAATCCGTATTAAAGGTTTTTCCTAGGACAAGGTGAGAGCCTGAGATAGAAGGGATGAGTCACGTAGGCAGTTTACAAGGGTGAAAATGCAGCATCCCGACACACCCAACCTTGCAGGGAGCAGAGAGCGCTCGCCCTGAGCCCTCAGCCAGGCTCACCTGCACACTTGTCCTTTGCCCAAAATCCCCACAAAGTTTACGCAATGTACAATGACCTCGATAATCGCTCTCCGAGGGCTTGTGCTTTCAAAGCTGGTGGTGGCCCTTTCAACCTGGACATACAAGTTGGGGAGACAACAACCCAATTTCAGCTAACACCTGGGATTAATTACACTTGAGTTTTGCTGCTGGGCAATTAGTTTGCATGTCTCTACACTGGTGGAAAACCAAAAGCATTTGTTTACAATTGGTTTCCCTTGCAGGTTCTCAGTCTGCAGTATTTGGGCTACAAAGCAGAGCAGTTTATTACAGCAGTACCTGAAATACTGAACGGAGCGTTGCTGTATTAGGAATTGTACCTCCATGAGAAGGTAAACAAGCACAAAAGGTAACTTGTTCTCCAAATCCTTGTTTTTACCATAATTGCTGTAGGTCTGGGATCTCACTGATATCGGTAAGGATGGTCACCTGGGCAGGGATGAGTTTGCTGTGGTAGGTGGCTTTAAATTCTCAATTCACAGGGTGTCTGCAAGAGCAAATGGCTCAGGTGTTTTCTCCAGAGCTTTGCAGCTTTGCTATGACCGACTGTTCTAATCAAAATTGTCCTTCTACCCCATCTCATGGTAGTGCCAACAGTCTGAACAGCATGGGGAGCTTCTCTCCCCAGCACAGCATCAAGCAAGCATGGGGACAAATCTTTTTTTTTTCCCTTTTCTTTTTTTCTTTTTTTTTTTAATTTTTTTTGCCTGCTTTTCTGTATTGCTAAACTGCAGAAAAGGATAAAACTGCTTTTTGATTTCTGCCTGGTGTGAGCACTTCTCATGTTTTCAACATGGTGTTTGCTTTGGATTAGGGAATGACATGCAAATGGTAAGACTTGGAAGGATGGTAGAAGAGTGGGTGAATTTTAGTCAGAGTGACCATGAGGTAGCAAATCTTATGGGGAATTTTCACTCTCCATAGGAAGTGAAGCCATAAAAAGGTTTGATTGATATATCTGCTTTAGGACCAAAGAAATCATTAATCTCCCTCTAAAGCTCCTGGGTTACTAGCCTGAGGACTTAGTGTGCCTTAGTTGGGTCCGTATTTCCAAAGAATGGATGCTTTTCAATGGACGAACAGTTGTTTATCAGTATTTATAATTCAGATAAAAGGTGTTAAGCAAAAATCATGGGAAAAGGGGAATTGCCTATTTACCAGTTTGATGGTGCAAGGTGTCCAGCACACCCAGCTCTGAATAACGCCGTACATACGCGTGGTGTCAATGAAGGCTGGCTGTCGCCTTTTGGAATATAAACCCCTGTTTTACAGCCATTTGTGAATTGGGTGGCACCGACATCTGAAAAAGTGCGATACGATCAAACCTTCTTAACACAGGCACAGATGGGTTTGTGGGTGGCCAAGAAGTAAAGGACATTTTTATGCATTCAGGCCTGGCTCAGAATCTCCTAGTGCATACACGGTAAGAATTCCCTGGTAGCTGTATTCTTATAACTTGCTGATCTGGGAAATCATATTGCCCAGCCAGAATTGTCATCTTAACACTAAAAAAACCCAACCCTAACAAAAAAACCTCAACCTCTTCTACTTGTCCTGTTGCTGAACTGCAATATGTGGGCTGGAAGGAAAAACAAGGGAGAAAGAAATACTCGCTTTGCTTTTCTGGGAGGGGGGTATAGGTCAGTCTGTGCGTTGTGATCGTTCTTTCAAGTGCTCTAAATATTTTCTTACAGTAACGCTGTTCTGTTCAGGTAAATCACACAGAATCCCAGCATGGCCAGGGTTGTCAGGGCCCTCTGGAGATCCCCCAGCCCAAGCAGGCTCACCCAGAGCAGGGGGCACAGGACAGCGGCCAGGCGGGGGCTGAATATCTCCAGAGAAGGAGACTCCACAGCCCCCCTGGGCAGCCTGGGCCAGGGCTCGGGCACCCTCCAAGTCAACAAGTTCTTCCTCACGTTCAACTGGAACCTCTTCTGCTTCAGTTTGTGCCCATTGCCCCTTGTCCTGGCGCTGGGCACCACTGAGAAGAGTCTGGCTCCGTCCTCGTGACCCCCACCCTTGAGATATTTGTAGGTGTTGATGAGATCCCCTCTCAGCCTTCTCTTCTCCAGGCTGAACAAGCCCAGCTCCCTCAGCCTTTGCTCATAGGGGAGACGCTCCAGCCCCCCCATCACCTTTGTTGCCCTCCTCTGGACTCTAAATATAGTCAATAAAATACCGCTCTGTTTATGGAACTGCTGCACTGCTTGGAATAAGCAAGCTCGGATGAGACTGAACCAAAAGAAAATTTCATGTATATGTGTATTTTCAGGCTTTGCTGACTAGTAAGACCCAGTCAGTGGCTAAGTAGCATGTCCCAACGTGGACTTGGGGCCAGGCTGGGATTTAGAGCCAGTGCTGGGAACTTTGCCCGGGCCCTGCAGTTTAGACATAGCAAGAGAGAAATTATTTTACGTGCAAAATGGTTTTACAAAATTACCCCATCAGGCCTCAGCATTGTTCCCTATATGTTTTAATGGCAACCAGGACACTTTGCAGCCCTGTAAGCCTTAAAATGCACGTTGGCCTCAGTGGCGTGCAAGCTGGTCCTGCACCTGAGCACACTGGATGCACTTGGGCATCACCAGCACCACCGGGAAGCGACGGTGCTGAGCTTCCCTGGAAGCGTTGCTCTTTGTGCCTCCCCAGGGTTTGGCCCATCATCCGTGCAGGGTTTCTCCCATCCTGGTGCTGAGCCTGGACCTCACAGGATTTGAGCACGCAGCCTCTGCCGTGTGCAGCCACAGGAGGGTGCAGTGTCACCGGGCTGCCGAGCGCTGGGGACTGGGTCCTGGTGCTGCGCTGAGCACAGGGGTCCCCTCCATCCCCGGAGAGAGTGAGGATGCAGGGGAGCCTGAAGGGAGAGGATTTCAAGCGTCTCCTGGAAATGCATCATCATCTCCTCATCCTAGAAAGGGAGGAAGCAACCGGCTGGCACTGTTTGATGTTGGACGTGAATTATAGTGGCCGTCGGTTGCCTGTGAAACGCTTTTTTTTTTCAGGTAGAATCCAATACCCTCTGCCTCTTTTCTGTGCGTATCTGGTCCCTTTACCTTTCTCCATTTTCTGGGCTTTTGTGTAAGTGATGGGGGCCTTGGCTTGGGAAGGTGTGTGCAGCTCTGAGGCGGCTCCATCACCCCTTCAGAGACAGGTCCAGCCTGGAGTTTTTGAGCTGAGGAGTTTGCACGGCTTGGTACGAGTATGAGCGGATCCACAGAGCTTTTGGGTACAGGGCTGGGGAGGGGCTGGCCCCAAGCACCCAGATCACATGTCCCTGTGTGTCCAGAGTCTCTAACGCTGTATTTCCCACCCAGGAGGGAATGGAGACCCTGCACATTGGGGAAGAGCAAGCTTCCCTGGGAAGGGAGCGGGGCAGGCAGCATGGAGCCTCTTGCTGCTGAGCCGGGGAGATGGACGAGAGATGGACGGGAGCCGGGAGCCAGGGAGCTGGGAGCAGGGAAGATGGGCATCTGCAGCCTCTGTCCCTCTTCATTACCCACCCAGGGGGTTTGGAGATGAGCTGCAGCAGACAGAAAACCCCAGTGTGGCACCGGGCCACACTTTGAGCAATTAGTTTTCCCCTGGCCAGAAGCGGCACCATTCAATTAAACCCCAAATACTTTGTTTGGTTGATCTTTTATGTATGTGCTTTGGGGGCTCAGACAATGGCGAGCACAGCCTGGGGAGGAAGGAAACTGCTCTTTCCACCCAGCCGGGGAACCGGCCAAAAAAATCCAGCCCAGCAATTGTAGTCTCTTTGAACTCTTGTTTTCAACCGGAGAGCCAGGCTTTTCCAGTCTGAATGCCTGTAAGGAAGGGTTGCCCTGGTTCATTGGGATGCCCTGGGGCCGAGGCAGCGCTGGGAGTGGAGCTGAGGGTTGTGAACTCCCACTGTCAGGCATCTGTTTCTGGGAGAAAAGGATGGTTTTGCTCGTTTTCACGCTGCCGTGCCATCTGAGGAGTGGTGCTCAGAGGGCTTCAATAAGGGTTTACACAGATTCATGGAAGAAAATGGCTGTGAAATGCAAAGATACGGCATCTGGCCTAGGCTCAGCCCTGCATTTAGCTTAGGGATGGCAGAGGATGTAGGAGGATGTACCACAAAAAGTACCACAGCTTCTTGCTTTTTTTTCTTAATCCCTTTTCTTAGGTGTCCCGTGGCCAGCATCCGATGAATACGTAGGGCTGGCCAGGCCTTTGTGGCTTTGCCTTCCTCCATTCCCATCTAACGGACCGATGCTGGCTCAGCCTGGGTGGCACCCAGGACCGTCGCCAAGAGCACTGGCTCTCCCCCGGGGCCGGATCCTGCAGATTTGGCAATGCATGTACCTAGAAGGGCCACTGCAGGACGCACGGTCTGGCGGAGCTGGCTGTCCTGCAGGCTTGACGTCCCCGCTGCGCTTCCCCAGGCTCCAAACCCTTGAGCCCCCTCCCAAAGCCCCCCCCTTGCCATCTGCTCCTGGGCAGAGGGGTCTCACATTCAGCGAGCTTGGCCTAAGACTTAAGTTACACTATCCCCTGGCAACTCTTCACCCCCTTCCTCTTCATTCAAATCCTCTTATGCTAAAAGGCTCTTGGGGACGATTTTGGGGTCCCCCTGTCCCCAGTGATGGGCTCAGGCTGGAGGTCTGCGGCCGGGCGCTGCTGCCCTTTCCCTCCCTCCTTCCCAAGGCCTCTCTCTGCGTCCAGAGACAAACAGGGCAGCGTACGGCGATTTGGAAGCACCTGTTTTTATGATATATAATATTTTAATAATATTTGCAGAATTGCCAGGTAATTCTCTCTCTACCGAGGCTGGCATATTCAGCTTTCTAATCTCAAAGACGACTTCAGAAGGAAGAAGGAAATGAGCTCCTGCCCTTCATTGCTGCTTATTGTTTTATGTGTCCTGAGAGGGCTTTGTTTTCAAACAAGCAGTATTTTATTATTTGCAATGTTTATTCTTGGCTTTGGAAATGCATTGTCCGCTGTGGGATGCTCCGCGGTGGCAGTAGAACAAGAGGAATTGAGGCATCGCAAGAGCCAGCAGGGCGAAAATGATGTAACTCGGGAGGGAAGGGGCTTCTTAAAACATTAGGACGCATTCTTGAGGGCTTTTTAAAATGTAAAGCCAATGCCTAACATTACCGTAGAGCGCAGCTGCCTTTATTAAGGCCATTTCATCAGACGTGCGCTGGCACTTTGAAAGCTACGGTTAAAATGAAGGCTGGGAGTGTTGTTCTTGTTGGGGGGGGGGGGGGGAAACCCCCAGATCCTGGCTTGCCTTGTCCATTCTGTCTGCGGCAGTCAGCACGGCCTCTTTGCTCTGTTGCTTTTATTGGGGGGTTTTATGGGCCGGGGAGCTGCCTGCATCGCCCCCGGGGCTCTGCTCGCAGCCGGGGCTGCCCGGGGACCATCGCTGCCCGCCACTCCCTTGCTGAAAGGCTTCGCCGGTTCGTTTTATACTGTTGGAGGCAAGACCTGCCTTCTGCACTGATGTCAGCAGCCAGGGCGGGACTTTTACAGCCTTGTGGATTTAGGGATTTTTTTTTTTTGATTTTTTTTTTTTTGGATAATCCTGGCAAAATTCCTGAGCAAAGTTTTTTTTTTTTTTTCTTTTTTTTTTTTTTTTTTTTTTTAGCAGCCCCTATACATGCTGCCTCCAAGCCGCTCTCTTATTACTGCTCACTTCCTGAAAGGAGACTTTTTAGCAAAGCCTCAAGCTCCAGCGCTGCCTGGGTCTGACAGAAGAAGGTTATTGAGGAAGGCGACATAAACCCTCAGCCTGGAAACTTTCTGACCCGCGCAGGACTGAGGGGGAGAGAGAAGCGTTTGGCTGCTGCTGGGAAAAAGAAGAAGAAGAAGAAGAAAAAAAAAGAAGCTCAAGGAATTAAAAGGGGAAAAAGAAGAAAGAAGGGAAAACACTCGAAAAGGTAAAACAATCTTTAAAATAATTTTTCCAGAGAAGCCTCTTTGAGGTTGGAGTGGGGTGGTCTGGGGTGGAGGAACGCGAATGTTCTTTGAAATCAGAACCGTCTCCCTGGAGAAGGAATGAGCCCGAAGAGCGTTGCCCGCTGGAAAAACATTTATGAGAATGAAAACCATGTTCACCCTTCTCCAGCATTCAGAGTTTCCATAAAAACGCAGGGTTGTGTTTCAAAGTGTATGCAGACAGCAGGAGTCAGGCATCTGCGCTCACCCGCTGTCTCCCTCGCCTCCCCCATCCCCACACAGCTCCACTTTTTTTTTATTGCGTTCCGCCACCCGATCGCATGTTTGCTGCTCCAAAATACCAATCCTGTAGGCAGAGCTGCCCTGGGCGAGACTCGCGATTAGAGGATGCCACGGCTATGATCCCCCTTGCAGAATTACACATTCCTTGCCGTCTTCATTCCTGAGAATAAACACATATTGCACTTCCTCTCCCTCTTTCGCTGTCTCTCTCCGTCCTCGGGAGCTGCCAATGCCTCTTTCCCTCCCGTATGATGTGGTCAGAGGATTAGAAACTGTCTGCCCTGAAAAAGTTGCGATGTCATTAACTTGGTGTGAATCACCAGGCATTTGACCTCGTTGCACTACTCAGATATTTCTTTGCTTTGATTATGTTTTAAAGGTTTTGGGGTGGGGTTTTTTTTGGGTTGTTTTTTTTTTTTTTTTTTTTTTAAAAAATCCATCCCTCAGAACATGTTATTTTAAACATCAAAGTAAATATTAGTGATGGTGAAATGCCAGAAGATTATCTCATTAGAGCCAAAGGGGCTGTGCTATAAATAGAAAGGAGTTTATAAAATAACCTTGGCAAATATCTTCCAGTGGGGAAGAATCAAACCGAGAGGGAAGCACGGAGCCGAGCTGGTCGGAGCCGCGTTCCAGGGCAGGTACCCTGCTTCAGCGCCAGCCGCGACTGTGCGGCAAAATTTAAAATTTGAAATGGAGGCTCGTTTTGGGGGACTCTTCTGGTCAAGCGTATAGAAGGATGTAAACCTTGGGGGGCGTTTGTTGTCCTGCTTTGGTCCATGCCAACACCCACGTTGGCTGGAGATCGCTCAGCCACACCAGAGATCTGTTTCTTACTCTGTTCATTAATATTCTCATTAGCAGAGCTCACGTGGTGACGGTGTGCAAGCTGGTGTGTGACGGGGGAGAGCAGGGAGATTTTTTTTTTTTTGAAGTCTTTGTTCGTTTCTGGTCTCCCCCACGCTGTAGATGGCAGAAGGGGAAATGCTTTGTCAGGCGCCCAGGTCATTCCCCAGCTGGCGCAGGGGTGTTCCCTCTGCTCTGCTCGCCCGTAGCCTTGCCCGGACTAGTCCCAAATGCCTCCATCAGTGAGGCTTCCTCCAGTTCTTGGGAGGTTGTTCCAGTGTCCCAAAGTTTCTCCATATATGGAACATGTGGAGCGCTCCGCTTGCTCCGTCCTCGCCTTCCCGTTGTTCCTGCTTCGCCCCACAGCAGCACCCTCTCCTTTCCTTCTCCTCCTTACCTCCCTAAAAACCTCCGGCGCTCGTTGGTGTGTCTCCAGTTGCATTCCCCAAGCAGCTGCTTGTTGGGTGGAATGGGAAAGGTCCTGTCATCTCCTGTAAATCATGTTTTTCCCAGATAAGGCTCGGGGGCTGAACTGTTTCATTTGGCAGAGGAAGACCCCGATAAGCTGCGGCTGAGCGAGGGGCGGATGGGGCGAAGCGTAGCCCTAAGGGAAGGCACCGCCTGCTCAACATTTACAGCGGCTGCTGGTCATGCCGGAGGCTTTTTCAGTACCAACGTGCAAACCTGTAATGGGAGAGGCTCCGTTATCACCGACGGCTCCAGGCCACTCGGAGGCTGTTATGGGGAGGAGTGAGTGTGCTTATCATCGCCCGAAGCCCCGGTCCAGGGACCGCGTGGGCTCAGCCGCCCCGAGGAGCAGCTCCTGGTGGGCTTTTCACCCCAGGTTGCATCAGGCCCACCCACGGGATGGTTCTGTTCGAGCCCGTATCTACAGCTTATCTGAAACCCCCAACTCCCAAAACTACTTTTCTTGCCAAGTTTCCAGCAATTAGTTCATTCGAAGCCAGAAACACCGCAGGATGTGTTTGTCACGTCCTGTCCTGCCTAGATCTCAAGTTAACACAAATGAGCTTAAAACAAACAGAATTTGGCCCAAATTTGTCAAGTTTTCAGAAACAAGTCCCTAGTGATTCAGGGGATGTCAGCTCAGATGCGCTGAAGATACACAGGTCACAAAGATCTTCACTCAACCCCACCACCATAGGAAATGTTTGCAGGGCTGAGGAGTTACAAACATTTCCTGGGAATCCATCAGCAGGTTGGATCCCGTGCAGCGACTGGGGAGGGAGAAACGTGGAAAACCACCAGCCTGGATACAGGCTCAATTTTTAACACTGAAGGAGGTTTTAAAGGGACGCTGTCAAAGTGAATTTTCCCATCTTTGTTACTGTGAGTGCCTTCAATTAAGTCTGCAGCCTGTTCAAGAACTGAGAGATTCTCTGCTGAGAAATTCTGCCAAAATATTTCAGCTCCATCTGACTTGAGCGGAACAATGTCAGCGGTGTGCGTTCAGTGCCGGGGTCTCCATCCGCCCGCTCCCTTGCTGCTACTCTCTTACCTTCTGCATTTTCCCAGGCTGGGAAAAGAATGCTTGGGATATGCCGTGTCTGACTCTGCAGCGCCTTTACACTTCGGTTTACCATCCCAGCCCACCATTATTGCTTTTGGGCTTCCGACTCTTCCGTTGTAGCTTAATTTTTCAAGGGGAAAGGAGTTGAAATGAATTTATTCCTGTGCATTTCTGCAAATCCTTCTGAGCTTAAACATTCCTAAGTGTTGGTTCCAGCTGGGCTGAACTCAGGGGTTAAATCCCAGCCTCCTGCTGTGGGGGTTGTGCTGCTGACCTCCACGGGCTTCCCCCTGAAGCTGCGTGGGTGGAAACCACAGTGCAAAGGATGAGTTCAGCCCTATGGGGGTTAGCAGCTCTTCATTCCCCAGCCATGAACGAAGGCAGCTCCTCTGCGCCTGGGCACAGCCAAATGTACTCGGTGGCCTTGGGGCTGCAGCTTCCTTGTTAGGAAGCCACACATGCTTGTGAGTCGGCATATTTTCTGTTGCACCCTGCCATACCCCATCAAATCCAAACCATCTGGGCCATATGTTTCCCTGAACAGAGAAACCTGCAGGGAGGGGAAGAAGGGCCCATAAACTCTCTGCACAGCAGAGCTCGCTTAAGGGAGCCGGAGCCTGGAAACGATCTGCAAGGGCTGGATGGAGTCCATAGCCCGATGCAGTCTGCAAGAATTCATCCTGCAGCAGAGCTTCCCCTAGCACGTTCCTCCATGGTAACGTGCCTTGGGGTCTGTGGGTGCTCGCTGTCGTGCTCACACTGCCTTGCACTCATCAACACATAAATATATCTTAAGGGTGGGTGTCACGCAGCCAGACTCTTTGCAGTGGTGCCCAGCGCCAGGACAAAGGGCAATGGGCACGAACTGAAGCAGAAGAGGTTCTGGTTGAACAGGAGGAAGAACTTCTTTCCTTTGAGGGTGCCCAAGCCCTGGCCCAAGCTGCCCAGGCGGGTTGTGGAGTCTCCTTCTCTGGAGATATTCAAAGCCCGCCTGGACGAAGTCCTGTGTAACATGCTCTAGGAGAACCTGCTTGAGCAGGGGGTTGGACTAGATGATCTCTCGAGGTCACTTCCAACCCTTGCCATTCTGGGATTCTGTGAAGGGGGGCTCCCCATGCTCTTGCACAGACCTCCTGTTTGGCTGTTGCTGAATCACTTCTCTGCTTGCCTTGGTTTGCCCTGCTGTGAAACAAAGCCCGTAGGATTCACCTGCTTGCAGGGACATTTTGAAAGGCAGGGAGGCCACGGGGTCGGCAGCAGAAGCTGTGTATGCATTACCATGCTCTTGGTGCCCCGGGAGGCTGGGTGCTGCCTGCCCGTCTGCGGAGGGGGAGTCCTGGTCCCGAGGCACGGGGAACACACGGCCAAGCGGGCAGGTAGAGCAGAGCAGGACGGGCCAGCCAGGGCTCCTCTCCCTTGCTCCATGTCACCACGATGCAGCCACTTCTCTGCAAGGACACATTTCTGATTTCCTGGAAGGAGAGCGTGGCCCAAACTGCCTTTGCTGCTCTAGGGTCCCGCTCCACAGCTCACTGCGCTTCCTCCAAGCCACTTGTATATGTGATGCCCCGAGACAGCCTGGGTTTTGTCATCCAAACCTGATCTAAAATCAAAGTTAACCCTGTTCTGAAAGTGGGGTGGGACCAGAGATCCCGAGTCCCTTCTAACCTCTGTTATTCTTTGATTCAGTCTGGCAGGACCAAATCAGCAATGGGTGCTGGAGCCAGGCAATGCTGTGGATCCCTTCCCCTCTCCAGGACTGTGCTATTGCTGGGTGCAGCATTAGACACTGCCCTGCCGTGGGGTGCCCTGCCGTGGGGGGGGGGTAGAAAGAGTTGCTGATCTCTGTGCTTGCTGCAGGTCCTATGGTCCTTCTCACAGCCCTTCTGGGTAACCGGAGCCACCTCAGATGCTCTTGGGAAGCTCGGTGGGGGTCTCTTGTTCCTTCAGCTTCAGCAGATGAGGCTGTGCTGTACCATGGACGCGCGTGGTGTGGCAGGCGATGAGCAGAGCTGCAGAGGGGCTCTGCCCTCTAGCACAGCACTTCTAGTCTGAGGACCAGACGCGCCTTTGGCGGGGGGTCCCAGCACGGGTACAGCACTACAGAGGTGTGGGCTATGGTCCTGCCCTGAGGCCAGGCGGATGACAGAGTCAAATTTAGGGCACTTGGTGTGTGAGCTGTGACATGTCTTTGTAAGGAACATGCTGGAACATGTCCAGAGGAGAGCAACGCTGCTGGGGAGCAGCTGGGGGAGCTGGGGGGGCGCGGGAGCAGGGGCGGGGGGGCGGGCTCTGCTCCCAGGGAAGGGGCGATGGGACGAGGGGCAGCGGCCTCAAGTTGTGCCAGGGCAGGGTGAGGTTGGCCCTGGGGAACAATTCCTTCCCCAAAGGGCTGTCAGGGGCTGGAAGGGGCTGCCCAGGGAAGGGGTCGAGTCCCCAGCCCTGGGGGGATTTAAGAGCTGGGCAGAGGCGGTGCTGAGGGCCAGGGTTTGGGGGTGGGATGGCAGTGGTAGGGGAACGGTTGGGCTATTTGATCTTAAAGGGCTTTTCCAACCTAAACAATTCTATAATTCTAAGGTATAACCATACAAAACGTGCTACTGCCTGAACTGGGACAAGCAGCACAACCCTTTCCCAGACCAGATCCCTCCTGGAGCGAGCCAGTGGCGGTTACGCAGGTGAGTGGAGCTTGGTGTTGGCACGGGAGGGTGTTTGTCTTTATGCAACCCCAGGGCTCGGTGCCTCGTGTTGCTGTGTTGTGTAAGCACAAAGCCTGCTGAAGGGCTGCTGCGGGAGCCAGCTCTGCCGGGACGCAGATGGCTGCGCCGGGCTGTTGCAGTGGCTGCGTCTGCTTCCCTGCCTGCTCGGAGGTGCGAGCGCTCCTGGCCCTTCAGCCTTGGGCAGTTTCCTGGCATCCCAAGCACAGCAGAGCCGTGCCACTCGCTCCATGGTGGTGCAGGGGAGCACAGGGAGGGAGCTGCTTCTGCAGAGGCCCAGGAGATCTGGATTCTCTCCAGGCTGCACTGAACCCCGCAGAAAGTAGGGGTAGGTTTATGAAGGCAGAAGGGCAATCATGCAGACATGGAGATGCCAGCTTATAAAAAAGGCTTTCGTGCACAGCATATCTAGAGGTATGGGCGGTACATGGGGGCATGCAGAGGGGCGTGTGGGTACCAAACACAGACGTGCCTCAGGGAGCGTGCATCCTCGTGCAGGGAGCGTGCATGCTTGTGCAGGTGGTGTGCATCCTCGTGCAGGGAGCGTGCATCCTCGCACAGGGAGCGTGCATCCTCGCGGAGGTAGCGGGCATGTGCGTACTTACATGCATCATGCGTGTCTGTAGTTGGTAGGGGCACTGTATGGTAGGTGAGATGCACTTTCCTTTAATGACTGCTCGGTCGTCTTTTTAATTCTGCTGTTTTGTGCATGGCTGAAGCCAGCAGAGAGTGGTGGCAGGGGGCCAGCAAGTCTGGGTCACATGGAGTGGCTCCAAACTATTGCATAAGTCCTGTCTGAAAGTGGACCTGCTTGGTGGAGTCACCTCTTTAAAGCCAAAGAAGTCCAAGGCTGGGAGAATGGGGTTCCTCGGTAGCCACCTTACATCTGGCTGAAGTTGACTGGCCTAGCAGCTAGGTTTGGGCTCAGCCCCGGGGCTTGCCCTGGCCCGTGCCGAGCACCCCTCCCTGATGTTGATCTGAGCTGGCACTTCCCGCATGCTTTCCTGTTGAGGACCTCCGAGCATTTTACCACACTTGGAGAAATGCAATGACCCCAGCTTTCCAGATAGGGCCAGGTCTTTATGTAACAGAGAGATAGGATTTCCAGCAGGCAAAGCAGCCTGTGTCAGAGAGAGGTCGGTGCTCCCAGCTCGCCTCTCGCATGCCCTCGCCTTGTCACGGGTTTCTTTTGCCCCTTTGCTGGTGAAATTAAAGATCCTGCTGAATTTTGGAGAGGAGCAAAGGGGGTAATTCAGTCCTTTCCTCACTGAGATTGCACTGAATAGACTTGACTGTAAAACAATTCTCGTGTTTTAAAAAAAACCAAAAAACTACTCCCACACAGTACTGGAGCGAGCCCAAAGCCCTGGGAAGCTTTGCTTGTACAAAGGGATGGAGGGTGTGCCCGGCTAGCGCACAGCAGGGCCCGGCGTGGAGCGCAGCAGCGAGCTTGCGGGGGGGAGCTGGTGGTCCAAAGGCAGCCAGGGTGCTCCCTGGCTCAGCCAGGCTGGTACCCGGGTGCTGGCAGGGGGACGGAGACCTGGGCTCAGCCCCCTCACCTTTGGGTTCAGCCTGGCAGCACCAGCCTGGCTTTCCCACCTTGCTGGTGAGCGCCTTTGCATGGGGTTGGGTCTCCTTTTAACGGTGCGGAAGCAGCACCTCTCCTCCGGGCAAAGTCTGGCTTTGGCCCCGCAGTCGCTGGGTGTCTGCAGAGAACCGCTCCTAAGGTGAGGTGAAAGAGCCCTTCCCAGCCCGGCGGGGGCTTCCCAGTGCCGCAGGTCCCTCCTCAGCCCGGCAGGTGCCAGCAGGGCAGGGAAGGGCAAAAGCCCTAGTCCTTACTCCAGCATGGGCTTGATAACAGGAGCGACCAGTGGGCTGGTGAGGGGATCCTGAAGGGTTGCTGTCGAGCTGTAACCGTCCCATGGCTGGTGGCTGCTGTTTTCTGGTGAGCGGTGATAACTACGTGTTTCTAATTCTTTGCTTGCCGTGCCCCTGGAGAGGCCAGGCTTGGAGCAGCAAAGCAGATTACAGTTCAAGCTCTTGTTTTCAGTTCTGCAGACCTGTGACTTTAACCCATTTTTTGCATTCTGCAGCCGACGCTCCTAGCAGCGGAGCTGCCCATTAGTTACTGCTGGTTTTTCTGGTTTTTAACCCATAATGCTACTCTAGAGCTAAGAATTGGCTTCCCAGTGGAAGTCATATCATGCTGGCAGGATAACTGCAAAAAGACTTCTTGCCATCTGCAACTCAGCATGTTTTCAACTTAGCAGTCCCGCCAAATATTTTGTTGGGAATATCAGGACGGTCTCTTGCTGAAAGCTGGGGAGGTCTTGGGAAGCTTTGCATCCACCCGCCTGGCCTCTCACCCCAGGCTGCAGGAGGTGCAGCGTGGCGGGGGCAAGCGGTGCTGTTTACTCTGTCCTCAGGAACGTGCAAGAACCTGCCCGGAGCTGGGGCGGTGACTGCGCACGCATGAAACGCCGGCCGCCCTGGGGGAGTGCAGCGGGCCAGCAGCCCCCCGCCGGCAGCAAGCCCACGGCTGTGTCGGCAGCCCAGCGCCCGGTGGGAGGGACCTGCCGATTGCCATACCTGGGGTGCTCAGAGTCGAGGTGATGAGGAGGAGGAGGGAGGTAGGAGTGGTGAGAAGTGATTTTGGAGCGGTTTCAAGGAAAGGAGGCAGGAGTGTCGTCGGTGGCTTTCCTTGGCCCCCGCTGCCCTTTCCTGCCCCTCCTTGCACTGCAAATGGCCAGGAGAAGCCAGAGGCACTGGTGGAGATGGGAGAGCTGGTGGCACGGAGAGCGGCTGGGTGCAGGGTGGGGAGAGCAAGGAGATGTCCCCTTTGGCCATGAGCTGCAAACAGGCCCTGTCCCTGCCTGGCTGTAAGGGCTGAGCTCTCATTTCTTGCTCTGGTAGCAACTGGCCGACATCGCCCACTCCTCCGATCTGGACCAAGCAGCCTCCTAAATTAGGCACGCAGATCAGCTGCTTGGAAGCTGATGTTTGATGGGCGAGAAAGCAACTGATTTTCCTTGAAGACTCTGGTTTTGGTATGTGGGGGGTTTTATATCTGGCCAGAGCCATCTAAATGTGTGTTTTCTTATGCCAAAAAGGCTGGCCTGGGTCGCTGCGGGTGGCTTTCTGCTGGCTGCCTTGAGACACGTGCTGGAGGCCATGATGCCGGAGGTGGCCACCAGCACATGTGGCCACCGGCACATGCAGCTCTGCAAGCTCTGGGGACCTGGGCAAGGCTGCTTTTGGCTGCTGCCTGGCAGAGCTCACCAGGGCTTTTGCTTTTAAGATGTTCCAGTCCCCCAGTTAAATGATTTCCTCAGTCCTCGTGCTTTTTGTGAGCCCCCCTGGTGCACTTGCTCTTGCAGGGAGGTGGAGATGGGGCCGGTGGTCTTGGCGTCCCCTTGCTCTGACAGGTCAGGCAGCAAAAGGCGCGTGGCAGTTTTCTGAGCATCCCCTGAGCAAAGCAGGATGGGCTAAAACTGGGACACAATCCTTGGAGATCACGCAGAGGAGTTGTCCTTCCACCTTGCGGCAGTATTTAGGAAGTAGATTTCAGCTGAGGGTTTAGAGCCAAAACTTGCGGGCCTCCATGAAGCAGGGAGAGCAGGTGAGAAGGGGGCTGGTTTTTTTCAGTAAACACAGTGATTTTAGGATCGGCACGCGTGAGCTACGAGCAGTGTGAGGTTTGCTGCGTGGCCACAGCGGGCAGCAGGTAACAGCCCACCGCGCTGAGCAGGGCGTCCAGGCAGGCGGTGGCCAAGCCTGAGGAACCTGGTGATGCTGCTGTCAAGTGCCTCTCCATGGCACTGGCATGGCCTGGGAGCCGCACGCACCAGCACCCTGCAGTCCCCACCCTATTTAGCTGGGTTTCCAAGGAAAATAAGGCCCGTGGAGCAAGCCGTGTGTTTGCAGGCCTTCCCTGCAATGGTAACTAACTGGTAGGACAATTTTAAGTTGGAGTAGATGGAGGAGCAGAAATCTCTACAGCACTGTGTTTGCGGCGGCTGCGCGCGGTGGCCACGTAGCCGCCCTCCCATGGGGTGCAAAGTCCCACTCAGCCCCTTGGCGGGGGGGCCGGGAGGCAGCCGGGGCCGAAGCTGGCCAAGCCGTGGGACGTGACGTTGCGATAAACCCTGGTGTGGTTGGGAAGTGCCCGTACCCCATTTTACAGAGGAAGAAAGAAGAAAGAACCACGAGGGCCGGTGACTTTTATTAATTCATTAATGCCGTTGCTAATAGCACAGCCCAGAAACGCTGCTCGGGGCGAAGCGGTGCAGCCGCGGCGCTCGCAGGTGATGCGCGTCGGGAAGATGTCAGTGGAAGGGCCGGGGGCTTGGGGGGGGGGCGGTGTGCACTGCAAGTATTTCCTCCCACCAGGGTGGAAGCAGCAATCTGTGTTTGTATTTATTCCTCTCTCAAAAATGGGAAACGGACACCTGAGCTCATAATTTGCAAAAGTTGGATGGGAAACCTGGAAGCTGCCGGGCCCTGCATCTTTAAAAGCAGTTAAATTCCTCTTCTCTGCACTAGGAGGCACCTTGAACCTTCCTCTTGGCCCCAAGCTGAGCCCATCTGCTTCCTATTACCTTCCCATAAAGCTGCCTCCCTGGCCAAAAAGCCGGGCTTTCAGGGAATTCTGTCTGCAGCCCCGATGTTGAAATTAGTAACAGTTGTCATCTGTTTTTTCTTCCCCCCCCGACCCCCCCCCGCTCGGCTGCCCCTCCCCCCCCCCCCTTTCCCGCTTTTGGGCGGGGAGGCACCGGAAGCGGCCCCACCCCGGCGCACGGCCCCCGCCCCCAACCCCCCCCGCCGGGGGGCCCCCCCCGGGCACGCGGCGAAAGCCACCTTGGCGCGGGGAGCAGGGAGCGTCAGCCGCTCGCGGGGCGCCTGCCAAGGACAAAACGAATTCCTTGGGAAGGAGCAAAGCAGAACCGGCCCAAGCGAGGGAGGCACGAGACCGGAGAGGTCACCCTCTGCCCTGGGCCTCCCCGTGCCCCTCCATCCCGGCCCCGCCATCCCACCGCCCCCCTCACACAGGGCCGGGCTCCTCCGCGCCAGCCGGTTGCTGTTGCTCAGAAAGCAAAATCTGCAAACTGAGGTTATGGAAAACTTTATACGGTATGGAAGCTGTCGTGGAGCCCGTGCTCCTCCAGCTCTCTCTTCCGTATTTGCGGGTCCTTCTCTTGCAGGGGACGGGCTCCTCGGGGTCTCGGCAGGGAAGGGCTGCTGGGAAGGGGCCATGTTTTCCTTCTGTGTGGAGGAATCAAAGCCGGGCCCTTCCCCCCCGCCCGGCTTACAGGAATCTTGCAGCTGTAATTCCTGACATGTGCTGCTCCAAACGTGCCTCCTTCCCCCAAGGTCGGGGCTGCGGGGGTCTCGGTGCCAGCAGCTCCCTCCCAGCCCCTGCTCCGGGGGGTGCGAGGGGCTGGGGCTGAGGGGAAAGGGTGGGGGGGGTGAGGGCAGGAGTCGGGGCTGCTCGCCGCGCAGGGTTGCAGGGAGGAGGAGGAAGGGTAAGGACAGCCTTGAGGAAGCGGGTTCAACAGCTCGCAAACAAGAAAAATTAGGAGTGTGAAGCCCAGGAGAAAATATACTTCAGCTGAGCGGCTTTCTGTCCACAGACCTTGGATTTGTGACAGGATTTAAAAGCTGGAATCTTGAGCTTTAATAGATGCTGAAAAATGCTGACTTAGGAGAGGGTCACAACACGCCCGGCTTTCGTTTCACCTTCTTCTCCCTTTCCCAGTCCACTTCCCACCGGGAGCAGGCGCAGAGCAGCTCGCAGCAGCCGCAGCGCTTGGCCGTGCATGGCTGCAGCCCCGGCTCTGCCCTCCCCATGCCACAGCCAGGGGGTGACGCACCAAAGGTGACACTGTCACCCGGCAGGCACGGCCTCCTGGACCCATAGGGCTGGTCTCAGCATCCCCCCGTCACGGTGGAAGAGGGCAGAAGAAGTCCTGCCACCCCTCTTGGCTCCACTGCCTGCTCCCCCTTGCCAGATGCTGGTGAGCGGAGCCGTCTGGGACAAGATTTAGGGAGTTTTTCCCAGTTCTTATGGTTGCTGACTGCACGTGCAGTCTTCGAGGCCGCTGCTGTGGGTGTTGAGTCCGAGCTTTGCAGAATCCAACCTGGCAAGTCGCAGCAGATGGGACTGCAGAGACCATCGCATGCCGAGGCCTCGCTGATGGCCTTTGGCCACTTTTAACTGTAAAGAAACAGTTAAATATCTTGACATTTAAGATACGAAACTCCAAATTGTGGTTTAAAGATGCACAATTAATCCTCACAGCATTTCTGTCTGTTAGGGAAAAACCAAAACAAAACTGATCTGAGGGCTGGAGCCCCTCTGCTATGGGGCCAGGCTGGGAGAGTTGGGGGTGTTCAGCCTGGAGCAGAGGAGGCTGCGGGCAGAGCTGAGTGCGGCCGGTCAGGGCTTCAAGGGGGCCCAGAGGAAAGGGGGGGACAAGCTTTTTAGCAGGGCCAGCTGGGACAGGACAAGGGGGGATGGCTTTAAACTAAGCCAGGGTAGGTTTAGACTGGATCTAAGGAAGAAATTCTTTCCAGTGAGGGTGGTGAAACCCTGGCAGGGGTTGCCCAGAGAGGGGGTGGAGGCCCCATCCCTGGGAACATTCCAGGCCAGGTTGGACAGGGCTGTGAGCAACCTGATGTGGTTCAAGGTGTCCCTGCTCCTGCAGGGGGGTTTGGGCTGGGTGACCTCTAGGGGTCCCTTCCAACCCAAAACATTCTGTGGTTCTATGAACTTATTTAGATTAATTATTTGGACAGGAATCAGCCTCTGGTTTCTTCTTATACCTCACCTATGTAGCTTCTGGTGATGGGTGTTATTCCAAGCCCTCGCAGCACAAATAACATTAACTGCAGAGTAAAGATGGGAAAACAGAAGTAGAAATAAATTGCAGGTTCCCCTGGGGACACGAGGTGAAGGGGGGAGCGTGGCAGATCCGAGGAGGAACCGGGCTCTCCTGCCCTGTGCTGTAGTTGGTCTTTGCTATTTAAAACACAGAAGAGCAGAGCAAGGCAAGGGCTAAGGACATTATTCCAAGTGTTTCCTTACTGGGATGAGGACCGTGCACATGCCGTGGCTGTTGACACCTTTGGAAGCACCATCCTCCCGTCTGCAGCGGAGCCTCCCAGCAGCTCGGGAGCGTCCGTCCTGCCGTTCCCTGCCACGCTCCAGCACTGTCTGCAGCCGCTGCTGCATCGCCCGTCTGACGTTGAACTTCAGTGCATGTTTATCTGTCGGCTTTGCAGGGATTTTTGCTTTTTGCTGTGGGGCTGCTCTTGAGCATCGCTGTTCAGGTACCAGGGATTCTCCGGGCGGTGGTTAGGTATGGGCCGTATTTGTTGCCGTACGCTGGATAGAAACAAACCCCACAAGCTTTATGCAACTCTCCAGCACGATACGAGTTTTGTATAATTGCCTCAGACTGAGCGGAAATCATCTGCAAGCCCAAAAGCTTTCACTGAAGCAATTAGCAAATCATTTTAAATAACAAATACAATTGGAATCTGGCTATCCGTTTGCGGAGAGAGCAGAGGGGAAGGGTGAGTTCACTGAATGGATCCTTTGTTTTCAGTCGAACCTAAACTTTTTAGGTTTAGCCAATGCACTCGGAGAGCAAGCGCGCTTCACGCAGTGCAGTGATGGTCATTTAAGTGTATTTTAAAGCCAGGGAAACTGGAGTAGAGAGGATTTCTAGGTCGCTGCTCACTACCAACCCGTGAATGCTTTTATTTCATGCTCTCCTTTAAGAGATCAGGTAACGGAGACTGGGTCGCTGCTCAGCCTGCGCTTCCCCGTGGGCATTGCCACAGGACAAAGGGTTCCCATTTATTCTGAGCTCCTTTCCTCCGGTCCAAGGTATTTCCCAGGCCTTTAGTGCCGCTGTCGGAGCGGTGCAGGGGCTGCGCTGGGAGCAGAGTTCACCCTCGGGAGAGCGCCCGGGCGTGCAGTGTGCAGGATAACGCCGCTTCCCGATGCGATGTGAACTGGCGCAGTTGATTGCCTTTGCATTCGCTTCCCATCCTTTCCTCCCCTTCCTTTTTCCTTTTTTCCATCTCCCTCTTCCCTTCCCTAGGGCTGGGCTTTCCTCACTCACCCGGCACGCGGTTTTGCCCCTCGCATCCTTCTCCTCCAGCCCTTGTTTCCCTTGCCAGTCTCTCCCCTTCACTCATCCCCACCCTCTCCTCTACAGGGGCGATGTCACCGAGAGCCTGCAGTTCGAATTAGCCCATGCTGACCCCGCTGCGCTGGCCCGGGCCCAGCACGCTGCAAAGACACCGTCGGTCTCGCTGCTTGGGGGAGAGCACGGAGCGGCCGAGGATGCCTGCGGAGGGACCGAGGACTCCTGTCTCGACATAAGCGGTGGCCGAGGAAGAGACATGTTGGGACAGCGCCCTTTCAGCTGGCACAATATTCCCTGCACTGAGACAAGCATCGCTAACCATGGCAATAGCTTGGAGGCTTCTCACGTGGACTGTCGTCTTCACTGCAGCTGTCTGCGACTTTCCCGGTTACACGTTCCAGTCACAAGGTAGGGATGCCTGGGTTGGGGGGGGAGCTGGATCCAGCCACCTCCGCTGGCAGAAACCCTAATGCTGGCCCCAGGGCAGGTTAGTAGGGTAACGTTGTGCTGGGGAGTAGGTGGGGACACCCCAAACTCTGCTCTGCTTGCTGCACAGCAAGTCCTACTCGGTCATCAGCAAGGAAATTCTTCCCCATGCTAATTTAGAGGCGACCATCTCCCATAATATAGGTAGAATAGTTTGGTAAAACTATTCTTAGGAGTAAGAATTAAAGCCCTCTTAGGAGTATTCTGCGTATTCTGTATCGTATGCACCTCATCCCACTTTAACAACTGGGATTTGAGGGGGGACTGTAAAATCATAAATGAAGTCAAACCGTGTATGGGGAATGAACGGTTAACCTGAGCACCGCGGGTGTTTGCAGGCCCATTGCCTACCCAGGGGTCAGGTAAGCAGGATTTTCCTCTATTGCTTCAAGAATGCTTTTCCAAGCTTTTATTTATTGTATTCACCTCAGGATCACGATCGCCTCGGGATCTCGCTGTACAGCAGCAGAGCTCCTCCTGCTGAATCGGCAGGAAGCCGACCTCCGAGGAAAGGGTGTGTTTTGCTCTCGGGTGTTACGCTCCTTGACTTTCCGCAGGATTCGGAGCAGTCGGGGCTGTGTAAGACGAGAGCCACGTACAGGCTTGGAAAGCGGCGGGGATGCAGTAGCAATAGAGGAAGCTCCACGGGGGTGGAACAGTGCATCCTCGGATGAACGGAGGCTTTGTGAGCAGGAGGGCTGTGTGCGCAGCCGGCCGGCGCGGTGGCGAGCGGTCTGCGTGTGCGGGGATGGGGGGGGGAGGCTCTGCTGGAGCCTGCAAATACGGCTGAGCCTGGGGCAGAGGCGTGCTGCTGAAGGAGCGGGTTCAGTTTAGGCACGCGTGGTTCTGTAAGCGCTGCCATTAGGGAATGCTCAAACCTGCTCGGGCATGAGCACTTGGTACCTGTCTCGCACCTCTGTGTGTTTCTAATGTGTTTAAATACAGAGCCACGTGTGCAAACGATTGCAAGGAAAGCGGAACGTGGGTCTCCTGTACATAGCTTTGTGCCTTCGTACGTGATTTTATTCCAGGTTAGGAATGAAGGGACTGGAAAGTGAGGTGGGCTGCCTTGTAGCCAGCCTAGGGTACAAACACGGCACCAGGATGAAGCAATTTAACCACCCTGTGTTATCTGCCCGTGCTGCTTTTGTGCAATTTCTTTAAGTGGAGGTTTCAGTTGCATATGCGGAAGAACTTCTTTCCTTTGAGGGTGTCCGAGCCCTGGCCCAGGCTGCCCAGGGGGGCTGTGGAGTCTCCTTCTCTGGAGATATTCAACCCCTGCCTGGACGCTGTCCTGTGCCCCCTGCTCTGGGTGAACCTGCTTGGGCAGGGGGGTGGGCTGGAGGATCTCCAGAGGTTCCTGCTAACCCCTGCCAGTCTGGGATTCTGGGATTCTGTGTGAATATGAACAGTCCCATCAGGCACCAGAGGTAAGAAGGAAGGGCTCCAAAGTTAGACATTTATCTGTGCAAGATGTTAAAGCCTCGGCAGCGTACTTACGCAGCCACAATCCTGAAATACCACGTGTGCCTGGATTAATTGCAGTAGGACCAAATTCAGCAATGTCCCCAGGGTGCTGAGTAGTGCAATGCCGTCGGGCTGTAGTTACAGTGGCTGTGAGTTATCTTGTGAAGCAGAACTGGAAAGAGGAACAAAGGCAACTGAAAGCCACGCGCCATCCTGGGTCCGAGCACCATCTCGTTGCTAAACGTGGGGCGCTGCCGTGCTGCAGCTTGTGCTGGGTGAGAGGAGAGGCAGGCAGGCACGGAGCTGCACCCTGTGCAACGTGCAAGGTTACAAAGACAGATTTTCTTGAATCTGAAGTAAACACAGCTTCTGGTCCTTTTCTCCAAAGCCTCTGGCAATGCCTGGGGTGTCTGTTCTGGGCTTCCCGAGTCCGTCAGTTCGCACCTCTCTCCATCTGCAGCACTGCGTTCACGGCACAGCGATGCTCTGACGAGGACTCCACTGCCAGATCGCTTCCATCCTGACCCACAGCAGCTCAGATCCTCCCTCCCTCCCAAATCCTTGCACCATTTGCTAATACACCTCGGTCTAAACCCAAAGGCCCACCAAAATTCCCATTAATGCATTTGTGCTCTCCTAGACACTGGCTTCCCCTGAGCAGGATGAGCCCGTGATGCTGCTGGGAGCAGGGTGCTATGGAAGCACCAAGCCAGGGATCGCAGCCTGTCCCCTCCCTAGTCCCTGTCCGGTCCTGAGGGTCTGGCTGCCCCATGGGCCCCTCTTGCTGTCAGGGTGCTTTTTTAGTCTCCCTGCATCCGGAATTGTTGGCGTCAGGCTGTAGATCTTACTCAACACTTCACTTCACCACGCTGCTGAGATAGTAAGTACATAATCCTCACAACACCCTTTCAAGAGGGCAAAACGCTGTTAACTTGCCTTAGCAGTTTGAGGCACAGAGGATAAAGGCCAGTGTTTTCAACAAGTCCCTGACATTGGCCAAGTGGCTTGCTTGGGTTAGCAGCGGAGCAGGATTCATGTGGCCCCCGGGTGCACGACTCCAGATCAGCGTATTTATTTTATGCAGGACAAAGATTAAGGTATCATAGTCATAAGCTGTAATTATATTTGTGGGAAATAGTAGCCCAGCATTGAAGGCGTCTTGAAGCCAGCAGAGATGTGATGAGGTCCGGATGGAACCTGTACACCCAGGCTGCATTTTTTTATCAGTGCAGGGAAGAGCAGCTGAAACAGTTGACCAAGGATTCAGCACGTGCCCACCGTTGCTGAACGGCTTTTAATCAAAAGGAAATTTTCTGCTAGTGCCTTAGTTTAGCCATAGTGAGAGATGAGATGTTCTCTGTTTCAGAGAACGTTCGGTGAGGCTGATCACACCGCTCCCAGCTCACGTGTAAACCAACGGACCCTTGGGGGATGTAGGGAGACGGACACAGTGCCAGGGCAGCCCGAAGCCATGGCATCCCACAGTGTTTTCCACAGGCATCCCTTAGGAATTGTGTCTGGGCTTGGAATTGTTTGGGCTCCTCTTTGGCAACAAGACCAGAGCAAACATTTGCTTCCTTTTCATCCTTTAAGCGGCTCTGTAATGAGAGAGGCCATGGTAGGCATACAAGGAGGGAACATGATCCTCCCTCCTCCACTTTCACCGTCCCTCTCTTGTACTTTTTGTTCAGCTTAGCCCTTTCCCTTCCTCTGCCATCCCTGCCCCTGCAGATGGGTGCTGCCTTTCTACCAAAAATGGGGCAGTGAGGTGTTTCTCCCCACACCCCATCCCTCCTGCTTCCCAACTTTCTCCCTTGCCCTGTCCTGGGAGTTCTGTGGTCCCCCAAGGGTGTCCAGCATCCCGCACAGCCAGGGGCTGGTTTTCCTGGAGAAAGGCTTTTTATAGCATCTCTTCCAAAGCAGTTTGACAGCTCTCTGGAAACACCAGGCTGCTTATCACCAGTGCAAACCCTTCAGATACAGTGGGTGCAGTACTGCCCATTTCAGACCAAGGTCTATAAATAAAGCATGAAGTGGCTGAGAGGGCAGAGGGAACACGATGGCTTTTCTGGAAGGAAGGAAGGAATGGCCAAACAGTGCCGCTCTCGCTGTTGGGAGCTCCTAGTATGGTCTGTATTATGGGGAGCACGACCAAGGCAGAGATGAGCAAATGAGGGAGTAAGGGAACATCTGTGACGTTGGGCGGAATACACAGGGTTAGGGCGTAAAAGAGGTCCTAATCCCTGAGAGCCTAATCTAATCTTTTTCATTTTTAGAGGAGAGGGAGGATCCGGCTGTAATACTGCACGAGGACACCAGCTTCCTCCTTGTGTTGAAAGTCGCCATTATTTTTTCCCGTGTGTGGCATCCCCGCTCTAAAGCATCACTTCCCAAACCATTCATGTGATGCAGGGCACTGCTCTTAGACCTTTCTTCCCAGCATCCCAGTTCCCAGCGTGGCATCTCCCATAGTGACTGGGACTACAGCAAAAGCAAGTTCTCAGGCACAACCTCACCCCCAGGCTCTGGACACATTTTTTCCTCCCCGACGTACCTTGCAGGTCAGCATCAGAGACAGCCCGGGGTCCTCCACCGTTTCTAGCCACTGTGTGCGCAAGCCTCCTTCCGAGCCACTATTTTGCAAGCCCATGTGGACTGCAGAGAGGGAAAAAGAAAAACAAGACACTTCCGATACAAAATTTTTCCAAGCCTGAGGTCATTGCTTAAGTGCAAATAGTCACTCTTGTTTGCCTGGCTGCATCGCACGCGAGGCACTGTGATGCAGGAGAAGCTGGAGCACAGGAAGTTAAAAAACTAATAATTATTTCTGGCTTGTCGAGGCAAGGGAGAGGTGCCAGAAGTGCTTATGGTTTGGAAGGATGGGAGCTAACCCCTAAACCCAGCTGGTGGGAAGGACTGTCCCATTACCGGTGGCCAAGGAAACCACTCTGTCAGGCTCCCACACTGGAAAACACGCTAAAGGAAAAGGAAACTTTCCAGTGCTGCCATGTGGTAAGAGTGTAATTTGGAGTCCAAATTTATGATGGCTGGGAAGGCTTTGAAGATGGGTGCTGTGGAGCCAGGCAAAATGCAGCCACCCTGGAGCAGCCTGGCCTCTCCCATTTGCTTAGGAAACAACTGCAAATAGGATGCAGAAAGCATGGGAAGAATATTCCAGAGTGAAAGGAGGGCAAATCCTCTCCCGCTCCATGAGCAAACCTCCAGCCGCAAGCAGTTCAGAAGAATGCACTGTGATGGGGGAGCGATCCTGTCCAGGGCATGGTTATTTACATCTTCCAACGAAGCCTCTGGTACTGAGACTATTGGGGACAGCTGGGACCTCCAGTCTGGCAGTCCCTGTGACATTTTGCTTGGAAAATGAGAAATTTCTGTTGAGGTTGCAGAGTGCCAATTTCTTTGACAGCCCAAAGTGTTGCATTACCGTGTGAGTGCAGGCAGACGTTTTGGACGGTGACCTTGTCAGAGCACGTTTCCTAAGTGGTACGAGACAGGCTCAAAAACTGAAGTGCCCCAAGAGAAGGTGCTAAGCCAGGCTGATACGATAAAGAGCACTAAGCTGGTGAGCTGGGAAGGCAGGAGGGTGTCATAGATAGAGACCTGGCTGAGGAATCGGTATGGCCGACTTATTGGGGTTGGACTAGATGACCTCTAGGGGTCCCTTCCAACCCAAACCATTCTATGATTCTATGATTTTTTTGCTGCATTTTAAGCACAGCAGGGGAATCCTGGTTACTCTCTTATTTTGACTACACGATTGGCGTTGCGAGGAGATCGTCTTTGTGCCCCTTAGGAGGGTGCCCAGTACCTAATGCACCAATGCAGCTGTGATCTGTGGTATGGTGCTGCTATTCTGTGGGTTATCGAAGCGTAGTTAGCAGGTCCACGTGGCAGCTGTAGATGTGCTGAAGCCCACAGTTCCTTAGCAAGGCTGCCTTCTCCTGAGGCATTGTCACCCTAAGGCTTGTTCTGGTTTGTTTTGAAGAGACCTTATTGCTAGCTTTGTTACTGAAAGGATTCTGCTGAATATGAGCCAGCAGGGTGCCCAGGTGGCCAAGGAGGCCAAGGGGCACCCTTGTATCAGGAGTGGTGTGGCCAGCAGGAGCAGGGCAGGGACCGTGCCCCTGTGCTGGGCACTGGGGGGGCTGCCCCTGGAATGCTGGGGTCAGGGTTGGGCCCCCCGGGAGGGCGGAGCCAGGCTGCTGGGGAGCGGCTGGGGGTGTTCACCTGGAGCAGAGGAGGCTGAGGGGCCCTACAACTGCCTGAGAGGAGGGGGGAGCCAGGGGGGTTGGGCGGGAAGGGGTGATGGGACGAGGGGCAGCGGCCTCAAGTTGTGCCAGGGCAGGGTGAGGTTGGACATTGGGAAAAATTTCTTCCCCGAAAGGGCCAAGGACCCTGAAGATGACACTCTGTGGCCTCCAAGACTATTGATACCCCAGGGCTGTGTAGGCTGAAGGCCTTTGGGGACACCCCAAGGATCCTGCAGCCGGGGCAGAGCAGACCCTCTGCGGCAGGACCCTGTCCCTCCGCCTTGTGCTGGCTGTGGCTCAGTTGTGCTCAGGCGCAGCCAGCTCTGCGCTGAAGTCGCTGAGGTTTTGACTCTCTTTGCAGAATGTCATTCCTCCTGTCTTTGCTTTCCCTCCCCAGAGGAGTTCCTCTCCAGCCTCGATCACTATGAAATTGCGTTCCCCATCCAAGTGGACCAAAACGGGGACTTCCTTACCTTTGACGTGAGAAGCCAGCTGAAGCAACGTCCTCGTCGCAGTCTGGGCTCCTTGCCCTACGAGTCATCTGAGCAGCAGGTTTTCTACAAAGTCTCTGCACACCGAACCCAGTTCCTCCTCAACCTGACGCTGCACTCCAACCTGCTGGCTGAGCACTTCACTGTTGAATACTGGAAGCGAGATGGCATGGACTGGCAACATGATTTCCACGAAGACTGCCACTATGCGGGCCACTTGCAGGACCAGTACCTGAACTCAAAGGTTGCCATCAGCAACTGCAATGGACTGGTGAGTTTCTGTATTTTGCCCAGCCAAGGGCAATACTAACAACCAGAGCTGCCCATAATGGAGAGCTGATTGCAGCCTCTTTGTTGAATGGAACCCAGTTTGGGTCCCAGCAGGTGGGTCCGTGGTGGTAGAAAAGGTATGGGGTTGGGGTCAAGCTAGAATATTGCACGCTGGCATCAAAAGTCAACTGAGGGTGAAGAACGCACATCCCTTCACTACATCGGTAGGGGTTCCTGATCCGTGTTTCTCTTGTAGTCCACTTTCTACCAAAGTCCGTGGGTATTTTTCCATTAATTTTCATTGGAATGGGATAATCCAGGCTCTAGACCATTATTCTGGCTCTCGCAGAACTCTCCCCTCTGATTCCAACAGCAACAGCAAAAGATCTGTTTCACGTGTGCTAGCAAGGAAGAAGTGCAGGAGGGCAGGAATTGCACAGCGCAGCTGGGAATGTCGAAAGTGCATTCGGATCCTTACAATTCCTGGCATCCCCAGTCACTTCTGTCCAGATTTCAGGAGCTAAAAATGTGACTTTTGGAGGAAAAACTGAAATACTCAGGTTTTCTATATGAAAAAGAGAACATCGAGAGGGGACAAGATGGCATTCCTCAAAACCAGGAAGGCTGCTGCAGAGAGGGTGGGGATGATTGATTTTGCATGTCCTAACAGCTAGATGTCATGGTCTTAAATATCAGCAAGAAAGCTTAAAGGTAGACATTAGTCATAAGGATAGCTGAGCTCTGGACTAGTTTGCTTGGAGAGTACATGGCCTTTACGTTGTTGGAGATCTTAAAGAATAGGCCAGACAAATGCCTCTCAGAAATACTCCAGGTATGATTCATTAGCTCTTCCAGCATTGGGAATAGGCTAAGGACTTCCATCCTTATTTTTCTTGATTTTTTCTGATATTTCTGGCTCACAAAGCGCATTTCATGACCTGCCAGATGGAGGGATGGAGCAAACGTACCCTGTTAGCGAATCCCAAGGTTGATGGCTCCCTTGGAGGGGTAACATGTAGAAAAAGATGCTGTAGGCCAGATTCATGTTTATGCTACAGCCCCACCTCTTAGCAGTATTCTGGCAGCGTGGAAGAGCTTCCAAATGGGAATGAATTCACGTTTGATTTATTGCTAAATTACACTGCCAGAACAGCGCTGTGGGTTATTAACAGAAATGAGAATCTGACTCATTATATCATAGAGTCTAATGTTTCTATCTCACAGCCAAAACTCAGAGCCGCATAAACTCTTGGTTCCCTCGTTAGCCCGTTGTTTAGAGATGGGAACTCTGCTGAAGTCCTAGACAATTTGCTGGTGTTCACAAAAGCACAGAAGGGTGAGCTGGATGCTGCTGGCTCAGGAGGGATCTGGCATTAGCCTACCTTCCTGCTTCAGAAGTCCAGGGCAAGGAATGGCCCAGCAGCACTGGTCCGGGGATAATTTAGTCCACAGGCTGTGTTTAGCTCTGGAGAGATACCAGGGGCTGTCTGGAGGAAAATGCAGCCAGGCACAAAGAGGGACGGGGGGGTCATCCAAGAACTTCTCCTTTTCCTGAACTCTGTCCTTCTGCCCTCAAGAGCTGCGGACGTCAGCAGGGAGTGGGGAGGAGGTTTCCTGGGCTAGTGAGGTCTGTAGGGTCAGGAATTTGGACAAGAGGAGCCTGGTATCTTTTTAGCTGGAAGAGTGGGGGCTGTACTTGCCACCAGAGAAGACCAGTTGCAGAGCTCTGGTTGAGCAGTAACAGCTGATCAGCTCATGCCATCCCTCAGCTGCAGCACACTCCCCTCCAGGCAGGCATTGATCCGCTTTGGAGGGGCCACGTAGGGACAGAAGAGGGTCTCCAGTTGCTGAGGTCTCGAGGTTCAGGTTTGTGCTGACCTGTGCTAAGGGGGGACTGCACACGGTGACCCAGTTTGCGCAGACCTGACTCGCTGATGGTGCAAAGGGGGTTGTGTTGTGTGGTTGCATGGGCACGGGTAGGGACCAGGTGCTGGTTATGGGGTGAGCTGTGCACGAGGAGGAGGGAAAGGGACAACTGTGTCCATGGAAGCGTCCAACACAAAGCTGTGAAAACAGATAACAAGCTCCAAGCCATCCTCCTGTCCTCAAACTCCCACATCCCTAAGCAATTTCTGCGTCCACAAGGCTGTAAACCGCTTTGTTTTCAAACACCCACGAACTAACTCGCACCTTTCGGCACCCCAGCTTTGGACTGCCTATATCTGGGCACGCTTCCATCGACTCGTGTTCCCAGCCATGGGCACCATCACCCCGAGCCGAGGGCAGGCGGGCAGCGTGGCTCACCCCACGCCTCTCTTGCAGAGAGCACACCATGCTGTCCTTTAGGCTAAGCGGGGCTAAAATCACCCAGGCTTCAGCTGTTGGAAGCAAAGAGAAAAATGGTCCATTTTCCAAAATGGAAACAGAGCCCTGAGCTGCCCACAGGGCCAAGCATGAAGCAGCTGGAGCCTGCAGGGAGCAGCCCGGGCATCTTTACCTCAGCCTGGCCAGGAGCTGAAATCCCTGTCTTAAGCAAAGCCGCGTTTCATCCTGCTGCTGCATGAGATCCCAAGGACCCGTGTCCTACCATCAAAAAAAAATCACAGCGAGGAGAAAACAACTTTAGGAGGGAAATGCCACTCTCTTCCCTCTTGTGGCAGAGCTCATCAAAGGACAGTTTAAAGGCCAGGTTTCAACCCTGTGTGTCTGTGCTGAAATTGTGCTTTCACCCAAAAAGCCCCCCTGAAGTCAGCAGGAACATGAACTGCTTGGAGCAAGGCAGATGGCCCCGCTGCCACGGCCAATGTCGAGCTGCTCGCGTGTACGTACGAGGAGGTGGAAGAGCTGAATTGCAGTATGTGGCTGGGCTTTTCTTAAGTGTGGTTATAAGCTAATAGCATAAACCATCCCTGCTCTGCAGATGACCTGGGTGAATCATAGGCAGGATATCCAGCTTAGCTCCCCCACAAGCCACAGGGATCTCTCCAAGGGCTTCTCGCCGCCCCCTTTCAACAGGCTTGTGTCACGTCCAGCACCCGGACCTCGGAGCTCGGGCTTTGGGGTCAGCGATGGGGCAGTTTGCAGACTCCTGTGATGGCCGAGCTTCACTGCTGAAGGATGCCAGGCAGGCGGTGGAGCCTCCTGCCTCTCGTGCACTGCAGAGGCTCTGGGTTTAAGTAAGAATGGCCCTTTTCTAGCAGTCCATGGCTTTTGGGCAGGACACACTCTCCCCTCCTGCTGCTCTGCCCCAAGCCGGTGGTGACCTCCTTCTCCCCGTCCCACAAAGCCGGCAGCCAGCTGGCTTCGCAGGCCGACACTCGGCTTTCCGCCGGAGCCCTTGCCAGGCTAACCTCACAGTACCTCGCTTGTGTTTGAAAAAGTGGAGCCGAGCCAAGAGCAACAGAGCCTGGTGCAGGAGGAAATCCCCCAGCACTCTGGAGATGGGGACTTCGCTGAGCACACACTGCCCCGATTCAGCTTTCATGGCAGGGAGGGAGAGGGGGAGAGACCTATTCCAGAGGCAGCGTCCACCCCAGAGGGGCTCTCCCCCATGAACGCCCAGCAATAATGCCATTACGCAGGTGGTGTTTTCCATGAAAGGACCTCAAGATGTTTTACGGAGACTTGCTGCCCCACTCCCCATCCCGGCAGATCAGGGCTCCTGTCCCCCTTGCACAGAGGGGAGCTGGTAAAGTGCTGGGACATCCAAAGGCTGGTGCAAGGCTGATGGTGGAACGGAGGTGTCCCTGCACCCAGAGCTATGCTTGTGCACAGGGAGTGGGAGGACAGCTGGGTAACGTAGGTCTGAGACTTTTGGGATACTTCTTGTCCTGCTTGAGCAATGTCAGGCACGTTTCAGTGCCTCGGTTGCTTGCTGGTAAAGTTCAGCTGATACCCCGCCCACGTTTCTTGGAGTTTGGTGGGATTCAGTGCCAGGAGTTGTTACAGCAATGGAGCTTCTACTTGTGTCGTTGTGATGCTTTGACCCTGGCTGGACGCCACGTGCCCACCAAGCCACTCTATCGCTCCCCGGCCAGGCAGGGAGAGAATGAGATGGAAAAGAAAGAAAACCCGCGGGTCAAGATAAAGGCAGTTTATAAAAAGCAAAAGCCCCATGCAGTAGCAAAAGGAAAACAAGATTTTATTCTCTACTTCCCATTAGCAGGCGATGCCCAGCCACTTCCCAGGAAGCAGGCCTTCAGCGTGCAGAGCCGTTGCTCCGGAAGATAAAACGTCATAAAAGATGAATGCCCCCTCCTGCTTCTTCCTCCTTTTCCCTGAGCTTTTATGTCTGAGCTGACGCCATATGGTATGGAACATCCTTTTGGTCGGTTTGGGTCAGGGGTCTTGGCTACAACCCCTCCCAAGGTCTTGCCCCGCCCCCCCCCCGCCTCAGCCCCCTGGTGGTGTGTGGGGGGAATGTTGGAGACACAGCCTTGATGCTCAGCAGTAGCCAAAACTTTGGCGCGTTATCCACACCTTTCCAAACACCAACAGAAAGCACAGCACGGTGCAGCTCGATCCAATACAATCGCGTTGGGCTGCCAGAAACTCTTTAGGTTGCTCAGACTTTTTCAGTAGCGGGAAAGCTTGCTGTGAGGATAGGACCAGCCGGAGAGGAGCGACCTTGCAAGCACCCGCTGGGTTTGGCTGCTCACCCTGCTGGGGTCTGCTCCTGCCCCGTTGTCACTGTCTCACAAGTCTGGCTCACAGCTGAGTTCATTCAGTCAAAGAATAAAATCAGGGAGAACAACAAAAAACACATAAGGGAGCAGAAGCAAGGTCATCTGGCTGAGGCGGTGGCCAGTCCGAGGTGTAAAAGGGGCAGTGATGCCTACGGGGCACAAGGCAGGTTTCAGGCTGCAGAGAAAGGTCGAGGCTGGTTGCTTCGCTGCTAATTGGACTTCAGATTTTAAAGATTTAGTGTGTTTCACAAAAGCCTCTGAGCATCCACGCTTCTCTACAGCTCTGTGCCCGAGTTTCCCAGCTGGTGGCAATGGTCCTGAACTGCTCTTGAAGGTTTGCCGGTGAGGTGGAAAAGTATTGGAGGTGAATCTCACTGCTGGGTTGTGCTGCTGTTTGAAGGTACGGTATTTAGGATCCCACCAACAGCTCTCAGTTAGACTGAGTGGGTGGAATAGGAAACAACTTATTCATAATTTTGCAAGGAAAGACTGATTTCCAGAGGACTTTAGTGAACACAGATGTCCCAAGGCATCCACGACCATCTGGCTCAGTTTTCTCTGGTCTGTAGGTTCATACATTTCAGTGTTTGTGATAAATGAAGGATTCCTTCACATTCTCCAAAGTATTTGTCAGTCCACAGAAATTCGGTGGTTGATGATCAGAAAGCTCATTACCAGAAGCCACCAAGTTTTCTCTCTACCTCTTTTATCGCCTTCCTTCTCTTTCCTTCTGCAGCACGGGGTGATCGTCGCAGACGAGGAGGAATATTTCATTGAACCACTGAGCCCGGGAGCCAACGTCAGCGCAGGGAGCGAGGGCAAGGGCAGCCCCCACGTCGTGTACAAGCGATCATCTCTCCAGTACCCACACATGGACGCAGCCTGCGGTGTGCTAGGTATCTGTACCCACCAACACATCCTCAATCCATCACAGTGCAGGCTAGGAATGCCCCAGTAGACCAGGCTTTGAAGGTCCACACTGCTCTGTATGGCAAAGAATCAAATTTATCTCCTGCATTCAAGAAAATTTTCTGCATTTACTTTTACCCATGTTAAGGATTTCTCATGGCCTGGTCTTTGGAAAGCTCTTGTACTCCCTTCTTCACAGCAGGGCTTTTAAATTTGTAAATAGAGCGTGGAATAGAAGAGAAAAAACTGCCTCTTATTGTTCTTAAGAAAAATCCTCCCAGATTTGGCCAATTTACAGGGTATTGAGAAATCATAGCTTACTTATGTTCAGCAAAGACTTGTCTTTGGGTTTAGTCGCTGAAGTTTATGCCCACGCTGAGATACATCTGCTGCTGTTAGAGACCAGGCGGAAAGATGCCGTGTAGGGTGGGACGTGGGATCCCGTTGGTCACATTGGCTCTGGGAGGCATTTATGGAGAATGGTAATTGCACCTCTACCCCATTTCTATGCTTACAGGCCTTTGACTTCCTAAAGGACTTGCATGGGTCTGCCCTGGCTTCTCCCCACGTGCCTGTGCCTTTCTTGTCCTTGCTAGTCTTTGTCCCAGAGCCTGGCTGAAACCCCTGGCCCTTGTGAACGTGCAAGGTTTCTCCATCCACCCAAAATGTTGCATGCACACAGGATGCTTCTCCCTCAGTTTACGGAGATTTCCCCTGACTCCGTAAGGATGAGAGGAGATGCCATCCCTGCAGAGGGGCCAGCTCCCATTTTATGGATTGGAGTTTTTGGATGCAGAAGCAGAACTGTTCCCCTGCTTCTGGCAGGTTCATGTGTCACTTCAGGCTGCTCATCCAGTGCCCCAGTGGTGGCGCTTGATGAGATGAGGAGTCACTGCTGGAAGGGATGGAGCCCCTGGAGACATTGGGGCACTGCCAGCCCACTTTGAAGAGGTCTGGGTGTCCCCAGATCTGCCAGCATCTCTGGAGACAACCTGTGCTTCCCTGTCCCGGCTCCTCCTGTCCCAGCTCCCAAAGTCATGTTGGACAAAGCGCAAGCAGACTCCCCTTCTGCTGACTCTTTGCCACATTCCCCAGCTTCCAGACGAAAGTTAGCCTGTTCCTAATTGCTTCTTGGAAAGCAAAGATCATGCAGTGGGAACCACAGGCCAAATACAATTCAGAACAACCGCAGTGCAACTGGCCCCAGCAAAGCCACCCCGTCCCCTTGCCCTGCAAGCTGGGCCTGTCCTGAGGTGCCCAAGCATCCCCACAAGCTCCCTCTGATCAGCTGGAGGGGCTGGAGCTGGGTAGGCTGTGGGGCCGCCTGTGTTCTCCCATCTTCCCTGTCTTGCTGGATGTTTGATGATCCAGCATCGGAGCAGAGGAGGGGGATTCAGCCAGCTTTCCTGACGGGGCAGGAGGGTGGTTGTGATCTCCCAGTCAGCTCTCCTGCCCTATGGTGGTCTCCAGGCCGTGTTTGGAGCTGATGGTCCTGCTGGGGACATCTCTAGGGTCAGGTCAGTAGCACTTGAAGCCTGGAGCAAAGTCCTACAAACCTCCTGCTGCTGCTGCTTTGGAGGCTGCAGCCATTTCTGTGGAGGAAAAGCCAAGTCCTAAATTCAGGTCCTGGCAGGAAAAGGAAAGAGGAAATGATCTGCAATGGCTTTATTTTCAGATTATGTCTGTGTTGTTTCTAAATCCGCACCGCTCTTCCCTGCGACGGAGGCAGTGAAGCGGTGGGGCCGCTGCAGCAGGATGGGCGCACGCCCCTGCCTGCAGCGCCTGGAGGGCAGCAGGAGGGCAGGAGAGCAGGTGGGATTCCAGCGGGGCTGGCAGGAGCATGGGGACAGCCCTGGCCTGCAGTAGGAAGAGCTCAGCAGATCTGTCCAGTGACAGTGGGGGCATTTGCTGGGTCCATGCGTGGTGCTTAAAGAGCCTTGCAATGGCCTTTCCTTCCCTGAAACCAAGCTTATACCGTGCACCTCTCACCTCTGAGTGCTGCTGAACTGCTGCTGGAGGGCAACAGAAAAATCTCTTTCCCTCCTCAGATGAGAAGCCCTGGAAAGGGAGACACTGGTGGCTGCGGACACTGAAGCCCTCCCCTCTGAAGCCGTCAGGCAACCACAGCCAGCGGGGCCAGCTGCCCCTGAAGAGATCCGTCAGCACAGAGCGCTATGTGGAGACCCTGGTGGTGGCTGACAAAATGATGGTGGGCTACCACGGGCGGCGGGACATAGAGCAGTACATCCTGGCCATCATGAATATTGTAAGTGTTATAACCACATCATGGACCTCGGGGGACCCTGGGGGCTCACATACCCAGCAGCAGGGAGCAAGCAGGAATAAATCCTGTTTGTCACCCTGAATGTCTGGGTTTGGCAGAGGGTGCCGTGTGCTTTTCCTGTGAGAAGACAAGCGGGAAGGGAACGCAGTGGGGAAATAAGATCTGTTCCAGAATGGCAGTAGCTTCTCCCCATTCCCAGTGCAAGAGGTTTGGGTCAAAAATCCCAATACACTGCTGCCACCGCTCATGAGCAGTGACACTCTGGAGCCTGCAGGGACTCTCTGTTGTATAGGGGAGGCACTGCAGGAGAGGTAAACTCTGGCCCCTCTGACCATGCTACGGGCCAGATCTGGCCTAGCAGAACAAAGCCCTTTCTTTGAACAGCATCTCTCATCTCAAATTAGCATTGCAAATAGGGCCAGCCAAGCTGAGAAACACATGGGAAAGCATAAGGACAGTGAGCTCTCACGCTTGGGGGCTGATCAGCGTGAGGGGTAGGGAGAAATACCCTGGTTCTTCCATACGGTGCTGCCCGCGTCTCTGGGTTACTGCAGAGGAGCTTCCTCTGCAGCATCAGATTTGGGTCATTGCTGGCGGCAGGATACCAGGCGAGATGCATTAACAGCCTGAATTGGCCATGCTGAATCCTCCTTTGAGGTGAGATAGGCTTGGAAGTTATCCATCAAACCGCTGAAAGCCCCTCTGTGATGGCTCTTTGTCCTGTCCTCTGCAGGATCTCTTTTCATGGCTTGCTCTGTTTGCATTTCTAAAGCAGATGCCAGATTTTTAAAACAATGCTGGTTCTAACTGTTTCATCTGCTGTAAAACACCCATCGTGTGGCGGCAGATTTCTGAGAGAGGCTGTGTCGTTCCCTGCCGATGGGCAGCCAGCAAAGCTTCATCCCCATGGCTTTGTAATGCCAGGACCCTGGGGCTTCCCCACCTGAGCTCCAGGCAAGGAGCAGGTGCTGTGGGATGTCAGCTTCGCCGCTTGAATCTCCCCAGAAGGAGACGCTGAGGTCATGATTTAGCAGGCTCTGCAATCCAAGTGATAATGGGGAGTCCCATACCCAGTTCTGCTTTCAAAAAAGATTGCGTTCAGACCCTGCGGCCCAAGCAGCCCCGGTTCCCTCCACCAGGTGCCCAGCATGTGCCAGCTCACACGCCGATTGCACTGTCACCCAAGCAGCGAGCTCATTTTTAAGACTCGTCTTTTCTTGTTTCTTGGAGGTCAGGTTGCCAAACTTTTCCAGGACTCGAGTCTGGGCAATATTGTCAATATCCTGGTCACCCGGCTGATTCTCCTCACCGAGGATCAGGTAAGGGGGGGCTTTGCTGAGCCACTTCCATCATGCGTCCACACTTCGTTTGTGGGTCCATGTGTTCCCCCTGGATGTCACCCCCAGGAGGTCCCCCTGGCATAGTCTGCTGGGTGCACCACATCCTCTTGATGGGGACTGGGTTGAGGCTATGGGCTGAGGAGACCTCTGGGACTCTGAGGCCTGTTTCTATGATAAGGTGGCTTTAGGGAGGTTTAAGTAGCCTTAGTCCCACTAAAGTCTTGCTTTCCCATGAAAAGGTGGGGAAATCTGGACTGGTGTCAGTGCTCTGCTTGTATGGGAATAGGCCGTGCCTTCATATCAGAGCTTTCCTGGCAACACACTGTCATATTGCTTCCATTCCAGCCCACACTGGAGATTAACCACCACGCCGGAAAATCCCTGGACAGCTTCTGCAAGTGGCAGAAATCCATTGTGAACAGGAACGGCAATGGGAACGCCATCCCGGAGAACGGCATAGCCAACCACGACACTGCGGTGCTGATCACCAGGTAAACCTGAGCCCAGCCCTGGCAGCGCTGTCCTCACGGGGGGCATCCTCTGGGCAGATGTCCTCTACGTCTGTCCAAGCGGTTCATCTGAAGCTTCCTTCCCATGTGCTCCACCACAAGCTGCCTGGCAGTGGCTGTCCATCAGGCTGGCCACTTGCCAGTTCCCTTGCAACGATGCAGATTATTGCAGTTCAGATAGTTATCGTCCTCCAGTGTCTTCCCTCCGTCCTTGTTCGTGCTCTCAAGGAGCTTAGTTTGCAGCCACGGGTATTTGTGCACCAAAAGTCAGCGGCGCAGTGTGTATGGCGGTGTCGGGCATGTGTGAGAACCCACCCTGGAGTCGTGGAGCATCGGGCATCCTACTGAAACAGAGCGCCCCATCTGCCCCTGCTGAGAAGAATGGAGAAGAGGACACAAGTGAGACCTGAGCGTCATGACAGTGACAGAATGCCTCCATCCAGTACGGGCTCTGGCTCGCCTCATTTGTAGGTGCCTACAGACAGGGCTGAACGCTCTCCTTGGTAGCTGATGGACACCCTTCAAGTAGTGACTTCATCCCAACTCCCTTAGGACAGGAGCAGCCCTGCCCTGCCTACATCTCTGCGCTCCTGTAACGGCAGTCCAGGTCAGCAGCTTGACCTGGACGCTGAGTTAGACCTCCAGAGCTGGGTGAAGAGATCTGAACCTTCAGGAAAAACCTGTCAGAAAGAGGGGCTTGAGCCTGGAGCGGCAGAGGGTACGGGAGGGATGGCTGGAAGGACGGATGGGTGGTTGGAAGGGAAGCAGATGCAGAGAGGACAGCAGGGAGGGAGGGGTGGCTGGGAGAGCTGAAAGGACGGAGGGGATGAAGGGTGCTGAGATGCAGCTCGTGGCGGGTGCCCAGGACACTGGCTCTCCAGTGCCCACATAAACCCTGCTTGGGCAGAGGGGTAGCAGCCTGGGGAGAAGCCAAAAGCAAACCCAGTATTTGTTTCTGCCTTCTTTTTTTTCTTTCCCCCTCTTGGAAGAAAGTCATAAAATGAAAGCACTGGAGAGGGGAGCCTCCAAGCGGGAGCAGGTTTTGTTGGCGCCATGCGCCGCTCTCCTGCTCCAGTTCCCGGCGGTGGAGGGAGCTGTGTGTAGCCCGGCGCATCCTTCCCGTGGAGCTTGTGCCATGCGAATCTGCAAGCAACCAGGGGAGGAGCGAGCAAAAGGCCCCTCAGCCCCAGCTTTTCACCCTCCCGGGGCTGCAGCGTCTGCTTTTCCTTCCCTCCCACCACACGCGTGGGATGCAAACGCCAGCTCCGCGTTCTTCGGCCTCCCACCAGATGTTTGAGCTAACCCGAAACGGCTCGCCGGCCGGCCGCGCCAGGCTTGGACAGCACCAGCGCATCCGGCCCCGTCTCTAATAAATTCCCCGTCTCCCGATAACATCTTGCTGAGCTACGGGCTTTTTTCTCTTGCAGGGACGTGTCAAACCAGAGCCTCCGAAGGCTTTAACGGTATTCGCTCAAAACAAAGCAACAAATGTTTTTCACTCGCTTGGTTTCCTGCCGGGGGTGAGAGTTTTGGACACTTCCAGAGAGCGCCAGGGGCCAAAGGGACAGGAGCCATCACCAGGAACGCGTTATGCTTAACCCATCGTGTGCTATCAGCTTGATTCCTCCCCAGTCTTGTCCCCGTAGGGCTGCCGGGGCGAGCGATGTTGGATGGCCCTGCTCACCGTGCGCGCGTCCCCCAAACCTGCGCCGCAGTCAGCACTCTCAGTGCTTCGAGCCCAGCTCGCCTGCGGGTTGAAATGCAGCTCGGGGCTAAGGAGCAACACCCCAACCCCACTCGGGGGGCATCCCAGCCTGGCTGCTGCCAGGCGCCCCCGCCTGCATGCCCCACGCAGGCTTCAGTGTTAGCCTTGCCCCTTTCAGCCCAGGTTTTGCAAAGACCCGAATATCTGGGGAGCCTCACCTTCTGGAGAAGGTATTTGAGCAGAGGCAGGGAGGGCGTGCAGTTCGTCTCTGCAATTAAATTATAATATTCGCTCTCTGTCCCCAACTGGTCTCTTTTGGAGCTGCCACTGTGTCCCATTGCAAGGGTGCTGCGCTTCAATTTGGAGGAGGTTTTACTTCGCTGTCCTCATTTAGCTTTTCCTTGTACACAGCTAACGATGTGCAAACAGTCGATTCCTTGATGCAATGGCTGGAAGTTGAGGCCAGGAACAGAGGGAAGAGTCATCTTGAATCAACCCGTATTGAATTTGTTTGGAAAATTCTCAGTAAAGAACTAAACTGAAAAAAAAAAAAAAAGAAATCACTTCAGCATTCTAAGGAAACCACAGTAGGTTTTGAAATGGAACATGTTTTCAAACGGAAAGGTTTTCCTTATTTTATTTTTTTTAAAAAATACATGGTTGATTGATAGGATTTGCTGCAAGAGACCTGAGTTTACAGACAGGAGGCTGGCCCGGTCCTCTTCCACCCTGCACTGCTGGGGCGGATCCCGGAGCCCGGTGCCTCCCAGGGGAAAACTGACTGGCTCCTGGGAGTGCACTGAGTGCTAGTGAGCAGAGCTGGAGCACCCACCCAAACCCAAAGAGCTTCAAGGCTGGAATAGCCTTGTCCCTGCTGATTTATCACATTTCATCAAAACCAAACCTCTGACCCTGCTCAGCACTGCCCTATAGTGGCAGTGAGTGACTGGTGAGACCCCACCTGGAGCACTGGGTCCAGTTCTGGGCTCCCCAGTTCAAGGAGGATGAGGAACTCCTTGAGAGAGTCCAGAGGAGGGCAACAAGGATGATGGGGGGACTGGAACATCTCCCCCACGAGGAAAGGCTGAGGGAGATGGGCTTGTTCAGCCTGGGGAAGAGAAGGCTGAGAGGGGATCTCATCAACACCTACAAATATCTCAAGGGTGGGGGTCACGAGGACGGAGCCAGACTCTTCCCAGTGGTGCCCAGCGCCAGGACAAGGGGCAATGGGCACAAACGGAAGCAGAAGAGGTTCCAGTTGAACGTGAGGAAGAACTTGTTGACTGTGAGGGTGCCCAGGCCCTGGCCCAGGCTGCCCAGGGGGGCTGTGGAGTCTCCTTCTCTGGAGATATTCAGCCCCCGCCTGGCCGCTGTCCTGTGCCCCCTGCTCTGGGTGAGCCTGCTTGGGCTGGGGGGTTGGGCTGGGGGATCTCCCGAGGTCCCTTCCAACCCCTGCCATTCTGTGATTCTGTGATTCTGTATAGTTAAGGGACAGGAGCTATCCTTAAAAATCCAGAGTGAGCCCCAGCCTGGGGTTGTACAACACGGATCAGAAGCACCTTACCTGTGGCAGTCGGTACTTCCTATTCCAGAAGCGTTGCATCAGCCATGGGCTGTTTTGAAGTGGTTTGGATGTGAACAGATGTGTAAAATGGAGATGCGCTTATTTTGGAGCCACCAAAATTCTAAATGTTCCTAATGCTGCCTTCTCTTCTTTGCAGATACGACATTTGCATCTACAAGAACAAACCGTGCGGCACCCTGGGTAGGTAGGACTTTGTTGCCCCTTTGGCAGCACTTCTCACCAGTGCATGGGTCTCAGGGAGCGTGGCGAGGGCGGGCTGTGCCATTCCCCTTTCCTAGCGAGCCGGCTGAGGGGAAGCACTTGCCCAACGCTACCGCAAGCACCGGCAGCGGAGCCAGGAACAGGCCAGTGGTTTCCAGCCCGCTCAACTATGTAGCCTCCTTACTTCTGTAAACACTAAAAGCAGCAACCTGGAGGACTGATGGGCTCTGGAACACTTCTCCGTTATATCCCTGGGTCAGGTCCAGCCTGATGATTAAGAACCGCTCGCATCTAGGGCTGGTCCATAGCCTAGTGGAGTATTCCTGGCTTAGCAGAGAGAAATAAGACTTTTTTGTGATGACTATAAAGGGAGTTCTTTATTTAAACTGCTAGACGCAGACAGACCCTGCAGCTCGCTCTGGCTGTAGCTCCTAATTTGTCTTGCCCTGGTCTAGACTAAGCAGTCAGGGAGGGATTACTGCTCTGAATCATGGCAGTTAAAAAGGAGAAGTCGGTGGATCTCTGACCTGATGCGACTGCGGACGAGGTGCCTGGGAGGGAGGTTGAAGCCTGGAGGTGCTGCGCCAGCTCAATTCGTTCCATTAACAGAGGCTATTCCTTCCCTGGCCCCCTGCAGCGGGCACAGCCTGTGGTGGTGGGACAGTGTATGGGCAGAGGCTTGGGGGGATCTGCTGCCACAATTCGGGGGGGATTCCTGCATGGTCCAGCCCTCACTGGAGTCAGCCGGGGTGGATGTCAGCCAGAACCAAGCACGGATGGTTGGGTTGGATCCTGGCTTACTCAGTTGTCCGGGCTGCCCTGGCCAAGTCTGGATGCCCAAGTGCTGGTGCAGCTGATCTCAGGTTCCCCCACCAGCAATACCAGTATTGTAACAGGGACGGCTCCCGCCTACGCACAGTTTGGCATTTGGATATGAAATTCAGAGGACTCTGACTTATTCTTAGCATTTCCAATCCTGTCATAGTTAATTTAGTTGACAGTGCTGAGCGTCCACATGCCTACAGCCCGTGAGAGCCATGGGTCCACCCCAAAGCCCAGTGCAACTGGTGGGAAGAAACTTGTTATTGACAGCGGGCTATGCTCAGTGTCAGCGAGTGCAAAGCACATCAGATAGTCCCCAAATACCACCCATGTCCCCTGCAGATGCTTTGTGCTGACCCTATGTGACAGCTCTACCTGGTTTCCCTAGGCCTGGCCCCTGTCGGTGGGATGTGCGAACGAGAACGAAGCTGCAGCATCAATGAGGACATTGGCCTGGCCACAGCCTTCACCATTGCCCACGAGATCGGCCACACGTGAGTAGTGCTCCAGAAGAGTCCCTGGAGTGGCTGTCACAGGGTTTTTGGTTTGCTCCTGCCAACAGGAGCTGAAAAATCCTTCCTGCGGATGATCCAGGTGTGTCAAAACCACAGCAGCTGATCATCCCTCTATCGCCTTGGTGATGCTTTCTAGGTTTGGCATGAATCATGATGGGGTCGGCAACAGCTGTGGCTCCCGTGGGCAAGAAACAGCCAAGCTCATGGCTGCTCACATCACCATGAAGACCAACCCATTTGTATGGTCCACGTGCAGCCGGGATTACATCACCAGCTTCCTGGAGTAAGGAATCCATCTCACCTTACCCTTCCTTCTACCTTGCAACCCATGCACACCTCCAACCTCTCACAGTGTGCTCGTGAGGAGTGGGTAAAGCCAAAGCAAAGCCCCCAAAGCACACAGCCCATGCACCTTCTGTCTTGTCTCCCAGCATCTCACGCTATCCCCAGGGGCACGTGCTTTCCTTCCTTCCTTCCTTTAGACGTTCCCATGGTTTGCTTGCCTGCCGAAGGTACTAACCCCATTTACCTTGCAGCTGTGAGGCTTTTATTTAGGTTCCCCACTTCTAGAAACTTCACCAATAAATCGATGGCTTCTGGAGGCATTTGGCTGTTTCTGAAGTTCAGCCAGGAATTGTGGAGAAGGGTTGGTGCGGGGGGGAAGGAAGATTTGGAGACAGGGCTGGGTCTGCATGATAGAGGCAGCTTCTCCAGACACTGAGGAGGAGAGTGTTCAGGTGTGAACAGGAAATGTCGGAGAAAGGTTTTTGGTTTGTTTTTTTTTTCCAAAGCACCTTTAGGATTCAGGAGAAGGGATTTAGGCTCCTAAGCCCCAGAGTTTTGATGTTGTCACCTTGTCTGAGTCATGCCTTTGCACCCTGGAGGAGCTTCTCATCCAGGGTTTGGGCAGTCCCCAGGGTTTCTATCATAAAATGAGCCGTTGGGATTAATTTTGGTGAGGTTTTTGGTACGATGCAGGCAGTGCCTAACAGAAGGACTGGGTAGGACTTGAGTCACAACTGGAAGAAGCGAGTGTGCAGGGTCACTGTGACGGGAGGTCCCCAGATGAATGCCAGCCCTCTACTGGAGACGCTGCTGCTGTAACGCTGCGAGAGGGGCAGCGAAGGCAAACCTCCCCACGGGGCTGCCGTCTGCCCCGCAAAGCCTGGCCAAACTGCGCGGCTCATCACCAAATCCCACATCTGGCAGCTCACGTTTGGCCACGGCAAAACCTGTCCCTCTCCTCTTGCCCCCTGCACGTGCACCACAGCAAGGCACGTTGCACGGACAGCACCGGGAAAGCGCCGTGGCAGAGGCTGCTGTGTCCTCAGGTAACCCTGAGGTCTCCTTGGGACTGGTGGAGGACGGCAAGTTCATGTCGGTCCTCTCCACAGCTTGTGCCGGCCACCCCCGCCTGAGTGCGGCCCTGGGAGCCTGCGCCGAAATGGGGCCGTGGTGCGTGCGAGACCCCGGGACGCAGGGCTGGGGGAGTGGTGACAGGGGCCTTGATTTAGGGAGAGCTCCGAGAGCAGCAAGGAAGGGGGAGGGAAAGGCGTGTTTCTTGCAAAATTTGGACACTCCTACCAAGCTCTGGCATGCAGAAGGACAGGCTTGGAGAGCAGGGGCTGTCTGCGTCGGCGCCTCTGGTTGCTCCCAGTCGGGGCTCTGAAGCTGTGGGGTGGGAGGGCAGCCCCTCTGCCTACCCACCGCCCCGGGGGTCCTGGGCATGTCCCTGCTGGACCTGGGACACATCAGGACAACCAGGGGCTGGCGATAGCCTCCAAACCCCTCAGGTTATAACTTCTAGAGTTACCTAGGAGCAAGCACATGCTTCCCAGCCCTGGGCGCATAGCTAGAGAGACTTGGGAGCACTTTCTCAGCACCAGTTTTGCCCAGAGGAGGCTGGTAGAGTTATCCCCCCAAGCAGCCAAGCACATGAGAGCTCATGTGTAGAGCCGGGAGTGCCTGCTGCTGGTCCTCCACCTCCATGCTCTCCTACCAGCCTTTCTAAGCAATGATTCTCCTCTCTTGTTTCCAGCTCCGGGATGGGATTATGCCTGAACAACGCTCCTCCCAAGCAAGACTTTATCTACCCAACAGTGGCTCCAGGACAGGCCTATGATGCAGATGAGCAGTGCCGTTTCCAGTACGGAGTTAAATCTCGCCAGTGTAAATACGGGGTAGAGAGCCTTCCTGCTTTACTATCGGTTCCCAGGGGGTGGAGGACAGGGGCTACAAGGGCAAAGGGGCCGTGGGGCCATTCCTCTGCTGCCCACATCGCTTTGCTGTCGTGCTTCAAATGAAGGGCACTGGCATGTTCCCTGTGAGCTTTTTGCCTTGCTTCCCTGTGAGAGGACAGAGGAGGTCGTTTCCCATCCACAAAGGTTGACCCCAGCTCAGTTTCGGTCAGATTATTCCCACGGGAAGAGATCTCTTGCCTCTGCCTGATACCTTGGCCACTGCTGGACCCCAAGGGTTGCAGCTGAAAGCCAAGCTGCAGTCCCCCCGTCCAGACCCCTCTCTCAGCAGGGGGTTGGTACACAGACATATTTTTCATAATCCTTACTAGAAGTCATTCCGCTGCTTGTGCAAACTTAGGAGGAGAAACTTCTTTCTTCCCAGCGGGTCGATGTGCTGTAGGTCTGTCTGAGGGACAGCCGCCCACCTAAGCTGCTCCTGCCATCCCCCTGCCATCCCCTGATCTTTGAATCCACGAAAGGCTGTTGCAGGAGGAAAGATCTCAGCCTGACGTTTTGCTGTTCTTAACGTACTGGACGTTGCCAACTCTCTGAGCAGAGGGGCACGGGGGAAGCATCAGCGCTAAAGGGCTAATTGAGCTCGTTAACACATCCCCTTTTCCCTGGAGAAAAGAGGAGCCAGCGGTGAGATACACAGGCTGCGTGTTGTCTGATGAACACATGTACGTGCACCCATCCCAGTCCAAGCCCTGGAAAGCTGTGAAGGAGGAAACACATCAGATCAGGGGTTAATTTCTCTTGCAACCACATAAATCCAAGCCCAATGCTGCCATTGAAGTGACCCCATGCGAACCCATTCTGTTTAGTATGGTTAAATACTAAACCACCGGCTCACCTTGGTGAACAGAGGGCAAAGCCAGGCTCTCCCTGGCCTTTCGGCAGGGCCGAGGGGCCCAGAGCCTGCTGGACATGGGGCAGATGCAGTCTCCTGAGGTGCCCAGAGCTGGAGAAGGAGAAATCTGGGCTGAATCCCGTGGCCGTGGTACCTGATGCCAGGTGCCACCAACTGCAGCCCATGCCCCTCCTCAGCTGGGCCAGAGGCAGCAGAATGGAAACCTTCCACGTTTGCATGCCTGTTTCCCAGCTAATTTTTAACTTGGGTAGATGCTTCCTGTATATATACAAGCAGCACAAAAGCACAAGATGTCCTTGTGGTGACCCTTCTAGCCCAGCCTGTCTTGCCTGTTGTTTGGGAGAAACCCAAAGGGCGTAAGGGCTTAAGCGTGTGAAGATAAACCCGGGTAAACATGGAAGTTCACCCATCCTGTGCCCAGTGCAAACAGAGTCCGGGGTGGTGGCACAAACATGGCAGGATCCCTTCCTCCACGCCAGTACAGGGCGGGTGATTAATAGGTAGGGTGAGGACAGAGTGAACGGATGTCACTGGTGGAAGCTGGCAAGTCCTCTCCCATGGTGACACGGAGAGAAGAGACTATCCAGGAGCTCCCAGTAGTCACGCTGGCTCTCCAGGAGCAGTATGGAGGGGGAGATGCCTTTTGAAGATGGGAGAGACTTTCTCCTTTCCACTGGTTAAAGCCAGCTGCAGCTGGGCTTTGCTGAAGGAGCTGGGAACCTAAATCCCTTTGCACCTCGGAGCTGCGGTCCTCAGTGCAGACTCTGCAGTATTTTCCTTTGACAGCTTGCCCTGTGTCACTCTGCTATCACAGCCCCAGGAAAAGGAGAGAAGCAGAGAAATCCCGGGCTCATCTTTTCATCCCTCTTGGTACCAGCACAGAGGATTCCTAGTCGTTGAGTCAGTTGGTCCTGCGGGGGTATCGGTTACTGTTTAGAGCAGAGCCCTTGGGGGGGGAACCTTGCTGGAAGGCTGAAGCGAGCCCGGAGGTGCGATGAACAGGCTGCTACCTGACCGGAGGCAGGCGCCCGCTGGGAGCTGTCTTGCAGGTCACGCTGCCGTAGGGGCAGGCAGGAGGCCAGGCGGTCGCTGGGCTGGCACCGGAGCACGCGGAGCACGCCAGGTCCTTCAGCCCCCGCTGCGGCATTGGGGTGCACCGATGGCGGCACCGACGTGTGCTGGGAGCGCGTTAGCAGCAGCCGCGGCTGCTCGGGCTATGCTCTGACATCTAGAGACACTCTCCTTCCCTGACAATGTGAACCTGTTTCATACTTTCAAATATAACCTAAGTCACGGCACGCTGCTCCCTGAAAAGCAGTGCAGGTTTTCAATAGGCTTGTTTCGGTAGGAAGAGGAGCAGGATGGTGACCTGGCAGGAAACTCAGCTCTGGATTTCAGGTGTTGCTTTGCAGTTTGCAGGTGTTGAAGTCCAGCCTGGTGGATTTAGTGGCAGAGCAGGTTCAAAGGGCCTGGACTTTCTGATTTCACAGCTGTGACAACTTCGCAGAGTCTCTGTCATGGACCTCACTTCTGGGTGGGTTCCGGAACAGCCAAGGGAAGCTTTCTGTTTGCTGGCTCTCTGAGAGGTCAGGATGGGCTGAAGCTCAGGATCTGCAGCTCAGGAAACCTCCTGGGAAGAGGTCTGGAGTCCTCAGCCCAGTATCTCTCAGTGGAGCCAACTGCACCTAGCAGGGACAGAGAGCAGAAGTGCCCACTTCGGGAGCTGCAGCAGGGCTAGCTCTGGCATTATTTTGATTATTCTGAAAATGGCTCTAAGTCTTCCAGAGGAATCTTCCTTTCAGGACTGTTAGGTTGGCTGGAGATGGTCAATGCAGAAGCTAAGCACACTGACCAGCAGGAGATGACAGATATGCCACGTTGGTGCTCCTGGGGAGTCCCAGCTTCCCACAGAGGCAGATCCAGATCTGCGTGGCAGATCAGGACCCACATGGCGTAGGGATGCTCATGGCAGGTACTAGGATGGGCCCTTGTGCTCAGTGTCAACTGCACAGACCCAAAAAAGAGACCATCCCTCAGCCCTGGGGAGAGGGTCAGGTGGAGCACAGTGGGGTTAGCTCGGGATGTCTGAGGAGTTGCATCCTCTGGGGCACAAAGACCAGGGCTGACTGCATGGGCTGGCTGGGGAGCCGGCTCATGCACCTGAGCACAGTGGAACCCCCAAATCCAGAGAACCCCAGCCACAGGCTGGCAACACCTTGCAAGATTTTATCTCGTTTTCCCCCCACCATGCTGGAAACACCCCTGTCCTTGTGTCCCAGCCCGTGCTTCTCAAGCGCACAGGCGTGCTGCTGCCCCAGCCTCGCAGCCCCTAGCACAAGCGAATCCTAATCTCGGTTTTGTTTCTTTGTCTCTTTCTTCCTCCCTCCCCTCTCTCCCCCCCGAAATCTCTCTCTTTCCAGGAAGTCTGCAGTGAGTTATGGTGTCTGAGTAAAAGCAACCGCTGCATAACCAACAGCATCCCTGCTGCTGAGGGGACCATATGCCAAACCAACACCATTGAAAAGGGGGTAAGGAAGCCCGGGGCACCATAGTGAGTCGACAGTGAGTGGTTGAATCCTTCTCCCAGCAATAACCGGGATTATTGTTTGCGTCGGTCAGCACAGAGTTGATTTAAGAGCATCCACCAGCCTGTCTTCCCCTGCCTCCCAGAGCCTGAAGCACCCCCCCCCCCCCCGCCCAACCTTCCCCACCAGCACGGAGGGAGGCTGGGATGTGCTGAGGAGCCCCGGGGCCCATAATCACCCCCAAGTATAGATCACCTTGCATGTTGCTGGAAATGCAGAATATGAAGTCCCTTCCCCAGCAACCGTTTTGGTCTCGCCTAGGAGGCACAGTAAGGGGATGTCAAGCTGTGGCGCCTGCTTTAAATGAACTCGGGTCTTCTTGGGGCTGCTGAGGTCTCCTGGCTGTCCTGAGAAAAGTGATTTTTGCCCCAGTTTCCCCAGGAGGGACAATGGGTTTGTAACATGCTTTGAGAGGAACTTGTGAAAAACTGCCTTGCAAGGCTAGATGTGATGAAACCTTCATTTCTGAGACTCAGCTGAGAGGGGTAAGAGACTTCATGACCACATGTTATGAAAGTGAATTTTGACTTGATTACTCATATCGCCTCATTCCCTGCACCTCCTACACCCATTTGCACCAATACAAAGCGAGTGTGTAGCACTGTTAAAACAAAACTTTGCTAACAATAATAATTGGGACGATGGAGAATCAGGGCTGGGATGTTCTCCATTAAATGGAGTTTTTCCACTAGGGGAAAAATAATTCACGAGAAATTCAAGAATTATTTCAAATCCTTAAGAAGCTGGAGAAGCTGATGTGCAGGAGAGAGGATGGCTTTGACAAATGCATTATTCTTTGCAAACAGTCGTCTTAGTTCTGCTGAAAATTAGATTGAAAAGGAGGAGGCAGCTCCTGGGGCTGAACATCCCTGCTGCTGGAGATTCACCATACAATGGCAATTCTTTTCTACTGGTTTTCTTTTTTACCAGCTTTTCCCACTTTTAAATCTCTCTTTATCCCCCACTTACTAGCTGTTTTTTAACCAGGGCTCTTCAAAAGCTCTAAGAGAAGTGAAGTGACGAGCAGTCACGGCCCCCAGCACTTGTGGGAGCTGTTCCCAGTGAAGAGACTTGACTCAGTTTGAACCCCCAGTTACTTTCCTGTGCTTCTGTTTGTCCTTTCGAATTAGTTCGTGCTTTCAGAAGGGATTTGATATCCTTGGGTGAAAGGAGATGCGCCTTTGTATTGAGTTTCTACACCTTCACCAGGTGGTGGCCCCTGTGCTCGCTGGCCGGGTGAGCCCTCAGACCTCAAGCCTTGGCTGGGCAGATCTCTGAGCTCTACCCTGGCTTCTCCCTTTCTAGCTGGGGAGAGCGGAGGGAAGGATCAGGGCATAGACGCTAAGGTAGGCAAGATTAAAGGTGAGATAGGACGAGTTTCTGTGCTCTGCCACCCAACTGGGGAAGCGGTGGGCAGGGAAGACTGAGCCAAGCCCTGTTGGATGGTGGCTGTGCCAATATCCCAGGCCTCTGGTTGTTTCCTCCCAAATTCTCCTTTTTTTTTTTTTTTTTTTTTTTATAACTGATCCCCTGTGGTTGTTATGGCTTCACCTGTCTCACCCCAAGAACTCGCCGTGGGTGACCAGGCCTGAATCTCATGCTATTTTCTGCTGCCCTATGGGTGCCTCCAGCAGCCTGGCTGCTCACACAGCCAGTTTGCTCTCTTGCTGGCTCCTTCCCTGTCTGTTTTGGTTTTCTTTTCTCTTTTTTTTTTTTTTTTTTTATATTTCCATTAATCAAGCAGGTGTTATGCAGGTTGTGGTCAGCACACCCTGTGAGAATGCCTTTCATTATGCATCCTCCCTCCCCGTGTGCCCCCCAACTCGGAGCTGTTCTCACAGCCGGCACACGTCTGTGCTTGCCGCAGGAGACCGAGCCAAGGTCTGCTCCCAGCAGCCAGGGCGCAAGGGCAGAGCCCATCACAGATGCGCCAGGGCAGGTTTAGGCTGGACATTAGGAAGAACTTCTTCACCGAAAGGGTTGTCAAGCTCTGGAATGGGCTGCCCAGGGAGGTGGTCGAGTCCCCATCCCTGGAGGTATTTAAAAGAAGGGTAGATGAGGTGCTTAGGGACATGGTTTAGTGGTGGGATGGCAGGGTTAGGTTAAAGGTTGGACTCGATGATCTTAAAGGTCTTTTCCAACAAAAGTGATTCTATGATTCTATGCCCTCAGGAGCCCTGAGCCCCTGGAGGGGTTTGCAGGGGCTGGGCAGCCTCCTGGGTCCTTCCTGCCCAAAGCAGCAGCCGCAGTACCTCCAGTCTGGAGCATCAACAGGGACACCAGAAAGGCTGTGCCTGCAGAGCATCTCCTCTGCACGGGATCGCACCTTTGGAAAGGCGCTGGTGTGCAAGGAGGTCGCCAGCTGAGTGTCCTGGGAGGCCATGGGTCATTTTTCCCTGCCAGCTGTGCTGCTGATGGGAGAGCCTGGCTCAGGAGCCGGGAGAGGCTGTGCCAGCAGCTCCAGGGTGGGTTATCAGCCCCTGGAAGGAGCACACAGCGGTTTCTTCCTTCCTGGGATTATCTCAGCCCCCAAGGCATGGTGTCCGGCACCGTGCCCGGAGAACGGCAGCGGGTCTGGCAGTGTCCCGCTCCTTGCATCACTGTTGACTCCGGGGGTGCAGGACGCTTTCCAGGTCCGAGGGAAATATTTCATAGGCAAGTTTGCATGAGCGTCTGTCACCAGCAGGATGGAGACGGGCTGATTCTCTAGGGATCCTCAGCAGAGCAGTGACACAGCAGCGTTCTTGGTTACAATCAGAACTTCCTTTTAACCTGGACCTTCTGCAGATTGGGTCACTTTAACACATTAACCACAACTGGAGCTCCCAGTACAAAATTCACTCCATCCTGGGAGGAAGCAGCTGACAGTGGAGGTGTCCATACCCCCCAGGGATCCTGGCCCTGCTCCCCAGCAGCAGCAGCTCCCATCCAAGTCCCCCCCCGGCACTCTCTGCCACGCGCTTTTATAGTCAGTGAGGGGTGCTCTGTGTCCCTCTTTGGAATGTGCATCACCTTGAGTGACCCAGGTGCCCAGGACCCCTTTAGAGAAGTGGGGATGTGACCCACTTGCCTGTGGCCGCCTGCCCCACCGGGTGGTGCACCAAGAGTTGGGAGTGGGGGCACCGGTCCCAGCATCCCTGCGAACCCCGAGTATGCAGCGTGCAGAAATGGTGATGCTGTGACTCGGAGGAGAGGGTGCTCGGGGAGAGGTAAATGCTCCCTGCAATGCAAAACTTGACTCCAAGGCCAGCGCCTCTCCGAGTTCAGTTTTCGCAGGATCAAACTAGATCCCAGCTCTCAACTGGCTGCCATTTCTGGTAGGGGCTGGGGAGCACCCTGTGAGGAGGAGACTGTGTGCTCAGGGCATTTGAAGCTCTTTCTTTCCCCAGTGGTGCTACAAGAGGGAGTGCGTGCCTTTTGGGACCCGACCGGAAGGTGTGGACGGCGCCTGGGGAGCCTGGTCGTCCTGGGGAGAGTGCAGCAGGACGTGCGGCGGAGGCGTATCATCATCCATTCGCCACTGCGACAGCCCGCGGTAGGTGTACGTTGTCCGGCCCTGCCTTCTCCTGGCCCTGCCTTCTCCTGGCTGCATGGCTTTGCTGTTGGGGTTAGAGGGGAAGGCGGCAGCCGGGTGCTTGTGCAGCTCTGCAGTCAGCTGCCGGGAGGGTCTCGGCTCCTGCACGCAAACCCCACGTCCTGCTTACCCAGCAGCTCGGTACTTTTGCCTTCGGTGTTGGGTCTGTAGCCACAGACCCAAAGCCACTTGGACAAGTGTGACAGGGACAAAGGGTAATGGCTTTAAACTAAAGCAGGGTAGGTTTAGACTGGATCTAAGGAAGAAATTCTTTCCAGTGAGGGTGGTGAAACCCTGGCAGGGGTTGCCCAGAGAGGGGGTGGAGGCCCCATCCCTGGGAACATTCCAGGCCAGGTTGGATGGGGCTGTGAGCAACCTGATGTGGTTCAAGGTGTCCCTGCTCCCTGCAGGGGGGTTGGGCTGGGTGACCTCTAGGGGTCCCTTCCCACCCAAACCATTCGACGATTCTATGATTCTAAGTCCACTGTGCACTTGCAGCTGAGCGTGTGAAGGCTGCTGGGGGACTGCACTCCTGCAATCTGGGCAGGATCTGTCCTTGCAGTGGTGCAGGGTTGGGAAAAGCCATGGTGCTCCTGCAAGCTTGGGGCAGCCACCGGCCACAAACACGGCTCGCCATCCTGAGCTTGTTCTCCTGTCTTATTCCCGGTTTGGCAGGCCCACAATTGGAGGCAAGTACTGCCTGGGAGAGCGGAAGCGGTACCGGTCCTGCAACACCGATGTGAGTGCTGGTGGGCTCAGGGAGAGGGGGGGTGGTGGGCTTTGCTGGTGGGGTGGGCTTTGCTGTGTTGCAGCCTGACTGCGGGGCGTCACGTGCAGCTGCGGGACCCACAGGAGGAGGTGGCAGCGCTGGGTGGGGGCGAGCCGTGCTGCACCGGCAGCAATCCCGCAATGGGGAAAGCCGAGCATACCTGCACTGGCTGTGCGCTGGCTCAGGGGGTGGGCAGGAGGTTTGTACCTGCAGGGAATCAAGAAGGGACCCAAAAAGTTAATGAGGAAAAGGGGGAGAGATCAGAGGCTTTCAGCACTGATGTGAGAGCTGTTGCCTCTCACACACTGCAAGCGCGGGCCTGGTCAGGTGAGAGCGGCTCCCGAAATGCACCCATAGCACCCCAGGGCTGGGGGTGAAACCTCAAGAGGAGCAAAGAGAAATAACTGTGCTGCAGGGAAGCTCAAGGAAGCGTTGGACCTGGGAAATGGTAGCTTTAACATCCACAGGCTGGTGGTGAGGAAAATAGATGGCTCCCCATTGCTTCCCCAGGCTTTGCACCTAGAAGTTAAAGGATTGCTCACAAGAGCAAGTGCTGCCGCTGCAGACGGACCAGCGGGGGCCCAATGGCTTGTGCCACCAGCCTTCAAATAGTGTTCAGCTTTGCAGGAAGAATGCTCCTTCCATACCGTGGCAGTATCCAGTTGCCAGGGCTGGTGTCCGTCTCCTAGAAGGGCTGGTGTCCATCTCCTAGAAGGGCTGGTGTCCATCTCCTAGAAGGGCTGGTGTCCATTCTCCTAGAAGGGCTGGTGACCATCTCCTAGAAGGGCTGGCGTCCATCTCCTAGAAGGACTAGTGTCCGTCTCCTAGAAGGGCTGGTGACCATCTCCTAGAAGGGCTGGCATCCATCTCCTAGAAGGGCTGGTGTCCATCTCCTAGAAGGGCTAGTGTTAGTCGCAGCTGGGAGCCCCATAGCAGCTCCTGCCCTCCTAGCAGCTCAGGCAGGCTGCTCCCACCCAACGTGCTGATCGCTGGCTGTGTGGACACAGGACTGCCCACCGGGCTCCCAGGACTTCCGAGAGCTGCAGTGCGCCGAATTCGATAACGTCCCCTTCCGAGGGAAGTACTACACCTGGAAGACGTACCGCGGAGGTGAGTGCCGGGGCTGGGCTGAGCACCCCTTGGCTCAGGCAGAACTGGAACAGGGCCAGGCAGGGCTTTGCTCTCCCCTGTTCTCTGCAGGGACAAGTCTTGTGGTCCAAGTGGTCTGGGGGGCAGTTGGCCACCATCTCCGCTAGCCCAGGTCCTGCAGGCTGCCCGCTCTGTGTCCCTGGGGTGTGCTGCCTCCCCCTTGCCTGACTGTGGATCCACATGCATCCCCCCAGGCAGGTGCCCCTGGTGCTGGCCCACAACCGTCCTGCTGTGCCCTGGGCCACTTGTCCCCGGGCAATTGCTCTTCCAACTTTGTTGCTGTGCTAGAAGCAATTCCAGCAGCATCGGAGCTGTTTAACTTCTTTCCTTGAGTCTGTTTCCTTAATTGCTGAGTGAGCAAAGAGGAAGACAGAGTTAGTGCCTGGTACCTGATGGGGGCAGGTAAAGCTTCCAGTGCCTGCATGAAAGGAGGCAAACTGGTGGATGCTCCAAAGAGCAGCACTCCCCTCTTCCCAAGGTCAATCCTGTGTCCCACAGAAGTGTCTAGCAAGGAGAGGGGGCAGGAGGAGGCCTCTGTGGCAGAAATCTCTTAATAATGAGAAAGAACAGCGCGTCTCCTTCATGTAGTTAATGAACTTGACTGGGGAAATCCTTCGCAGCTGTGTAAATAAGCACAGCTCCCAGCAGGGCTCGTGCAGCTGGAGCAGATGTGCTGAGGCTGCAGGGGATGGATCAATAAAAGTGTAATAAAATTGCAAAGCAGTAAGGCACACAAAGACCCCAATGGATGCCAAGGTGGAAGACAGCCCTGCAGGCTGGATCTGCCCTCGCTCGCACCGCTCTTGTCCCCAGGCATGGCCCAGTGGTTTGAGTTCAGGGGACCGTTGGTCCGTTGAACATCAGCCCTTGAATTTGGGTCTGGCTCTGATGGAGATTTTTGCTTTAGCTTTCAAAAAAAGCCCCTTCCCCTCTCTCTTCCATAAAATAAGGTGATGAAACCTGTCCCCTTCCCAGGAGGCTGTGAGCTCTGGCACGATGGTGTTTTGAAGGGGTTTGGGAGCTCCCTGTCCAGCTCCCCAGGTTGGCTGTGGGTAATCGTTACAAGGAGCCATGTTGTTTATGTTATTTTTTGTTTATTCAGTGTCAAATGGTATCACTGTCTTCCTCTGCGGTGGCCCGGGTAGGGAAACTGAGGCACGTTCACATGAGTAGAGTGGTGCTGGGAGCAGCAGTTCCTTAGCCTATTCGGGAGCCAAGCCCTGGCCAGGCTGGGGGGGGGGGGCCGGGGGGGTCAGACTCTGCTCCCAGGGAAGGGGCGATGGGACGAGGGGCACTGGCCTCAGTTGGCCAGGGCAGGGTAGGTTCCCGGGGAACAATTCCTTCCCCAAAGGGCTGTCAGGGGCTGGAAGGGGCTGCCCAGGGAAGGGGTCGAGTCCCCAGCCCTGGGGGGATTTAAAAGAAGGACAGATGAGGTGCTGAGGGCCAGGGTTTGGGGGTGGGATGGCAGGGGTAGGGGAGCGGTTGGGCTGGGGGAGCTTAAAGGGCTTTTCCAACTTCAAAGATTCTATGACTGGGGAGACCTGACTGCAGCCATTCAATACATAAAGGGGGCTTATAAGAAAGATGGAGAGAGACTTTTTACCAAGGCCTTTAGTGACAGGAGGGGACAACAGTCTTAAACAGAAAGAGGGAAGGTTTAGAGTAGACATAAGGAAGAAACGGTGTATGATGAGGGTAGTGAGACTCTGGAATGGGTTGCCCAGAGAAGTTGTGGATGCCTCATCCCTGGAAGTGTTCAAGGTCAGGTTGGAAGGGGCTTTGAGCAAGGGGGGTTGGACAAGATGGTCTTTGAAGGTCCCTTCCAAGCCAAACCCCTCTCTGATTCTATGACTGACTTCAGCAGCGTGAGTACTTGCCCACCAGATTTTGTGATACTTGGTGTCATTTGGGTGTCAGAGGTGCATCAGGGGGTGGAGATGGGGAGCATCCCATGCACCTCCACCCTCTCCATGTCGTAGATCAGACCCCGGGGAACAGCCCCCTTTTGTCTTGCCCTTGCCATGGGCATTTTGCTCTCAGGACCCATGTTGTACCCCTGCAGCCCCTGTGCTAGCAGGCATCCCTACCCCAACATCAGGGAGGCAATGAGAGCTGCCCATCACCTCCCTCACTCCCTCCTGGGCTCTACCCAGGAGGTAGAGCTCCCCAAGGAGCTCTGGGGTGGCGGGTGCCAGTCCCTCCCTCCCCAGCGGCACAAGCAGCCCCCCAGGATCCATCCCTGTTGGCAGCCTCATCCCCGGGCAATTCTGCCCTCCAGCTGGTAGCATACCTGCTCTTCAGATTGCTTTTGGGCCTGTGTCCCTGGTGATGGCCGGTGCCACCATCCTGGCACTCTGCTGAGCCCCTGTTCAGCTCAGCCGCTGCCTTTGGCACCGCACCCTTGAGCCGCCCCCTCGCCAAAAGGTGCGGTGGTGCAGGGGTGCTGGTGCCGTTTGCCTGCCAGACTCTGGCCCCATGTTGGTTCAAGAAAATATTCTGGGCACAGAGCACCCCCACCCTGAAGACAAGGAGCACCCGACTTGGGTGGGAGAGGGCACCAATCCTGCCGGGAATTTGGGAAGGGAAGGAGCCACCCGCTGAAAGTCTGACGCCAGCCACCGGGTCACCGGCAAATTGAGGTCGGGTTTTGCACGGGGCCGGTACAGCGTGTTTTTCTGGCAGTGATTTATAATGGTCCTGGAGCCCAGACCCTGGGATTGCAGGACACAGCCCCAGCGAGAAGTGCTGAGCTCAGCCTTTTGGAGCTCAACAGTCAGCAGATACCTCGTGGAATGCGGCTTTAATTGTTTGTTTATTTTGCTATATTTGCTTCGTTGTTCATTTTGCTCTTGGCGGATGCAAGAGCCAGGGGAGAGTGGAGCAGCTCACGGGGCTGGGAGAGGGATGGGGAGGAGCAGGGGCTTGCAGAAAACAGGAGATTGCTCATCATAAATTGTAATGCGCTTTAATTCCTCTACGGGACAGGGCAGGCAGGAGGAACCAAACACCCTCTGAGGCACCGCATAGCCAACTGAAAATAGTCTATTCTATTTTAATAGCTATTTTAAAGGCAGGCTGAGGGGGTCCCACTCATTCTGTGGAAGCGGGGTCTTCTCCCCATGGTGGTGGACCCACCTTGCACAGGCGGCCACAGGCCCTGCAGAGCCTTTCCTGCCCCTCTGCTGCCAAAAGCCTCCTGGGGTTTGTGCTGAGGACCCCGCTCAGGGTTTGTGCTGAGGACCCCGCTTGTGCCCTGCAGATGCCACTGTCACTGGGCAGCAGTGAGCCAGTCTGGGAGAATGCAGAGCACTGCCTTGCTCTGCCAGGCCTAAGGCTCCCACCCCAAAAACCTCAGCTCCCACCAAACCATTCACATGCTGGGAGGTGTGCGGTTGCCAGTGGGGCTCGGTGGCACGGCCTCTCCAAACTGGGGGAGCCCATAGCCAGCGTAGCTCCCTCGTGGTTTGTGTTCTCTTACCTTGCTGGTGACGTTTTGCACCTGAGGTCTGGCTGAACAGACCTGGGATCCAGGCATGCCGTGGTTAGATGGCTGTGAGTTTTTGGGGTCGTGCCTGTGTTGTCCCCCTCGGTGGCCCTGGAGCTCCCTCACCAGGCGGGGGAAAGCCCGGGGTGCTGCGGAGGGGGTTGGTTCTCCAGAAGGAGGGGTTGATCGAGCACCTTCTCTAGGGGCTTGCCCAGGCATCCTGCTCGACAGCATCCCTCCAGGCTGCTGAATTCCCCTCTCCTGTCTCCTCCTGTTCCTCCCTTTCCCAGCTTTGCTCTTTCTTCCCCCCCAAGCTGCATTTGGGTGCTCCCAGGCACTGCTGGGCCAACCCTCCCCTCCAGCCGTCCATTTGATGTGCTGTATCGAGTTGCAATTTTTGCAGATTTGGGTTGTTCCTCACCTAGGTGCTTCCCAGCTCTGGCACACAGCTCATGACTATTGCCGGTGCCTGCAGGAGCGAACTGCCACAGCTCAGGCATGCTCTCTCTGCCAGGGTCATGCAGGCTGTTGGGTCTCCTTGGGATGCTCAGTAGAGGCAGAAAATGTCACGATCTGCACCAGCATTTGATAAAATCCCATGACAGGAGGCAGCAAACTGCTCTGCTCAAGTGTCTCCTTCCATAACCAGTCCCACGTCCTGCTCCCAGGCACCACAAGCCAATATCTGGTATCCAGCCCCTGTTCCTTAGACAGTGCTTTGGCAAGGGGTGTTGGGAAGCAGGTACTTTAGCTACAAAGTGAGCATCCTTCCCCTTCGTCCTCATGCTGCTGTTGTCATCTTTGCTGCAAAGGACTCGGTTTCCACGAGCCTCGAACAGAAGGAAATAGTTGCTCTGGCCTAGTAACTGGTCTAGGAGCTGAAAAACTTGGTTGCTCTGGTCTAGTAGCTGAAAAACCTTGGACAAGTCACTTAAAAGCCGCTGCCTCAGTTTCCCTGTCTGTAAAATGGGTACAAGGGTGTCGACAGAAGAAGAGGAGGCTGAGGGGAGCCCTTATTGCCCTCTACAACTGCCTGACAGGAGGGGGGATCCCGGGGGGAGGGGTGTCAGCTTCTTCTCCCTGGTAACGGAGATAGGACAAGGGGAAATGGTCTGAAGTTGCGCCAGGGCAGGGTTAGGTTAAACATTAGGAAAAATTTCTTCACAGAAAGGGCTGTCAGGCTCTGGAATGGGCTGCCCAGGGAAGGGGTCGAGTCCCCATCCCTGGGGGGATTTAAAAGCTGGGCAGACGAGGTACTTAGGGCCAGGATTTAGTGGTGGGATGGCAGGGTTAGGGGAACGGTTGGACTTGATGATCTTAAAGGTCTTTTCCAACCTAGATGATTCTATGATTCTATGACAGCCAGGAGACCCAGGAGTGACCGTCACCAGATAAGAACAACCCAGTTTGTTTCCTTCCCCATCACCTACAGCCTGTGTTTCCCGGGCTGTGCAGAAGGGGCAGTGTCTCACCATGTGTTGGTGTCCGGTTCAAGGGTCTTGACTTGGTGCTGATCAATAAGGAGGGTGCCTGGGTCCTTCCGTGGGTCCCTCCACTTGGCAGGGACATCCTCCTGGGCCAGGCGCAGGATGGAGGTGTGGGGAGGCCGAGGTTAAGGCAGCCGCTACCCAGGTCTGGCTCTCCACACCTTTCATCTTCTTTGTGGCATCGTTTGAACCTCTGCTTCTTTCCCAGGCGGGGTGAAAGCCTGTTCCCTCAACTGCCTGGCCGAGGGTTTCAACTTCTACACAGAACGAGCCGCAGCTGTGGTGGATGGGACACCATGCCGGCAGGACTCCAACGACATCTGCGTCAACGGGGAGTGCAAGGTGCTGCCAGGGTCCGGGAGAGGCTTCGGGCTGGGGAAGCAAGGGCAGACCCCCAGGCAGGGGAGCACAGGCACGGGCATCTGCATGGAGCTGGGCACATCCACCTCTGGGCTCGTGCCCGTCTGCTCTCCGTGCACCGGCTCCCACGTTGGCCTGTGTTTGCCATGGGTCTCTGCACTTTCAGCCCCTGTAGTCCCAGCCACTTGAGATTTCCCTTGAAATGAGATCTTGAGGGCTATAAAAGTTTAATTATAAGACAGCACTGCCGGAGTGGTGAATGCCCCCTGGCAAGCAGCCAGGCTCCCTCTGTCTCCATCTGTCTCCCTTCCTGTGTCTCTGGGATCTCTTCATCTCTATGGGGCTGAATGTTCTGTGGAACAGAAGGGGGATTGCACCATAGGTAGCCACAGCCGGGCTGGTGGCCCGCTTGCTAGCCCACGTACTGTGGCAGCCGGGCAGAGCTGGAGGCTTCACATGGCCTGGCTACTGCGATGCTGGTGCCGCAGGGACGCGTCTCTCCTTGGGCTGCAGCAGCTCTACCAGCTCAGTGCGGGCACCCTAACCTCTGCCTTGTCCTGCGGCCACGGGATTCCTGCCCGCAGCCCCCAGCCTTGGAGAGAGACCCCCCAGGGCTGTCCCTGGGGAGGGGTGGCAGAGAGGTGGGGCTGGGCAGAGGTGATGTTACCAAGCACAGTGCAATGGTGGGGAGCGAGGTGGAGCCCAGGGGAGTTCCCCACTCCCTGGCATGCTGCAGGTCAGGTGTGGGGAGGACGAAGCCCCACCAGGACGGCTAATTCCCTGCTGCTCCTTCCTCCAGCACGTGGGCTGCGACCGTGTCCTGGGTTCAGACTCAAAGGAAGACAAGTGTCGCGTGTGTGGGGGAGACGGCAGCTCCTGTGAGACCATGGAGGGCGTCTTCAACCAGTCCCTGCCGGAGGGAGGTAGGGAGCGAGCAGCCTGGTCAGCGCAGCCGGCATTACCCACCCTCACGTCCCTCCTCGGCTTCATCTGCTCCTGGGGATGTGCAGGACAGGCAGGGACAGATCTCAGGGAAACACCCCAGAGGGCAGGACCAGGCTGCAAGCAGGGAGCAAATCGCTCCTGTTCACTGACCAAGCCATGACCCAGCCACCGCTGATACCCCCCAGCTCCTTCCCTGATCCCCAGCTCACGCTGCCCTCAAGCCAGGCTGTGGAGGTGCCCATGGAGATGCCCATGGAGATGCTCATGGAGATCCCAACCCCACAGCACCTCCCCAGCATGACCAGTCCCATCACAAGAGCTCATACTGCAAAGCAAGCCACTGTCCTGGCAGGCCATAGTGCTTTTTCCATTTAATTGCGGTGGGTTTATCTCTGCGCTGCCAGCATCTTGTTTGGTGTTTAACCCATGGGTAACAGGGTAGCACACGCTCCCATCCAGCTCAGGGCAGGCTTGGCTGCGGGCTCAGAAGCTGAGCATCCCTGCTCACCGTCCCCGGGTTGTCTCGCAGGTTACGAGGAGGTGATCCAGATTCCCAAGGGCTCCGTCCACATTGACATCCGGGAGCTGAACCTCTCCATCAACTACCTAGGTGAGATGGGGCTGAGGGACACTGAAACCCCAGCCAGACACCCCTTGGTCTGCAGTTCCCCTGTGGTTAACAGGGTCTGGTAAAGGCTCAGAATGGAAAACCCCCCACCGCAGCAGAGGATGGGGCTGGGGACCCCAGCCTGGGGTTGGGGGCAGAGGAAGGCAGCAGGGTGGCATGGCCCAGGCCAGCGTGGGCCGTGTCAGTGTGGCACACACAGCCTCTGTCTTGCTGCGGCGCTGCCTCCATCCTGCGCTCCCTGTTGAGCAGCGTAACCCTGAGCAAACCCCACACCCCGCTGTTCCTGGCTCTGTCGGTGGCTCCTTGGCATTCCCCCCCTCCGCCAGTATTTGGGCTGGGGATTAAAAATAGACCTGCTCACATTTTCCTTGGGCTTAATTTTCCAGCCAGACTCCGGCTGGTTTTTACAATGGGCTTCTTTTTTTCCCCTTGTCTTCTCTTTCTGTCCCCAAGCAATGGAGAGTGCTTGCAGGGCAGTGGGCAGGGGTGCCCACTGCTGGCTTGCTGCCCGGTGCCTCTGCAGTGGCTCTCTGGGAGCAGGAGCCTGCCCAGACACCGGTACCAGTGGGAGGTTGCAGCAGGGCTCCCCTGGCAGCGTCCCTCCAAGCCGGCTCCTTTTGCTGGGTTCGGGGATGCCAGCATCCCTCCCTGCCCAGCCCAGGTATACTGGGGGCTCCTCGTGTCCATCCAAACTGGATTTCTGTGCACTGGAGGCACAGCTCGTGCCTTGAATGCTGGGTTCAGTGTTGGGCCCCTCACTCCAAGAAAGACGTTGCCTTGCTGGAGCGTGTCCAGAGGAGAGCAACAAAGCTGGGGAGGGGTCTGGAGCCCCAGGCTGCTGGGGAGCGGCTGGGGGAGCTGGGGGGGTTCAGCCTGGAGCAGAGGAGGCTGAGGGGCCCTCACCCAACCGGGGGGTTGCTCCCAGGGAAGGGGTGATGGGACGAGGGGCACCGGCCTCAAGTTGTGCCAGGGCAGGGTGAGGTTGGCCCTGGGGAACAATTCCTTCCCCAAAGGGCTGTCAGGGGCTGGAAGGGGCTGCCCAGGGAAGGGGTCGAGTCCACAGCCCTGGGGGGATTTAAAAGCCGGGCAGAGGTGGTGCTGAGGGCCAGGGTTTGGGGGTGGGATGGCAGGGGTAGGGGAATGGTTGGGCTGGGGGAGCTTAAAGGGCTTTTCCAACCTAAACAGTTCTATGATTCTGTGATTCATGTCTCTATCAACTGCTGCCACCAGTCTCTCCCACTCCAAGATCTGTCCCTGCACCCCAGTGAGAGGGGACGGAGCATCCTCCATCCTCATCGGTACGAAGCTTCCTCCCTGCTCTAGAGCATCATGGCAATGAGGTCGTTTCCAGCAGCGAGGGCAGGAGTGACAGCAAGCTGGGCACCAGTGCGGTGTTGGTGGCAGAGAGCAAGCAGGGAGAGCGTGGGAATGCGAGCAGGAGCCAGCGAGTGAGCCGATCTCCCTCTAGTGACTCGCCTGGGCAACCACAGCCAGGCTCCTGGGGACCAGCCTCCTCCAGTAGCCCCAGCAGCCAAGACCCAGTTTGCAGAGCTGGATTTGAGCTTGGCTTCATGGCCACAGCTTATCACACTACCAAAGTGTCCCCATCACCACCCCGGGCAGCCGGCTGGGCTCCCTGCAGCATTGTCCTTCCACGGTGAGGTGGCGGGCAGGCTGAGACAAGATGATGGCACTTCGGGACATGGTTTCATAGGCATGGTGGTGTTGGGTTGATGGTTGGACTTGATGATTGTGGAGGTCTTTTCCAACCTTAATGATTCTATGATTCTATAGGTACATCAGTCCCACCTCTGCTAGTGACTGTGTGACCCTGACCCAGACACCTACTTTATTTGCCCCACCTATTCCCTCCCTGTAAAATGAGGCTGATGGTATTTACCCTCCGTCGTAGCCGTGCTCTGAGCCTGGCAGATGAGAAGCACCTGGCCGAAGCTGGATATGGGTGCGTTCAGCCTTTCTGTTAACCCTTGCTCCCCTGTCCTCGCAGCGCTGAGAGGGGAGAGTGGCGAGTATTACATCAACGGGAAGCTCTCCATCGACCCCCCACGGCGCTTTGACATCGCGGGCACAACGTTCCACTACAGGAGATCCCCAGAGGAGCCCGAGTCCCTGGAGGCCTTGGGACCCACCAACGTCACCCTCTTCGTCATGGTTGGTAACATGGTTCCTTCATACCCCCACATGGCATGGGCTTGGTCTGGACTAGAGAGACCTTGCCATGACTACATGGGAGTTGGAGCTAATCAGCCTCTGTCCTTGCTGTCTGGAGGAAAGGGGCACAGAGATCAGAGGTAAATTAGGCTAAATTCTCAGGTGCCTCTCCCTAATCTGCCAGGCTTTGGAACAATTAGATTTGTAAATGCACGGGACCCTGTTCTTTGATTGTGTCACCTTGGTGGCTGCACCACTGTCATCACTGGTGTGATGAATGTCACCATGTCAATGCTGGAAGGGACTGGAAAGGGAAGGGGGGAGATTTCAGCTGCCCTGGATGTTAAGAGAGTGCACTGAGGTTGTGGGACGCCATACGGACAGTCATGGCCGTGCTGGACTTCAGTGGCACTGATGCCTCTGTGGTGCCTTTTTCTGCAGGTCCTTGTGCGGACAGAGCTGCAGGGGATCCGGTACAAGTTCAACGCACCCATCGGCAGGGATGCCTCCAACCAGTACTCCTGGCATTACACCCCGTGGACCAAATGCTCAGCGCTGTGTGCAGGGGGTGAGCTTTGACCCCATGTTGGCTGGCGGGGGGGAGACTTGTCTGCACTCCTGTGACCCCCACATGCCGTGTCTAGGCCACGTGAGACCACACATGGATGTTAGCATCTGCTTTGCTCTAAAGGAGCTCTTGGGTTTCTATGCATTCCCACCCTGCACGCCAGCTACATGCGAGCTGGTGTCAGTCAGCGTGATCTTGTGGGCAGAGCGCCAGGGCAAACGACCTGGATGCCGGTCTCTGGCTGGACCATGGTATAGGTGGTAGAGGTGATAGAAGGTGGCGTGATATGCTTGAAATTCATTTCCTTGTGCTGTGCAGGACAGGTTAGCCGATTGCAACAGCCCCTGGGGCCTTCAGATCTGCAGGTCTGTGAACTGAAACACCGCTGATGCTTCCCTGAATCCCTTAGGCTGGTTCCCGTGGAGGTTGGCACAAAGGTTTGAGCCATGTCTCCTGGCTCTGGAGAGCCTGACTGCGGGAGACTGAGCTGGTATTCAGAAGAGAGAGGCAGTTTCAAAAGGAAGGGTTAATCATGTTCCCTGTTTAAAGCTAAGCATGCTGACCTGGTCTTGCACACTAGGCATGAACCAAGTGTTGCCCTGTCTTGTTCCAGCTATTCCCCCCAGTGCTCACCAGGCCAAGGTTAGAACGGGTTTATTTGAGGAGGAGAGCTCTCAGGGAACAATTTGATCCTCCATCCTCTGCAAACTCTGCTGGGTGGATCTGGAGGTGTTGGAGGCAAAGGAGGCCTTGGTTATGAATAGAGACATAGGTTCAGGCTTGAGGAGGTGAGGTGACAAGTGGCTGCCCCATCCCGTCGCCCACACAGGAGCAGAGCTACGGGGCTCGTCCCTGCAGCCCGGCTCAGCGCTAGCCTCAGGGTCCTCCTCTCTTTCCCCTTTGCCTCTTTTTGTTGGCAGGCAGCCAGATCCAGTCTGTGGTATGCAAGAAACTTTCTGATGGCTCAACTGTCTTCAACCATTTCTGTAGCCCTGAAACCAAAATGCCAGAGCGACAGAGGCCGTGCAATACCGAACCGTGCCCCCCAGCGTGAGTACCGTGGCTTGGAGCAGATCAAGGGAGTGCGGGTGGAAAAGCCATTCCCAAGTCAGAGTCCCCTGCCACAGTACCCAGGGGTGACACTACCAGGCTGGAGCAGCTCTGCTGGGGAGCACGGAGGCTGTTTACTCCTCTGTGCCCCATCACGAGCACGATGCAGTGTGCGACCTGCACAGCCCAAGGGCATCGCTGCAGGGCAGGGGCAGTGGTGATGCAGGGAGCAGAATCATGGAATCATAGAATCGTCTAGGTTGGAAAAGCCCTTTAAGATCATCATGTCCAACCGTTCCCCTAACCCTGCCATCCCACGCCCAAACCCTGGCCCTCAGCACCTCATCTTCCTTCTTTTAAACCCCCCAGGGCTGGGGTCCCCCTTCCCGGGCCCCCCCCCCAGCCCTTGGGGAAGGAATTGTTCCCCAGGGCCAACCTCACCCTGCCCTGGCACAACTTGAGGCCGCTGCCCCTCGTCCCATCGCCCCTTCCCTGGGAGCAGAGCCCGACCCCCCCGGCTCCCCCCTCCTCTCAGGCAGTTGTAGGGAGCGATGAGGGATCCCCTCAGCCTCCTCTGCTCCAGGCTGAATCCCCCAGCTCCCCCAGCTGCTTCCCAGCAGCCTGGGGCTCCAGACCCCTCCCCAGCTTTGTTGCTCTCCTCTGGACATGTTCCAGCAAGGCAACGTCTTTCTTGTAGTGAGGGGCCCAAAACTGAACACAGCATTCAAGGTGCAGCCTCACCAGCACCGAGTACAGGGGCACGATCACTGCCCTACTCCTGCTGGCCGCACTATTCCTGATACAAGCCAGGATGCCATTGGCAACCCCTCTCCACTGCAGCGCTCTGTGCACGAGGCCACGCTGTGCCTTGCTCGGGGAGAGATGTGCCGAGCTCACGGTGCGTTGGCCAAGGGCGGTCTCTAGCACGACCTCCTCCCTGTGCTGCTGTGCTACTGGCAGAAAGGAGCCCTCCCCATCTGGTCCTTTGGTGCAGAGCAGATACTGAGCACAGTCCCTCAGAAGTGGGGTTTGGGTTGGACATTAGGAAAAACTTTTTCACCAAAAGGGCTGTCAGGCACTGGAAGGGGCTGCCCAGGGAAGGGGTCGAGTCCCCAGCCCTGGGGGGATTTAAAAGCCAGGCAGAGGCAGTGCTTAGGGCCAGGGTTTGGGGGTGGGATGGCAGGGTTAGGAGAACGGCTGGGCTTGATGATCTTAAAGGTGTTCTCCAATGTAAATGATTCTGTGATTCTATGAAATCATCCCAGCCCCTCCCTGGCTGGGCCTTGGCCCTGTCTTAAAGGGAGATGTGGAGGAACTCTGTGGTTCAGAGCTGCCTGGGAGGCTGTGGCCAGAGTAGAACAAGGCTGTGTAAGGGAGTATGGGGAGAAGCACGGACCACTGTGCCTCTCGCAAGCTTTGCTGTTTTACCTGTCTCCAGCTGGGTGATTGGGAACTGGTCTGAATGCAGCCGAAGTTGCAACGAAGGCGTCCGCACACGCAGCGTCTTCTGCAAGCGTAAGATCTCTGCCAGCGAGGAGAAGACCTTGGATGACGCTTCTTGCACCCACCCACGCCCAAAGATGCTCGAGCCTTGCAATAATCAGACGTGCCCTCCAGAGTGGGTCGCCCTGGACTGGTCTGAGGTAAGTGCTGAACATTCGCCCTCGCCTCTCTGATGGCGCTGGTCCTTCTGAGGACCGTGTCAGTCACGAAGTCACTAGGCCAGAGCATCGCTGATGGCTGCTGGCCATGGAGAGCATAACGTGGGAAATGGCCTCACAGCTCAGGAGACAAGGTAGGAGCACTGGTGCTCTCCTCTTTCTGCTCTTTGCCGTACGTCCTGACCGCCTGCGTCCTCTCTTTGCAGTGCACCCCAAGCTGCGGGCCAGGTTTCCGCCACCGCATCGTCCTCTGCAAGAGTGGTGACCACAGTGCAACGCTCCCCACCTCCCAGTGCTACGAAGGCTCCAAGCCCCCCACCAGCATGAGGTGCAACCTCCGGCGCTGCCCACCGCCACGCTGGGTGACTGGCGAGTGGGGAGAGGTAGGGACAATCCTTTCCATGGGGTTATTGAAGAAGACTCTGCCTCCTCAGCCCCTCAAATCCTGGTGCACATGAGGCTTTTACATGCCAGCAGAACCCCGTGTGGCCACCACAGCTATCTGGGGGGCAGCAGGATTCTGTGGCAGTGTTCTTTGCCCCACCTTGGCTCAGGAGGTCTTCTCTTTGCAGGGCCTCACAGAAGTCATTGGAGGGCCCCCACAGGTATCGGGGGGCAGCAGGGCAGTGAGGTCAGGGAGCCATGCAGAGCAGCGGCAGCGATGGGCTGCAGGGGTGGGCTGGGCCGGCTGCAAGCGGGGCCATCACTGGTCCAGTGGCTACAGCCCGGCACTGGCAGCAGGGCAATGCCAGCAGTCCTCCCTTCCCTCTAACACCCCTTTAGCTGCAGGGTGACATCAGGGAGGGCTGGGAAAGGCCGGTGGTTTGGGGCTGGATGGGGAGACCCTCGCTGAGTCCTAGAGGTTCAAACCAAGCTTTTCAGGAAGCGGAGCCGCAGCGCCCAGCCGTGCCAGAGAGGTCCCTGCAGTTTCTGGTGAGGGAAGGGACGACTGCATCCAGCACGCTTTGCACCTCCTGAGACCTGGCCGTGCCCTCGCCCCCCACATTATTAAAGCCCTGGCCCCCACCACAGCTCTGTGCTGTTTCCCTGCAGTGCTCTGCGCAGTGTGGCCTTGGCCAGCAAAGAAGATCCGTCCAGTGCCTGGCTCACACCGGGCAACCGTCCAGCGACTGCGTGGAGAACCTGCAGCCACCCAGCATGCAGCAGTGTGAGACCAAGTGCGAATCGGGACCTACGGACAACCCCGAAGGTGAGGGGGATGGGGGGACTGGGGAGGGAGATGTGGAGCACGGCCAGCCTTGGGGGCCACGGTTCAGGGACACTGGAGCCAGCAGAGCCCAATTTCATAGAATCATGGAATGTTTTGGGTTGGAAGGGACCCCTAGAGGTCACCCAGCCCAACCCCCCTGCAGGAGCAGGGACACCTTGAACCACATCAGGTTGCTCACAGCCCCGTCCAACCTGGCCTGGAATGTTCCCAGGGATGGGGCCTCCACCCCCTCTCTGGGCAACCCCTGCCAGGGTTTCACCACCCTCACTGGAAAGAATTTCTTCCTTAGATCCAGTCTAAACCTACCCTGGTTTAGTTTAAAGCCATTACCCCTTGTCCTGTCACAAAGGATTTGGGCTCTAGGGGCTGTGCTGTGGGGTAAGACTCTTGTGGGGAGACCTGATGCTGCTGTCCCCCCCAGTCCCAGGCCAAACTGGCCTGTCGTGACCCCGATAAATGAAGTAACTGCACCTTGGCAAAGAGAGGCTTTTGGTAGTGAGGGTCTCGGTAGCTTCTTCAGCACGGCTGCATCTTGCTGCCTCCTGGCAAGCAGCCTGCAGGAGCCTGGCATCCGGGCGCAAAAGGAGCTTGCAGAGGGCTGCTTAGAAGTGTGTGTGTCCCCCCCGGGGCTCCTCACCCCCGAAGCAGCTGTAACCCCGCTTCCCTCTGTTGCCCTTCCAGAGTGCAAGGATGTGAACAAGGTGGCCTACTGCCCGCTCGTCCTCAAGTTCAAGTTCTGCAGCCGGACCTACTTCCGACAGATGTGCTGTAAAACATGCCAGGGGCACTAGGGACACAGCGTGACCCCCCGTGGGAAAACTGGAAGGCAAAAGCTGCGCCGCAGGGCCACCAAACCGTGCCCTTCCTCTCCGCCCCGAGAATCTGCCCCGGGTCCGACACAGACACCGGTCGTGCTTCCAGTGGGAGCCGGCATCACCCAAACCCGTCCCCCAAAGACATGCACCCTGCGCCCCCGAGCTTCACAATGGCAGGTTCCCAGTTAAACCACTGCCAGCCGCTGCTGCCACAGTCACGGCCCAGCGCGACAGGAGCCGGTCGATGAGCGGTGGGAGAGGGAGAAGCTGGGCAGAGCGCGGCAAGCAGGGACATTACTTGAAATTATGACATTATTATTTATTAGTAGCGGACCCAGGTCCCGCAGGCACCAAGACAGCCACCGAAGCGGCGCTGCTGGGCCCGCTCCTGCCTCGTTCTGGTCCGCGCCCGCGTCCCGAGGGCCTGGCGGGGCATGGTGGTCCATAGTGGGGTGTCTGCGGGGAGGCTGGCCGCGGCGGGGGTGGCTGCCTTGCCCTCGGGGTTCCCAGGGGAGACAGGGAGGAGGTTTCAGCTGCCGCAGGTGAGAGCGTGGCTTGGGGCTTCTGGGCGATGGGCGAAGATGAGCTGCTGCGGGGAGTGGGGTTGGGGCAGGAATTTTTCTTCTCTTGGTTTGCATGCTGTCACCTTGGGACACGCAGCAGGGGACGGAGTCAGTGAGCAGAGCGGTGACACCAGTTTAACTGGGAGAGGGGGTTATTCAAACTCTCTTCAGAGCTTACTTTCGTTGGGGTGCCCCACTATTTTTCCTTCAAGCCCTTGTTGCTATTGGGACTGGTTTTGTTATTCACCTCAAAGCATGGGCCAAGGGGAGGGCCGAGGCGTGCTCGGGGATGCGGCCACTTAACGGGCATCACAGCTGGGCTGCGGGAAGCAAAGCAGAGAGGGATGTAGGGTGAGAACTGTCTCGGTCACAGTGTCCCCATTGCCCAGCCGTGACTCGGGACCAGCCTGCCCAGTCCTGGCAGGGCCCCCCCCCAGCCAACGCCACGGCCCCCGCGGCTGCTTGGCCTCCAAAGGTGCTCCACTTCCAAAGGTGCTTTGCCTCCAAAAGGTGCTTTGCCTCCAAAAGGTGCTTTGCCTCCAAAGGCAGCCTCGCCGCATGCTGCTGTGGCCTCGGAGTGCTGGTCCCAGTGACGCCCCGCTCCTCTGCCGCCAGGAGACCTCCAGTCATGGGAAAAGAGCCAGGCTTGGAATTCCTCCAGGTCTCCCCTCGCCACATCTGGGCCAACACCTCTTCTCCATGGGCCACTGCAGCCTACGGAAGACACCTGAATTTCAACTCCAAAAAGCATGTGCTTTCCATTATCACTGTTGTTGTCATTATTATTATTATTATTATTATTTCTAGGCCTTTCTGCATCACAAAGATGGGAAATGTTGTCCAAAGCCATGTTGTTCCCCCACCGGGGGTCACCCGTACAGTGCAGGGAGGCGGACAAGCCTCTTGCCCAGGAGCAAACCTCTCTGCCCTGCCAGCCCTCGGGTGTTGCTCTACCATCCGTGGTCTCACCCGCTCAGCACCCAATCGCAGCTTCTCTGGTGCTCAGCAAACCCCGTTTGGCGTCTGAGCGGGCCTTCGTTTCTCTTCCTTCCTTGTGCCATGCTCCGTTCTGACATTTTGGTGAGGGGAGGGGGTGTTTTCACCTTTTTATATAGATATATATAATAATGAACAATGTTTAACATACTAACTCTGAGGAGGAGCAACGTAACAGCATGATCTATAATAAAGGAGTAGCTACAATCCCGGGCGCAGCTTCTGGTCCCAGTCTCGTTTCTCCAGTGGCCACGGTGATGCTGACGCCGCAGGAGGGGTTTGGGGAGCCGGGGGGTGGGGGGGTTCCCTGCAGCCCAAGTGACCAGAGCAGGTCAGAGAGGCAGAGATTTGCCCAGAGCTGCTGCGTGGCAGCTGTAGGAAGGGGCTTCCCCCTGGCAGAACCCCCCCTCGGGTTGGCTGTGCACCCCAGGGGCACACAGACCCCCATCTTGGTAACGCTGGTTTGGGATTTTAAAGGGGGAATTGTTTAAAGAGCTACGCGTCTGTGAACGGAAACGTCGCTGAGGCTTCCCCAAGTGCCTTGGGCTGGTTCCCCTGGGGATGGACACAAAGGTTTGCAGCATGTCCCATGGCTCAGAGAACCAGAGGACAGACCCTTTAGAAACACAGAATCATTGAGGTTGGAAAAAACCCTTTAAGATCATCAAGTCCCACCGTTCCCCTAACCCTTCCATCCCACCACTAAACCCTGGCCCCATGTGGCGTCAGACCTTTCCTTTCCCTGGAAACCTCCCTGCTTTCCCTTCCATCTTGGCCTTCAAACCTCTCTGATCCCCACGCAGGAGGGATGTCCCACCTGGATGATGGGGCTGGAGCTGCCCACCCTCTGGGTCAGTGGGGACCATACCAGGCACCGGCAGGATGGATAGAGGGGAGCGCGGCCCCGGGGTGGGCTGAGCAGCAGCTGAGCGCTCCCGGAACTGTGCTCGGGCCTCGGCTTCCCGCTGCTGCGTACCGGTTTAATTTGCCTTCTCTTGGCCGCTTTCCACTGAGGGGGGGGGGGGTGTGACCACTGCCAAGGAGCTGGGCCAGCACCAGTAGAATCTTGGCGAGGGCTGGAACCGCTCAGGGCCACGGGGTCTCTTCTTCACCCACAGCCTGGGATCAGCGTTGGAGCACCTTTGCAATGCGCTGGGGCTCGCACGGGTGGGTTTGCACGCCGTGGCTGTTGCATGAAGACTGGTCCGTGTGTGTGTGCAGGTTCTCCAGTAGCACCAGTTGTGCAGTCAGCATGGGGACACCACCTCAGCCGTCCCCCGTGAGGAGTCCAGCTCTCATACCCCGCACAGCTCCAGAGATGGTCTTTGTGAAATGGCTTCGGCCTGTTTATAGCTAAAATATTGCCTCAAGTCTGGCTTTTTTTACTCAGAAGGCTTGAAAAAAAAAGCAGCAACCAAAAGCATCTTGCTCCTAAAACCACCTTAAAGCAGAGCATCCCCCAGCCGTCACTGGCCACCCCCGAGGGGGGGGCACATCAAACTGTCACCTCTCGGAAGGGGGATTTTGTGGAGGCTTTGAGCATCCCTGCCAGACTCTACCCAGCATCCACCCGCTTACCCCAGTTGGTGACCCCCCCGCACCAGCAGCACCCATCTGTAGCAGATGTGGGGTCACCCTGGGCAGGGCCACCCCAAGGTCCCCCCTTGGCAGCAGAGCCGCCCTCCTCCTCCCCACCCCCTGCAAACAGGCACGAAATGAGGAAGTGGGAGGAGAAAAATTTAGTTGCAATTTGTTGTTACAGCAGAAACACAAAAGCAAAGCACTTCGAGATGGACCTGGGCCCTCGGTGACAGGAGCCCCAAGCACCCAGTCCCCGGGGGCAAGACGCAGGGACGCAATGGTGAGTGCAAGCGGGGCCCTCGCTGGGCTCCCCCCACCCTCCCTCCCTCGGGCACGCTGGGGATGTCACCCTCTCTTTCCACCACCTCAAGGCTATCTCAGCCCTGTCCTCTCCTGCACCCATTGTGGTCCCTTGCTACTTTCCAGGAGGTGCCAGGAGCCCACCCAATGTCCCTGCTGGAGAGGGGACGGTGCTGCCCAGGCTTGGGGACCGGGAGCGGAGCTGGGGCTGGGTGAGGCAGCGGCGCAGGGTGCAGAGGTGGGGAGCAGCCGGGGATGGGTGCTGAGGGCAGGGTCGGTGCCCCCAGAAGCACTGACCCAAGCAGGATGGAGGGCACCAGGCAGTGAGGCTGGGCCAACAACGAGTGGGTATGGCTTTGCCGTCGCCGGTGTGGTACCCACAGGAGAACCCTGGTGTTCCTCTTGGCCCAACTTCCCACCAGTGCTTCTGGTTTCAGCGTCCGTGGTGCTGGCAGGGTGTGGGCAGGCAGAGCACAGCAGGGTGGCAGGGGCTGCCGGGGGCAGCCGTACCCCCCCCCCAGGCTGGTGCAAGCCAGGAGGGACCCTCCGGGTGCTGGTGCCCAGGGTTGGACCTTGCACCTTGGTGGATGTGCAGGTTCCAGGGCAGGTTTAGGTTGGACATCGGGAAAAACTTCTTCCCTGCAAGGGTTGTCAGGCTCTGGAATGGGCTGCCCAGGGAGGGGGTCGAGTCCCCATCCCTGGAGGGATTTAAAAGAAGGATAGATGATGTGCTTAGGTCCAGGGTTTAGTGATGGGATGGCAGGGTTAGGGGAACGCTTGGACTCAATGATCTTAAAGGGCTTTTCCAACCAAAGTGATTCTATGATTCTATGTGGGGAGCAGGGGCCATGGCAGGGCACGGGGCTGCTGAAAGGGCAGCAGCCAGAGCTGGAAGTTGATCTGGAGGCAGAAGAGGAAGATGAAAGCTCTCAAAATTATGGAGATGTGCAGGCACAGAGTGAAGGTCTGCATAGTGCGGCCACAGCCACATCCTTCAGCCCGCAGCGCTGCTCCCTCCGGGTCTCAGAGTGACGCTGGCCCCAGCCATTTCCACCCAGCCAGGAAGGGGACGGTGGCCAGGCTGAAATGACGACTTCTCCCACCCATGGTCACGGTTGCCACCTCTGAGATGCTGGTCGGATGCTGTTCCCCACAAGATGCAAACACTGTCCCCTCCCCACCGCCATCTGAGTCCTGAAGAGGTTTCGTGGCTTCACGAAGGGCCATGGAGCGGCGCAGCCATGACCCCGACACCCCGACCCCTGCCGGGGCTCAGGTCCGGTGCCAGCCCCCATCCCCAAAACACTGGGGAAAATGCCCCATCCCCAAATGCTGCCTGGGAGCTGGCGGGGTTGTGACAGCGATGCAACACCCCGCGCTGCTCTTCTCAGGGTTTCCGGTGGTTTTAAGGTGTTGGCTGCAATCTGGGCTTGACCTGTCTTGAAACAAAAGGTGCCACCTTGAGCTGCATCCGCTCCGCACTTGGGGCTGGCAGCGTGGGTTTTTTTGGTGGCTCAGACCTGAGCTTTGAAGAAAAACAGATAATATTTTGCAGTCTTTGGGGCCACTCCCCTCCCTGCCTCAGCGATCCTGCCAGGAGCACCGGGTGCATCCTCAGCTGGGGCGGCTGCTGGGGGTGCTGGCGGGGGTCCCCACGCACGCACCCCTCCTGCGCGGGGCCACCGGCAGAGCAAAGTCACTTGTGCAAAGTGGCTGCAAACTGCACCTGGAAGCCTGGGCCAAGGGCTGCTGCAAGCTGCTCCCCGCTCAGCTTGAGGATGAAAATGGCCTCACGGAGGCGTTTGGTCCTGGCCATCCATCGCTCCCCTTCCCTGGGCACCCCACGGCAGCGGCTGTCGAGCCACTTGCTCTTTGGCTCATCCCTTGCTTTTGGCCTGGAGCAGAGGAGGGGATTGAGAAACCGCTGCCCCGAACCTCCGAAAGCAAATTCAGTTTGTGCCCAGGCTCCCTGCGGGGATGCTGCCCGCAGCCCCCGGCCCACAAGGGCTTGCTGGGCTCAGGTGATGCCGCTCTTTCAAGGAGCACTGTTCCTCTTCATCACAAGGCTTTTAGCCAGCTTAGCCAGCCCCGGCCCCGCAAAAACCCCCGTGCCACCCCTCGGGATGTGCTGAGGAAAGCCAGGCAGACTCCCTGCTCCCAGAAATAGGGTGGAAACAACCATGGCTCTGCGGATATGGGGGACAAGACCGGCGTTTAAAGCGAGCCAGTGTTTGCCCTGCAGCTGTGCTGCAGCAAGCGCCCCGGCTGAGCCAGGAAAGCACCTAACCTGAGCCCGGAGGAAGAGGAGGTGTCACAAAGGCACGTGCTTGCTGCTGACAGCTCTGCGCAGCCGTTGGGCTGAAGGAGAAGCTCCGGCTGTCAGGTCAAAAGCACCAAGCCTGCAATACAGGAAACGCTCGTATTTGCCTTAATTTGGTGCCATAAGCAGCCGTGCGAGGCCAGGGTGCCTGGGCTGGAGGGCTCAGGGCGATGGAGGTGGGGGACGGGGGACCGAGGTGTCGGGGTCCCTGTGGGCTCCTCTCGACCTGCTCCCCTCCACCTGAAGTACAAGGGTTTGGCTGGGTTGGGTTGATTCTGGGCAGCTCCTGGGGTCACCGACAGCTCCCTGGGTGACAGCACGGTGACCTGGTGTGGATGACTGAGCCCGCCTTATGTTTTTCCAGGTGGCTTTTCTAGGGGCTTATTAGGATGGAGGGGAGGAAGAAGAGGGAAAGGCAGGAAAAAGGCCCAAAAGCAACAAACAGGAGGCAGAGGAGAAGCTCCCCACGTGGTTTCAGGCTGCATGAGCAGCCCCAACCCCCCTGGACCTCCTGAGCTAACCCAGGTCCATGTATCCCAAGGGAAGGTGGTGGGACAACGAAGCCAGTAGCCCCTCTGCTGGCTATGAGGGGTTTGAGTTGCACATGGGGTTCGGGGGGGGGTATGCATGGTATTTTGGGTTGCAAAGCCCAGCAAGGAGGGAGGCGGCTGGGGGGAGCAGCACGATGCTGCCGAGCTCCTCCACGCTCCATGCCGGTCCCTCCATCCCCCACCGCAACGGCGCTGGGTCGCGCCGGCATCCACAGGTGGGTGGGGGGCGGGGCCGGGGGCCTGAAATCTTGAGAGCCAACAGGAAAATGAAGCAAAAGGGGAAGAGAAGAAAAGGGAAAGGAAAGAGGGGGGGGCGGGGGGAGGAGAAGTGAAATCGGTGCCGGGAGCCCTGGGGGTGAAAGCAGAACTGCGGGGGCCACAGGACAGGCGCAGAGGAGCCGTGGGCAGGCCCCCATGGGGTGTCCCCTCCCGGGCACTGCGCCAGGGGCCACGTGGGCAGCGGGGCTGTGTTCAGCAAGTTTCCCCTGCAGCGTGGAGGACAAGGCTCGGAGTACTTTTCTTTTTTGCATGGTGAAATCTTACCCTCCCCTCCCGGCCCAGGGCTGTGTTCAGCCCCTCCAGGGTTTAAATCACAGCCCCCAGTTTTCCTGCTGCCCCACCGACCCTGGAGGACAGAGCTGGGCGAGTTGGGGGGGCAGCTGGAAAAGGGGTGCTGGCATCTCCCTGGGCAGGGAGGAAAGGGTGATGGGGGCACAGTCGCACCTCTGCTCCGGTGCAAAGGGGACACGGGGGCACAGAGGATGCCCAGTGCCGGGGACTCCCCCACCAGCTGCAATTTTTGCCCTTCCCCGGGTTATTTTTGCTACCCCTTTGACTCATAAGCAGAGCCCCTGCTGCAACTTCTTCCTTTGTTACCTCCATAACAAGCGGGGGTGAAGTTACGAACGTGCCCGCAGGCTGTCAGCGCCCCATCTGCTCCTCTCCAGGGTGCCAGACCCCTGGCTCTGGCCAGCCCAGATACAGCAGCGGTGAGATTCTGAGCTTTGCCAAGTTCCCAGCGTGGCCCAAACACCCCTCTTCCCATCACCTGAAGGTGCCTGTTTTGGAGCCAGAGCTGGGGCAGGGGCTGGTTATAGCTCCCAGCAGCTCGGCAGGAGCTGGGGCCAGGTCCAGTCCTGGAGGTCCCCTCCCTGTCGGTGGTGGCCCCAACGCAGCGGCTGTGGTCCTCTCCCTGCAGGGCAGCAAGGAGCGCTTCCACTGGCAGAGCCACAATGTCAAGCAGAGCGGCGTGGACGACATGGTCCTGCTCTCCAAGATCTCCGAGGAGGCCATCGTGGAGAACCTCAAGAAGCGTTTTATGGATGATTACATCTTTGTATCCTTCCTGGGGCAGCAGGACCAGGGCTGGGGAGAAGCAGGGCTGTGCTCCACGGCTTTGCCAGGGCGCAAGCCAAACTGGGGCTGCCCCAACGCTAGCAGAGTGTCCCGTCCCCACACTGGGGGACAAGATTGGGTTTGGCTGGGGGAATGCCACCATTCCCAAGTTGAGTTGCACTCGGCAGAGACACAACAACCATGACCCCCATCCTGCCGCGGCCTGGGGCCCAATTTGGTCCTTCCTTTGCAGCTACAAAGCCCTAAGCAAAGAGCACGGAGCAAAGCCCCTCATCCGCTGTCTCCCACTGCTCCTCACACTGGAGACCCGCCTGCCGGTGCCAAGGGGGCTGGACCCCAGTGGCAGCGGTGGCCATTGTCCCCTGTTGCTGTCACACACCCCCCCCCCCGATGCCCACAGCCACCCTGCACCCACAGCAAATCCAAGCAAACCCTGGATGGAGCAGAAGCATCCCCGTGCAGCACCCGCCCGGGATCCCCAAACCCGGGGAGGAGGTACCACCCCTCACTCTCCAACGGTGTCGAGCCACGGGGGGCACCACGAAGGCAGCGCAGGGTGCAAAGCTCTCACCCTGCCCGGCTTTGTCCCCACTGCCCCAGCCCCCAGCCCAGAGGCTCTTGCTGGCTCCCAACAGAGCTGACGCCGCTGAGCACCACGCGTGAGGCTCGGCGGCTCTCGGGCTCCGCGCTGCGGATGGGGAGGTGTCCCCACGCCCACGCTTTGAGGCGCCGAGCCCTCGCCTTGCTCCCCGCCACCACCACCTGCTTGGGGATGGGGCCACCTCACCACCCTGGCACCGTCACGCATGCCACCTGCACCCCAGCTCCGGTGTGCGGCCGGCTCCGGTGGGGAAGAGGACAGGGAGCAGGGAACGGAGGGGTCCCAGGTGGCAGCTGGGCTGAGCACGGGGCTGAGCCGCTGGCTGACACCGCTGCGAGCGGCTGCGGTTTCCCTGAAGATGCGGCTCTGTCCTTACAAGGCGATGCTCTGTCCCGGGCTGGCGGTGACGCAGCCATCCTCCCGCTCTTTCAGCAGCCCTGGAGCATTAAATATGTTTAGGGGTTGGGTTTGGGGTTGGCTTTTTTTTTTTTTCCGGAGGAAAAAAATACACCCACCCACCCCGCAGTCTCTTTCTTCCTTTTTTTTTTTTTGTGCTGCTGCGTGCCGGACTGCCGAGTATCTGTGACTCAACGCCCCATGCTTCTGCATTTCCCAGAAAAGCCCCTCTCTCCCTCCTCTTCCCCACCCCTGCTGTCAGGTGGGCCAAAAATAGGACATCGAGGGCTCGGGGTAACACCGTTGGCACCACTCCATCCCCAGCCTCCATCCCCCCAGAACCCCTGGGGTGCCAGGGGCTCATCCCCATTCTGATGCTGCATCATTTCCATGTGCAGTTCCCTGCTTTTCCATTCCCTTCCCACGCCTGGGTGACTTGGGAATGCTGCAGGCAGGAGCCGAGGGAGGCAGAGAGGCTGGGTGGCCAGGGAAAGGCAGGAGCCAACCGTTTCTTCCCTCTCTGTGCCTCAGTTTCCCTGGCTGTAAAATGGAGATGGTCTCCGGCTGCAAAAACCATGGATGGAGCATGAGCAGCTGAGCAGAAGGTGAATGCCAGGAGGCTGCGGGATGCTGGAAATGCCGCTTTTGGAGCTGATCCCTCAGCCAGAGGCCGGGGAGCTGAGGGGATGCTCCTGCTGTACCCTGTGCCAGTCACGCCGGGGTGGTGGTGGGGGGGGACGCCCTGGGGCCGAGTGACCAAAGCACTGAGGACCCGTGGCCTGGAGAGCACCAAGTTCTGGCAGCAGCTCTGCCTGCACCCAAGCTGGAAACCTTCATGGTATTCCTGGTGCAGCTTCCAGGAAGAGGCAGGGATCCCCCAGCCACCTTCCCACCCTGACGCTGCCTCCCAGTGCAGTGAGTGGGGCAAGGAAGTGGGGTGTGTGTGTGTGTGTGCATGGGAAAGGACAGACAGACCTTAACCTGCCACCCAGACCTACATCGGGCCGGTGCTCATCTCTGTCAACCCCTTCAAGCAGATGCCATACTTCACCGACCGGGAGATCGAGCTGTACCAGGGGGCGGTGAGGATGCTGTCTGCTGGCTGGCGGGCTTGGCCAGGGATTCATTGGGTTAAATTTGGTGCAAGACACCTGGGGGGGGGTGAGGAAGGGTGTCCCATGAGTGTCCCCATCCTCCCTGGCCCTTTGGGTACTGCAGGGTTCGGTGCTCCCAAAGGGATTGATGGAGAGTCAGTAACAAGAACCACATTCCTGGGAAATTCAGCTCATAAATACACACCAAAGAAACCCAAACATGGTAAAATCCAGCCGGGGCGAGTAGCAAACTTCCCAAGGAGGTGGGGGGAGTGAAAAAAAAATGTCTGACACGCTGCTGCTGACCTTGTGTTGGCAGCCAGAGCTCAATCCCCCATCCCTGCCATGTGCCAGCACCTTGTGCCACGCATGGGCAGAGTTAGGGGCTTTGGGGACGGACGGGGGTCAGTGCCGGGGGGGCTGGTGGCTCCGTGCTCAGCGCTGCTGCCCTTGTCCCCTGTTCAGGCTCAGTACGAAAACCCTCCCCATATCTACGCCCTGACGGACAACATGTACCGCAACATGCTGATCGACGGGGAGAACCAGTGCGTCATCATCAGGTAGGGGGGCTGGGGGGGTGCAGCTGGGGACCCCGTGCCGCCGGTCCAGGGCCAGCTGCTCCCATCATCCCTTCTCCATATACACCGTGGCTGTCCCGGCTAAACACAGCGGCGAGAGGGGGCTGGAGCCCAGTGGTGGGTCCTGGGGGACCCAGGGGACACCTGGAGGGACCCCTGGGCCATGAGTACCAGCCGGGTCTGCGACTGGGTTTGTCCCAGGCAGGGACCGAGCCTTATGCAACGCGTTTTTTTTCCGGCTGAGTGTTGCAAGGGAAATGGTCAGGATGTGGGGCAAGGCCAGAGACTTCCCCTTGCAGCTCCCAAGGTCTCCCTCCTCCCCTCCAAAATCCAGCAACAAGAAATCCAACATCTCTTCCTGGAGCAGCTCCTCGCCCAGCCTTGCTCTGGCCCCCGTTATAGCTGAGAGCACCCCCAGAGCACCCCGGCAGCCCCGTCCCCCACCCAGCGCTGCCACACGGTCGGTGTACGTGGCAGGAGGGAGGCCCAGCCCCCGTCACCCCCCATCACCCCCCAGACCCGCTCCAGCATCCCACCCCAGAGCACCCCAGGAAGGGGCGACTCTGCTGGGGCCGTTTCACATCTCCTCTGCTTTGACATTTGCACAGCGGAGAAAGCGGGGCCGGGAAAACAGTGGCAGCAAAATACATCATGGGCTACATCTCCAAAGTGTCCGGGGGTGGCGAGAAAGTGCAGGTATGGCTGTCCCACCCCGCACCGCCATGGATCCCTTCACCTCCCAACCCCTCCCCACCACCCCGGCCCCCTGCTTCCCCCCTTTGATGGTAGCACATGGAGCAGCCCCGGCTCCAAGGCTGGGGACACGCAACACCCCGTCTCGGTCCCCAGCCCCAAGGCAGGGCTGGTGTAGTGGGGTGCAGGCATGCACACCCCCTCCCAGCTCAGCACCCTCCCTCCTCTGCCCCCAGCACGTGAAGGACATCATCCTGCAGTCCAACCCGCTGCTGGAAGCCTTCGGAAATGCCAAAACCGTCCGGAACAACAACTCCAGCCGCTTCGTAAGTCGCCAGGGCAGGTGCAGAGGGTCAGCGCTGCGCCAGGATCGGGCCCAGCAACGTTCCTAGCCTGGTGGGAGAAGGGGGAGAGGAGCCAGGGCCAGGGGGAGTGAGGAGTCCCAATGGGCAGGGACGTGGCTCTGAGCGGGACACGTCCTGGGACAGGGGAAGTACTTCGAGATCCAGTTCAGCCGGGGCGGCGAACCCGATGGGGGGAAGATCTCCAACTTTCTGCTGGAGAAGTCCCGGGTGGTGAGCCAGAACGAGTGCGAGAGGAATTTCCACATCTACTATCAGGTACATGGGGGGCACGGAGCCGGCCGGGCTGTGGTGGGAGCCAGGGGCCAGGTCACCACAGCTCCCGTTTCCCTCCCAGCTCATCGAAGGGGCATCCCAAGAGCAGCGGCAGAACCTGGGCATCATGAGCCCGGATTATTACTACTACCTGAACCAGTCGGACACGTACCAGGTGGAGGGCACGGACGACCGCAGCGATTTCCATGAGACCATGGTGAGTTCCCCGGGAGGTGGAGCACCCTCAGCCGGCTGCGGCCGGGCAGGGGCTGACAGGCTCCCCACCACCCCCAGAACGCCATGCAGGTCATCGGCATCCGGGGTGAGGATCAGCAGCTGGTGCTGCAGATCGTGGCGGGGATCCTCCACCTGGGAAACATCAGCTTTCGGGAGGAAGGCAACTACGCTCGGGTGGAAAATGCTGACTGTGAGTAGCCGACCCCCCCACATCCCCCCGCTTCAGGGGGGCAAGAGGGGACGCTTGCAGAGCCCCTTGGCAATGAATTGCAAACTCTCCATTAGCACAAAATCCCCTGGCAGACAAAAGAGGCAGCATCAGCGTCTCCCCCTGCGTTAGACATGGGGAAACTGAGGCAGCAAGCAAATGGCAAAATCAAAGCTTAATTAGCAAGGGGATGGATTCCAGGAGTCGCTTGCTGTGATTTAAGCAGGGGGAGGACCATGCCCCAGGTCCCCAGTCGCTGCACCGCTGCTGTGCTTTGCACTCGGAGGGGGCTGGGGGGTCCAGCAGTGGGTGTGGGCAGCGTGCAGGGGCATACGGGGAGCAGGCAGCCCTGACACCCCCCCCTCTGCCCAGCCCTGGCTTTCCCTGCCTACCTGCTGGGGATCAACCAGGACCGCCTCAACGAGAAGGTCACCAGCAGGAAAATGGACAGCAAGTGGGGCGGCCGCTCCGAATCCATCACCGTCACCCTCAACGTGGAGCAGGCAGCTTACACCCGGGATGCCCTGGCCAAGGGGCTCTACTCGCGCGTCTTCGACTTTCTGGTGGAGGTGCATGGTCCTGGCGGGTTGGGGGTCCCAAGCGCGGCCGCGGCGTGGAGGGGATTGCTCGCCGTCCGCTCCCGAGCGCAGCCGGTCCCGTTGCCCTGCGCCCCCGATGACAGTGGCGCATCCCATCCCTCCCCGCAGTCGATCAACCGGGCTATGCGGAAGCCACATGAGGAGTACAGCATCGGGGTGCTGGACATCTACGGCTTTGAAATCTTCCAGGTACGTGTTGCTTTGCTGTAGGAATCCCGCTGAGGAATGTCCTTCCCTGCTCCCGCAGCAAGGAGAGCAGATGGAGCTGGGGGCTGTTAGCAGCTGACAGCCCCAAGAAGGGTCCCTGGAGCAGCACCCAAAGGTTCTGCTGTTTGGGGTCCCCCCCAATGCGGTGAGAGGAGCAAAAGCCCACTCAGCCCCATCTTCTCTTTCATCTTTTGTCCTTCTGCAGAAAAATGGCTTTGAGCAATTCTGCATTAACTTTGTGAACGAGAAGCTGCAGCAGATCTTCATAGAGCTGACCCTGAAGGCAGAGCAGGTACATGGGGGCTGGGCTGGGGGGGGCTACGGGGCTGTGCCGGCACCCTGATTCCTGCGCCCTGCACCCCTGCTGCCGGCCAGTCCCAGCACCACGGCCGGAGCAGGGGGGCTGCAGCACATCCCACAGCTCGGGGGCCCACCTGGCTCTCCCTGCGCTTCCCCAGGAGGAATACGTGCAGGAGGGGATCAAGTGGACCCAGATCCAGTACTTCAACAACAAGGTGGTGTGTGACCTGATAGAGAACAAGCTGGTGAGTGGGGTCCCCTCCTCTGGGGGAAGCTTTCCCGGGGAACCAACACCCAGGGAGGGGATTGCCCGATGGGCCGGGGGCCATCAAGGACGGGTGGCAGAAGCCGGTCCTGCCAGGGAGAGCAACAGCGCTGCGGCCGTAACCTACGCTGCGGTTCAGCACGAAGCAGCTTTGAGCAGCACGGGGCACTTGAGCACAGCCAGCTGCAGGATCGGGCCCTGCCTGCAGCCTTTGGACACAACCCAGGGCTTTGGTTCTCCCGCTCCCAGAACCCCCCCGGGATCATGAGCGTCCTGGACGACGTCTGTGCCACCATGCACGCCACCGGCGAGGGGGCGGACCAGACCCTGCTGCAGAAGCTGCAGGCGGCCGTGGGCACCCACGAGCACTTCAATAGCTGGAGCTCGGGCTTCGTCATCCACCACTATGCAGGCAAGGTACGGTGCCCCCACTCCACCCCCAGCACCCCACCCCCAGCACCCCATGGCCCTGGCCACAGCAGCACGGGGCTGAGCTCCCCTTCTTGTCCCCAGGTCTCCTACGACGTGAACGGCTTCTGCGAGCGCAACCGCGACGTGCTCTTCACCGACCTGATCGAGCTCATGCAGAGCAGCGAATAGTGAGTCCTGGCAGCACCACGGTGCTGGGGGCTGCCCCAAAAGGGCTGGGGGAGAGGCCAGCATCCTCAACATCCAGACCTTAAAGCTTTGCTGGTCCTGCCTCTGCCAGAGCCCCAGCTCGGGGTGCTCAGCATCCTGCATCGCCCCGCGGGCAGCAGGGGCATCCCTCCAGCAGCACCCAGGGGTGGCAGGGCTGGGCAGAGGGGTGCTCACCCACCAGCACCAATCCTGCTCGGCCTGGGGGCAGTCAGGGGGGATGGGGTGGGCTGAGCTGCGGTGCAGGATTTCCCAGCAGCAGAAAGCAGGGCTGGAGCTGGTTCCAGCTCAGCAGGTGCTGAGCTTGGGGAGCCTGGCGGCTCTCACCCAGGGACTGTCACCTGCCTTTCAGCGGTTTCATCCAGATGCTTTTCCCAGAAAAGCTTGATTCTGACAAAAAGGGACGACCGACCACAGCGGGCTCCAAAATCAAGGTATGTCCCGGAGGCTGCAGAACAGAAGCTGCCTCTGGAGCAGCAGCAGGGTGATGGGCTCCCACCAATGCCTTTAACGCTACAGAGGTCAATCCTTGCAACAGAAACAGGCTAACGACCTGGTGAACACGCTAATGAAGTGCACGCCACACTACATCCGCTGCATCAAGCCCAATGAGACCAAGAAACCCCGGGACTGGGAGGAGAGCAGGTAACAGAGATCCCTCCCAATGTATCGGTGAGCCCCGGGGAATGGAACCCGGCCATGGAGATGTGGCTGGGACCAACTTTCCTCCAAAACCTGCACCCCTGGGCTGGTCCCTCTGTGCTGCCCACGGACCCGGGAGAGCACGGGGTGGGTGCCGAGGAGCGTGCAGGGACACGCACGCCTCTCTACGTGCATTCCCCCAGAGGCTCCAGCCGAGCCCCAAGGAGCTCTCGCGCGTGGACAGCTGAGGGCACCCCCACCCAAAGCGGTGGCCGAGGTCCCCCACCGCCCCGCCGTCCCACGCTGAGCGTGTCCCTCCCGGCTCCGCAGGGTGAAGCACCAAGTCGAGTACCTGGGGCTGAAGGAGAACATCCGGGTGCGCCGGGCAGGTTTCGCCTACCGCCGCGTCTTCCATAAATTCCTGCAACGGTGAGCGACCAGCAGGATGGCGGGGGGTGGCGGGTCCCCGCAGCCTGGCCGTGACTCACGTCCCCTTGTCCCAGCAGCTACGCTATCCTCACCCCTGAGACGTGGCCATCCTGGCGCGGGGACGAGCGGCAAGGGGTGCAGCACTTGCTGCGCTCCGTCAACATGGACCCGGACCAGTACCAGATGGGTCGGAGCAAGGTGTTTGTCAAGAACCCCGAATCGGTAGGTGCCCCAGCTCACCCCACAACCCAGCATCCCTGCGGGGGGGGGAGGGGGGGTGCTGCACACAGCCAGACACCACTTTGGGCAATGCTGGGGAGGGTTTGGGGTGCCCACGTGTGGATGAAGCAATGCAGCACAGGGGCCCCTGGCCGGACTCAGCACCCCGTGTTCCCCCCCCCCCCAGCTCTTCCTCCTCGAAGAGATGCGGGAGCGGAAATTTGATGGCTTTGCCCGGGTGATCCAGAAGGCCTGGCGCCGGCACGTCGCCATCCGGAAATACGAGCAGATGCGAGAGGAGGGTAAGGCCGGGCGAGGATGGGGACACTGGCACCCCAGCACCCCTTTTAGGGTGCCCTTCACTGGGGCCAGCCCAGCTCCTAATTGTGGCTATAAAGAGGAGAGGGTGAGGAGGGGCCGGATCATGAGATGCTCCAAGGTCTTTTCCTACATCTTAAAGGAGTGTGCAGATTTCTTGCTCCCGTTTCCAGCCCTGGGAGGGGCCATAGGACAGGAACGGGAGCCCCTCGCTGTCTCGCTCTGCATTTCATTGCCCGCACCGAGCAGGAGAAGAATAGCTGAGAGTCAGCATCGGGATGGGAAAGGCCCAGTGGTCACCGCCTGAGCCCATCGCGGGCGTTTTCCCACCCTCCCAAGCATCCAGTGAAAAACCAAGGGGGAAAATCCAGAAAGCAGCCGGGTCCCTCCCTCCCACCGCAGGAGTTTTTTTGAGGGTGATTGCTGGGTTTCGAAGCCAGCCAAGCTCAAGCAGCTCAGATTCCTCCCCTGGCACAAAACAAGCCCCATTTCGTGGTGCCACAGTCCATGTGATGGCTCCCACGGCTCCGGCAGCCACTTTGGGAGGGCAGGGCCCGAGGGCTGAGCCACCGGCGCCGAGCCCTGTCCGACTGCCATCGCTTCGGGGTCCCACACAGCCTCCAACATCCTCTACAACTTCAAAGAGCGGAGGAGGAACAGCATTAACAGGAATTTTGTGGGCGATTATCTGGGCATGGAGGAGCGGCCGGAGCTGCGCCAGTTCCTGGCCAAGCGGGAGCGGATAGATTTCGCCGACTCCGTCACGAAGTACGACCGGAGGTTCAAGGTATGTGGAGCCACGTGGGGTTTGGGACAGGCCAAGCCATGGCTTGTGGTGGCTGCCCTTAGGTGGGATGTGTGCGGGGCTCATGCCCCCCCCCCCCCCCCCAAAAACACCCCCTCACCCCTGGCTCCTGCCCTTTCCCAGCCCATCAAGCGGGACTTCATCCTCACCCCCAAGTACTTCTACCTGATCGGGCGGGAGAAGGTGAAGAAAGGTCCCGAGAAGGGGCAGATCAAGGAGGTGCTCAAGAAGAAGGTGGAGCTGCAGGCAGTGAGCGGTGTCTCGCTGAGGTGCGTCCCTGAGCACGGGCTCCGTGGTGGGGGGGCTTCACCCATCAGCTCCACCAGCCTCTCCGTGCTCCAGTGCCCGGCCCCAGCCCCTCGCCCGTGGAGGCGGCAGGGCCATGGGGAGATGGGTCCCCGCAGAGGGCTTTGGAGTCTGGGAAGGTTTCTAGCTAAATCGCCTTCCAAATTTGCTTGGGGTGGAGCCAGGCCCAGCGGGGTCTTCCAGCTCCCCCCCCCCAGTGCCGGCTGGCACCAGCCTTGCCCTCGCTGACGCCCCCACATGGGGGTTGCTCCCCCAGCACCAAGCAGGATGACTTCTTCATCCTCCACGAGAGCAACGCCGACAATTTCTTGGAGTCCATCTTCAAGACGGAGCTGATCAGCCTGCTGTGCAAACGCTACGAGGAGCTCACCCGCACCAAGCTGTGCCTCTCCTTCAAGGACACGTAAGGATGGAGGCCAGAAGAGGTGACAAAGCAGGGTGGGATCCCATCCCCATGGTCTCACAGTCCCTCTCTCTCCCCCAGACTACAGTTTCGGGTGAAGAAGGAGGGCTGGGGCGGTGGCGGCACCCGCAACGTCACCTTTGTCAGAGGACAGGGCGACGTGGCCGTCCTCAAAGCCGGAGGCAAAACCCTTACAGTCAGCATCGGGGATGGGCTCCCCAGGAATGCCAGTGAGTGCCAGGGGGTGCCAGGGGGCTTGGGGACAGGAGCGCTGGGGCTGCAGGCCACAGCCAGAGGCTTGGGGACATCGGGGCGAGCCAGCGTGTACCCCAGCCCTGCGGGGTTTGCGTTTCACCCCGGAGGGACCCACTCTGCTCGGGTGATGGGGCGGTGTGGGACATTTTGGGGAAAAGGGTGGCCGGGGGCAAGCTGCAGGGGCAGCCCCCCCGGCTGGCTCTGAGGACCATCGCCTAATGGGATGCTCATGTCCCCCCAGAGCCTACGAGGAAGGGGGCAACACAGAGCAGAGGTGGCAGAAGGTGCCCAGCGCCCTCCCGAAGCACCCCACCAGCACCCAGAGGTGAGGAGGGCAGTGCCGAAGGGGGGGTTGCTTCAGGAGGGGGGACCTGGGGGGGATGCAGGCTGAGCGTGAGCCCCCTGTAATGCACCATCCCCGGGGGCGGGGGGAATCTTCCAGGGGCCTGCAGGAATGGGGCACCTCAGTTCCCATGCAGCAATGGCCGGGCTCAGCGGGACACCTACACGGCGCCCCAGAGGCAGGCGCGGGGGCCACCGGCCGCGGCGCTGCCTTCCCGAAACACCAGCCGCCAGTCGAAGACGCGACCCCCATCCGAGCAGAACATGGATTTCCTCAACGTGCCTGACCAGGGGGTGGCCGGGTAGGTCCCGAACCCGCACCCACATCCCCCCCACTCCATCCTCCCCTCCCACTGCTGCTGGTCCCAGGAGATGCTCTTTCCCCTCTGAGCAGCTCCGGGCAACCTGGCCTTGCTGGCAGGACAGCACCTCCCAGGCTCTCGCACATCCCAGTTCTCCCAGTCCCTTGCACCGGGAGCACCGCCGGCTGTGCCGGACACACCTCCCAGTCCCTTGCACCCAGCCCCCCGGCCAGTTCTCCCAGTCCCTTGCACTGGGAGCACCTGCCTGAGCTGGAGGCAGAGAGCACCACGTTGGTGGGGGAGAGCAGGGTGGGAAGGAGGGTGCAGTGCACCCACTCTCCTCGGTGCCAACGCTGTTCCTTCCCGGTCCCGCAGCATGCAGCGTCGGCGAAGTGTGAGCCAGCGGCCACCCCCGGCCGGGCGTCCCAAGCCGCAGCCCAAGGTGGCCGTGCCGCGCTGCCAGGCGCTCTACCAGTACATCGGGCAGGATGTGGATGAGCTCAGCTTCAACGTGGGGGACATCATCGACATCCTGCTGGAAGGTATGAGGTTCAACAAGGCCAAGGGCCGGGTCCTGCACTTTGGTCACAACAACCCCACGCAGCGCTACAGGCTTGGGGAAGAGTGGCTGGAAAGCTGCCTGGTGGAAAAAGACCTGGGGGTGCTGGTTGACAGCCGGCTGAATATGAGCCAGCAGTGTGCCCAGGTGGCCAAGAAGGCCAATGGCATCCTGGCCTGTATCAGGAATAGTGTGGCCAGCAGGAGCAGGGAAGTGATCGTGCCCCTGTACTCGGTGCTGGTGAGGCCCCACCTCGAATACTGTGTTCAGTTTTGGGCCCCTCACTACAAGAAAGATGTTGCATTGCTGGAACAGGTCCAGAGGAGAGCAACAAAGCTGGGGAGGGGTCTGGAACCCCAGGCTGCTGGGGAGCAGCTGGGGGAGCTGGGGGGGTTCAGCCTGGAGCAGAGGAGGCTGAGGGGAGCCCTCATCGCTCCCTACAAGTGCCTGAGGGAGGGGGGGGGGGGGGGGCGATGGGACGAGGGGCACCGGCCTCAAGTTGTGCCAGGGCAGGGTGAGGTTGGCCCTGGGGAACAATTCCTTCCCCAAAGGGCTGTCAGGGGCTGGAAGGGGCTGCCCAGGGAAGGGGTCGAGTCCCCAGCCCTGGGGGGATTTAAAAGAAGGGCAGATGAGGTGCTGAGGGCCAGGGTTTAGTGGTGGGATGGCAGGGTTAGGTTAACGGTTGGACTCGAAGATCTTAAAGGGCTTTTCCAACCAAAGTGATTCTAGGATTCTATGATTCCAAGGCTCCTGCCCTCCCCAGCACCTCCCCGCTGTGCCCCACGGCAGCACCACGCCTGACCCAGCTCTTTTTGTCCCCCCTCCCCAGATATCTCCGGCTGGTGGAAAGGCCGGCTGCACGGCAAGGAAGGGCTTTTCCCTGGGAACTACGTGCAGAAGATCTGAGCCGGACGCAGCAGCCACGTGGCCGGAGGCAAAGGAGGGGGTCGCCATCCTCCCACCCCACCTCTGCCGAGGCCGTGCCGAAGGGGCTGGCGGCGGCTCCGCGGCGGTTCTCCACCGATGCTGGCGTTGAGCGAGCGCTTCCTCGCGAGCCCCCCTGGCCTCTGCTGGCTGCTGGGCTCTGCTGGTGCCGACCACTGAACCCCACAGCCACGGTAGATGGTGGCCTCCCGGCAGCAAGGACTGGCTCTTTGCTGTTCGTACCCCGGGAATGGAACTGATTCTGGCGTATAAATAGGATTGTTATTAATAATAATGGTAAACGATCAGACTCGGCAAATTCAGGCTCAGGTCTGACTCAAAAATTGAGCCCAGAGTTTGTGTTTCACCCTCGTGCCAGCCCGTGGCTCCCGCTGGCCCCGTGACAAGAGCCCTGCAGCACTGTGTCCCCACGTGGGGACGTGGGCAAACACACGTTGGAGGCAGCCCTGGTCCCCCCACGATGAACCCTCCAGAAGATGCTAAATACAGACACCAACTCCCCCAGGAACCCGGCTCCGGTGTCTCCACATGCCAGCACAACTCTGGACCGCTCGGCACGGCCGGCCGGGAGCTGCCGGGGCAGCAGGGAGGCAAAGCAGGGCAGCGGGGCGCAGCAGGACCAGGACACCATCGCCGTTCCCTGATTTCCGATAGGAAAACTGCAAGGAGCACTCAGCCAAAGCCCACCGAGCTGTAGCAGCTTTTTCTGATGGGGGCGCCCCTGGTTTGGGGAGGGGTGGGGGGCTCATCCACAGGGGGCCAGTGTTCATGCATGGGGTGGAAACCACCGTCCTCGGCTGCACCGGCTCCAGGATTCGGGGGACCCGCTCTGCCCTGACCCCCCAGGACAGGGGGATAGCTGAGGCTGGGAGGGGGGAGGTCTTGGGGTGGGGGGGGCTGAGTCTGATTTGGGGTTGTTGCAGAGGGGTTTGCAGCAGGGAGGGGGACGAACGGTGCCGCCATGTCAGGGCTCGTCCCTGCCTGCTCCCCGCTCCCCCCGCCGGGCCCTGCGCCAAGCAGACGGCCGGAGGAAGTGACGACAGCCCGCTCCCGCGCGGCCCTGCCTCAGCCTCGCGTCCCAGCCCTCCTCTTCCTCCCTCCAGCAGCCCCCACCAGGGCTGCCCTCCCAGCAGGCAGACCCCCTGCCCCAGAGATGGGGGGCTAAAGAGGGGTTCTGGGAACCATTTCCTCTGGGGGGGGGGGGGGTGGCACAGGGCAGGAGGCTGCTGGGATGTGAAGTCCTCCATGGCCCCACGCTACAAACGGTGGTTGGGCCTCCCCGTTACGGGTTTTTACAACCCCTGTGGTCCTTGGGGTGATTTTTTCCCGTAAATCACAGGTTTTTAGGAGTCCTTGCACTGCAGAGCTTGGGGGGTGGGAGAAGCAGGCACAGCCTCTGTTTTTATTTTAATAAAAAAAAAAAAAAAGGCTTTGAAAGCTCTGGGGATTTAGGAAACTCCTTCCTGTGCCTTCTGGCCCTTCCTTGGGGCTGGGGAGGGGGTCGGGGGGGGCAGCCCGGGCTTGGGCCGTGATGGGCGGGGGGGGCCGGGGGGGCCGGGGGGGGGGAGGCCCTGGGATGCTCTAAAGGGTCCAGGGTGCTCTGAGAGGTTTGGGGAGCTCTAAAAGGGCTTGGGGTGCCCTGGGATGCTCTAAGGGGTCCAGGGTTTCCCAAGGGGCTCAGGGTGCTCCGAGACCCCCGGGATGCTCTGAGACCCCCAGGATGCTCTGAGACCCCCGGGATGCTCCGAGGCCCCCGGGATGCTCCAAGACCCCGGGATGCTCCAAGACCCCCAGGATGCTCCCGGCGCTCGCAGGCGCTGCGGTGCGAAAACACCCGGGAAAAGCAGCCGGGGGGGGGCACCGGGGTGGGGCCACCCCCCCCCCCCCGCGGCCCCCGCCCCCCCTTCCGCACGGCTCCTTCCTCCCCCCCGGCCTCCTCCTCCTCCTCCTCCTCCTCCTCCTCCTCCTCCCCCCCCCGCTCTCGCGACAGCTCCGCGCAGAAAATGGCCCCGCGGCCGCGCCGCCGCTGATGCGCGCTCCGGGCGGCGCCGGCCCCGCCGCAGCCCCGGTACGTGCGGGGACGGGAGGGGAGGGGCGGGCGCCGGGGGGAGGGCAGCACCGGGCACCGGGGGCGGGGGGGGGGGGTGTAGGCCGAGGCGGACGGGGGGTCGGGAGCGTCCACGGGGGCCGGGGGCCGGACCCCCATGGGGGGCTACTAGGCACAGAAGGCACTAGCCATGGGGGCGTTATCCATGGGGGGCTACTAGGCACAGAAGGCACTAGCCATGGGGGTGTTACCCATGGGGGGCTACTAGGCACAGAAGGCACTAGCCATGGGGGTGTTACCCGGGGGGGCGGACCTGGGGGTGTTACCCATGGGGGGCTACTAGGCACAGAAGGCACTAGCCATGGGGGTGTTACCCACGGGGGGCTGCTAGCTATGGGGGTTACTACCTGTGGGGCTAGCAGCACAGGGACAAGCTAGCCACGGGAGCCGGTAGCCCCCGGTCTTTGCAGGCACGTATGGCCCATGGGAGCCCTGGCACCCACCTCGCCACCCCGAGCATCCCGGGGCTGCGCCCGCCGGGGTCTCCCCATGGCCTCTCCATCTCCCTCCCCCACGCGGGAGCCGCTCCGTTGCTGTCAGGGGCTGGGGGATGCGGGTGCTCAGCCGCCACTGGAGCGAGGGAGCTCCTGCACCTCGGCCACCATGTGAACTTGGCCAGGGCCAAGGCCGCCGGCTCGGGGTACGGCGTTGTCCGGGCTCAGGGATGAAGGCTCATCCTCCCCAGATGGCTCCTGAAAGGAAAGAGGGGGGTTTTTTTCCAGCTGGAGAGCTGATGTAGCCCAGTGGATCGGCCGGCCCCAGGCAGGCAGGTAAAGGTGGGCACCAGGATGGTGCCGGGATGTGAGGAAATGGCAGCATGGCTCTTTCCCGTTCGCACACCGCCCAGATCGCAGGTGGCTGGGAGCAAGCTGGGGGGATGGCAGGGACCCCAGGGCCTGCAGGGGAGGCTGAAAGGTGTTTCCCAAGGAACCATGAAGGGCCTCGGCCGAGCTGTCCCCGCGCCAGCCGTGGGGATGTGGCACCGTGCCTGTGCACGAGGCTCAGCACGTGGATGCCCATGCTGCCACCAGAAGCAGCTGTGGTGGGGCTCAAGGGGGGCTCCATGGGGGCTCCCTGGGCAGATTTTCTGAGTTGGAAAGCAGGGAGTCTGCCCTCGGAGCGAGCCGGAGGGGTAAAACATTGAGGCAGCAGCTTTGCTCCAGCCCAAGTTGGGATTAGGGCACCCAAGTTGCAGTGGGCATCACGAAACCCATGGCTGAGAGGCAGGGGCTGCCAGGCAGCAGAGATGCCCGGAGCATCGTCCCCTCCACGCCGACTCTTCCCTGGGATGTCTGAAGGCAACCGGAGAATTTATGACGTGCATTTTGATTTCCAACATGCATTTTAATCCTGTGACCGGTGGCCGGAGCGCGTGCCGGGGCGAGCGGGGGGGCTGCTGTCACAGCCGGTGCTTCCTCCCTCCGCGCCGCTCGGCGCTCGCCGGCTGAGCGATCACATGAGCCCCTTGTTCGGAGCCTTTGTCTCTCATCTCCTACGCCGAGGAGCTGCGTTTCGGGAAGCCTCTGCAACCTCTGGCCATAGACCACGCAGAGATGCTCAGACAGGATTATTCGTCCCATTTATCCTCCTGGGGTGGTGGTGGTGGTGGTGGTGGTGGGGAGGCGGTTGTAAAAAAGTCTTCTGTACTTGGCAATGCGTATAAACCCCCTGGTTCGTTTGAGGGAGATGAGCTGTATTAATTATTAACTGAATCAGCACCAGTGGCTGCTCTGGGTGACCAGTAGCTGCAAGCCCTCCTGTTCCCCCATTGCCATCAGCCCCCCAAAAGGATTTTTCCGGGGTCCCCATTCACTGCAGGGGCTGGAGAGAGGGAGTTTGGTGCTGGCTGGTTTTCAGGGAGACAGAAAAAAAAAAAGTGACACCGAATTTGCAGTGGCTATGGGATTTGGGTTTCCAGGGTAGGGTTTGCACCAGCACTGGGGGAGTCACGTCTCTGACTGGGGGTCACTGGGGAGGAGGACAGTGGCAGGTCAGCGGCGCCTGGGTTGGAGCAGGTTCACAGAATCCCAGGATGGCAGGGGTTGGAAGGGACCTTGGGAGCTCACCCATCCCACCCCCCTGCCCAAGCAGGCTCACCCAGAGCAGGGGGCACAGGACAGCGGCCAGGCGGGGGTTGAAGATCTCCAGAGAAGGAGACTCCACAGCCCCCCTGGGCAGCCTGGGCCAGGGCTCGGGCACCCTCCAAGTCAACAAGTTCTTCCTCCCGTTCAACTGGAACCTCTTTTGCTTCAGGTTGTGCCCATTGCCCCTTGTCCTGGCGCTGGGCACCACTGGGAAGAGTCTGGCTCCATCCTCGTGACCCCCACCCTTGAGATATTTGTAGGTGTTGATGAGATCCCCTCTCAGCCTTCTCTTCTCCAGGCTGAACAAGCCCAGCTCCCTCAGCCTTTCCTCGTAGGGGAGATGCTCCAGTCCCCTCATCATCCTTGTTGCCCTCCTCTGGACTCTTTCTAGGAGTTCCTCATCTTTCTTGAACTGGCGAGCCCAGAACTGGACCCAGTGCTCCAGGTGGGGGTCTCACTGGGGTGGAGCAGAGGGGGAGGAGAACCTCCCTCGCCCTGCTGGCCACGCTCCTGGTTGCTCCGGTCGGTGCTCAGGGTTGCAGAACGAAGGGTTCTGGAGAATGAAAAGCATTGGACACAATCCTGTGGGAGGTGGCAAAGGACAGCAAAATGGTACAGGTGCCACCAGCTCCCCAAAAACCAGGGCCTGGGCCCAGCAGACGGCGATGCTACAGTGCCGCCGTCACGTCCACTGCCGAAAGCTGAGCAGCTTTGCTCCGGGGGGAGGTTGGCGGGGCCGTGAGCCGGGCACAGGCGTGCAATGAGGTCCCTGCCTGCCCTCACCAGACCTGTCCGTTCGTACCCGCTCAAGAGGTGTTTTCCCAGCTTTTCCAGAAAAAAATGAGCTTAAAATGCATCTCTGGGGGATCGCCGGCAACTGGGAAATGGAGAGCGGCATCCAACAGCGCATCCAAGAGGGAGAGGAGGGAGGTTTCAGCACAAGCTGTAACATCCGAAGGTGCTGCTGGGTTGGACCCTGGAGCGCTGGGAGCCAACAGCCCTGCTGCCATGCTGCCGAGGAAGAATTTTCTGGTTTCTTGAAAAAATGAACTTGAAAAAAAATTGCCTGTGCTCCTGCAGAGCTCCCGGTGCAGCGGGCGCAGGCGTCCTGCTCCCTTAGGGCCTCATCTGGAGGCCATCGGTTCCCAGGGGACCAGCAGCTGGGGACCGGCAGTGGCATCGAGGATTGATCCGTGCTCGGCATCCCCGGTGGGGAAGCGGGGATCTGGGGGTGGTTCTCTATGATCTCCAGGACTTGTGCTACCGGGAAATGCTCCGGCAGCACCAAAGCTCTGTGGCTTCAGGATGGCCACCAAAACGTGGCAGTGCCACGCAGATGCTGCGCGAGGGGCTGAGCAGGAGGATGCAGCCCTGCCCCGACCCTTCTAATGCTTTCTCCCTCAAGAGAAGATCCCCGAGACTTTTTTTTTTTCCCCCCCAGCAAAACTGCATTTTCCCCTCCTGATAATACAACGCTCCGTCAAAGCTGCTGTGAACTTTCTGCGCGGTGTTTACCCAGCCCTGGCCATGCCGCTTCGTGCAGATGGAGCAAACCAACCCCTCCATGCCAGGGCTGAATTTCCCTTCCCTGGGCATGATCAGCCCCTGGCGCTGCCCCAAACCCCCCCCCCCGTTCTGGGGCTGATCCCCTCGGCACAGCTTGCATCCCGTAGGGCCAGCAGAACCCGACAAGCTGAGAAAACAACAACAAAAAAGCCATGCAACCCCCAAACAAAGCAGCAAGCCTGGGGGCAGCTGGAGAAATAATCCCACATGGATTTTTTCCCCCCCCAGCTCTGATTTATTGCCCGCTGGGTTGCAATCCCAGCGCCACCGGTTGCTGCAGTAACGGCCGCTGAGCCCGCCCGCACCAGGCTAAAGCCCCGCTGCGCCAGCCGGGAGCGGGGCTGGATGGGAAAAAAATGGGAAAATGCCTCTCGAGCAGATGCTAACGGGCAGGTCTGGTGAGGCCGGGCGGGACTGGATGTGGCCGATCCCCAGGGATATTTGTGTTGGGAGTCGCTGAGCTCTTGGGGAAGCATTAACCCTCTAACCAACTGCAGATGTACATGTTGGAGCCACTCCGCAGCCCCCGTGCTGATTATTATTATTATTATTATTATTACTACTACTACTACTACTATTGTTTTCTTTAACTTTGACATTAACTTTAACTTTAACATTAAGACACTGTTGAGAAATCTCCCGAAGTGAGGGACTTTTCGGGTGCGTTTTACTGGGACGTAGTCTTTAGCTCCTGCGTGTCGAAGCCTTGTGCCGAGGCTCCGTGCAGCCAAGCCAATTTAATTTTGGGGACCATCTGATGTAGCTTGCCTGAAAGGAACCATCCCCACACGCGCATCAGCTGGGCATCAGGCCCTGCTGCTGATGCCCCTGGTCATGCCGTGGGACCTGCTGCTCCTTTTGGCTGGAAAACCCTTCAAAACTGCGGAGGGGGGGAGCCCCCAGCGAGACCCCCCAGCCCGGCTGCTCACAGCTGGGAGCAAGAGAGGCTGGAGCAGCTCCTACAGTCCCTGCTTCTGCGGTGCTGGGGCTGCATCGCTCGGGGAGGGGGGGGCCTGTGGTTTTGAGGGGGATTTTTGACGATGGATGCTGTAGGTTGGACCTTAGCATGAAGCAGGAGCCTGGCGATGCGTGGGGCCGGCTGTGCTGGATGGCAGCTGGGGGGGACTTTTTGCGGGGGGGGTGGGGGGGGGCTGTGGACCACCCCTGGGGTGGGAGGAGTGGGAAGGGATGGTGACGGCTCTGGCTTCAAAGCCCGGCCCAGGGCAAAGTGCTGCGTTTGCAGCGTGCCCCCCCCCTGCAGAGACGCTGTGAAGCCCCCGTGAAGCCGTGACCTCCTGCCAGCTTGGCCCAGGAGGTCCCCAGGCAGGAGGGTCAGTCCCACAGCCATGGGGCACCAAGGAGGAGGAGGAGGAGCAGGAGGAGGAAGCAGTCAACATCACCCCGTGATGGGCTTTAACCTCTCGCCCTTGTGCTCCACGTAGCATCAACAGGAGAAGACGCTGTCGGCGCGTGCCTTGCCCCATGCCCACCACTGGCCAGGCCATGAAGATGGAGAAGGATGAGGCGGTGCCCACCTTCTCCCTGGGGGGTAAATACGCCGGAGAGGGCGCAGGTGAGTCCCTCGCCCCAGGGCGGGGGGGATTGGCGAGAGGAGTCGGGGCAGGATGGGGGTTGAAGCCTTCACTCCTGTTGCTGCAAGGTCCCCTTGGCCCAATCCCACCCGAGGGGTGGCTGGGAGCACCCTGAGGGTGTGCAGGGGTGGGGGTGGGTGTGCATGGGTGTGCACGTGGCATCACCCGGCATGCTCAAGACACCAGCACGCTTTGCCTTCATACCAGCAGCTTTTTCCAGAACAAACACCCTGGAGCTCTCCTGCCTCTCCGACCCCTTCCAAGCCAGATCCCCCCAGACCCCCCCCCCAGTTGCCTGCACCCCTGTTTGTAAAGGGTAGGAAGGAGGGCAAAGAGGGCCGTGGTTTTTTTAGGCAGGGGTTGAGGCTTGGTGCTGGTGCCTGCTGCCTAACGGCCTCTCCCCGGCAGGTTGCAGCGAAGCGGCTCTGCCCGGTGGCCCGATGGCGGTGGCGGGGAGTGGAGGGACCCCAGCCCAGGACCTGGGAAGCGCAGACCTGTCCCAGGTGAGCCCAGCCCCAGCCCTGGAGGTGATGGCAATGGCCAGGGCAGGGACGAGGCCAACAGATCTGTCTCCTTCCAGGGAAGCACTACCAGTGCTCAAGCTATGGCTGCAAACTGGCCTTCCCCAGCATGCAGGAGCTGATGGACCACCTGAAGGTCCACTACAGACCCACGCAGTCCCTCGAGGGTAAGGCTGCGACACCCGGCGGTCGCTCCACGGTGCCCTTTTTTGGCTGGGAGGTGGCAAAGTGGGGCGTGAAGCTGAGGTGGTGGTGCCTGTACCTTGGGGAGATGCTGCAGAGCGCCGGACGGGAGTGGGGAGAGCATGGGAGGTGCTGGAGACCCACTGGTGGGGCTGCCCCCAGCCCTGGGGGAGGGTGGGGGGGTATGGTGCGGCCGGGCTGTTGCTGAATCTCTGCTCCATTTCTTTGCTCAGGCAAAACCTTCCAGTGCCCCACGCTGGGCTGCACGGAGACCTTCCCCAGCATGCAGGACCTCATGGCCCACATGAAGGTGCACTACAAGCCAAACCGCTACTTCAAGTGAGTCCTGCTGGTCCCCGTCCCCATCCCGTGCCACCAGGCCATCTCCCTGCAGACACCTCCCACAGCATGGCCTACCTGGGGGCACCCGGCAGCTCCCCAAGCATGTGGGTTTTGCAGACACCCCCCCAATCTCAGTGGCAGACCCCGGGGTGGGGGGGGGGGGGGGATGCTACCTGGGGGCCCCCGCCCCCCCAAGCCGAAAAGCCCATCCCGCCTGCTACCTCTGGGGGGGGCCGCCGCTGACGCTGCCCCCTGGCCCCGCAGGTGTGAGAATTGCCTGCTGCGCTTCCGGACCCACCGCTCCCTCTTCAAGCACCTGCACGTCTGCTCCGACAGCACCAGCAGCCCCGCGCCGCCCCCCAAAGCCGAAAAGCCCATCCCGCCTGCTACCTCTGCCCTGGAGAAGGAGCCCCCCGCCAAGCCACCCGAGGGGCTGCCCAAGCTCCCGAGCGTTACCCGGCCCCGGAGAAAGAAGCCATCCCAGCTGGCGGGCCCCGGCGGCCCCCCCGCTCCCCCCCCCCCCCCCCGCGGGGCCCCCCTGCTGGAGCCCAGCCTTTTCGGGCCATCGTCCTTGACTCGGTTCTCGGGGCCACCCCCTTCCTCGGTGCCGGGGCCGTTCCTGTCCTACGTGCACCCTTCGCCCTACAGCTTGCCCCAGCCCCCGGCACAGCATCGCCTCCGGCCCTACGTGCCGGGCCACGGCCCCCCCGTCTCCAACGCCGTCTGGAAGAAAAGCCAAGGTGAGCGTGCGGGGCCGTTCGGGCAAACCTTCTTCTGCTCCTGCCTTCACCAGCAGCTCCCGGAGGAGGACCCGCCGTTGGCCAGCTGAGGATCCCCCTCCTCCCAGCCCCATGCGGGGCTGCCCCAACTCCCCCCCCCCCCCCCAGCCCCATCCCATCCCCCACCACCCCGCCACCCCCCATCCCACCCGCAGGGATGCTCAATTGGAGAAGGCACCAGCAACCACCAAAAAAAAACAAGCCTCCAAATTTTCCCAGCCCTGCTGCTCCCCCGGCGTGATGGGGGTGTGAGGCAGGGGGCCGGGCCAGGCCTGCCCCCCCATGTTCTCCCCCCCCCAGGGAGGGGAAGACCTAATGCTTGTCTTGCCCCTCGATTCCCTCCGCAGGTGTGAGTGTCAGCCCACTCCTCCCATGCTTTGGCTCAGGAGTGCTCCAGTGTTTGCCGGGGGTTTGGGGGGGGGGGGGGGCCCGGGGGGGAGAGGCCCCATGGGGTGCCACGATGCTCCCCAGAGAGCAGTGGGGAGGGTGGGCTCCGTCGTTTTTGAGAGCTGCGTAGAGAGGGGGATGCGCCCAGGTAGGCTTGGAGAGTGGGGGGGTTGCTGGGTGCACCCCCCCAGGAACCGCCCAGCCTGGTTCCTCCAGCGCCCAGGGGCTGAAGCAGCAGGAGAAGGAGCTGCAGCGGCTGCTGGGGCTCAAACCCCCGATCACCCCAGCCCCGAGGCCGGGCTGGAAACCACTGCTCTTCGCTCCGTGGGGTGCAGAGAGGTGATGGGCAAAGGGAGGTTGGGGCCAGGGGGCACAGCCTCGCTCCTTGCTCCCAGATTTGGGGTTCCCCCCGTGGGGAGGGGACCTCTGTGCATGTGGGGCTCGGAGCAGGGTGGCTCCTGCCCCCCGTAACACCAGCCAATCCGAGCCCCATGGCACCCAGCACCCCGCCCCCCCCGGGGGGGGGGGGCCACTCCGGGCATGGCAGGGGGCCAGCGGGCGAGCGCTGTGCTTCCCTCCTCGCCCGTCCTTGCAGGGCACTCCTCCAACAGCCGCATCGTGTGGGAGCACACGCGGGGCCGCTACACCTGCATGCAGTGCCCCTACTCCACCGCCTCGCGGGAGGAGATGACCCTGCACTCGAGGACCACCGAACCCCCCGCCCGGGGGGGGGGGCACCGGGGGCCCCTACCGCGGGGAGCAGGGTCAACCTCCCCCAAGGACAAGCGTACCCCACTCCCGCTGTCCTGGAAGGGGGGTGTGGTTGGGGGTGGGCACTGGACCCCAGCTCCTGGCTCCCCAGCCTGCAGCGATGCCCCGGGGGGGGGGGCATGTGCCCTCCCCATGCCGCCCCTCCGGGCGCCCACCCCCAAGAAACTTCCCATGGGAGTTGGGGTGTGAGGGGCTCGGCCGCAGCGCTGACAGCTCTCTTCCCTCTCCCTCCAGATTTCGGGGTGGGCATCGCCTCCTACCATGCCAAGCTGACGCCGGAGATGGAGAACTCCCTGTACTCCCAGCTCTGATGCCCCCAGCTCGCACGGGACTGCTCCTGCACCTCCCCATCCTCCCCCCCGCAGCCGGGCAGGGGGGCACCGCACAGCCCCATGCCACTGCGCTGGGACAGGGACCCCTTCTTGGGTACCAGGAGCATCCCCCAGCATGGGGTGGCAGACTGGGGGGGGGGTGTTTTTTCTCTTGAATTTCCACCCTCCCTTTTATTTTTGGAAACTCTTAAGTCCCTGGAACCCCACATCTCCCTCCCCTAAAGGTTTCATTGCTTCAGCTCCAGGGGCTCTGGGGGGAGCCCGGTAGGTTGCTCAGGAGTTAGTGGACTTCTCTGGATTGAGGTCTTGAACTAATAAATGGGAATTGTACAGGAGCGGTGGCCGGGCAAGGCTCTGTCGGTCCCCGTGGCGGCGATGGGGGAGAGCGCTGCCCCCAAGGATGCCCCCCCCCCCAAAGGAGGGATGCGTGCAGGGTGCGTGTCAACACATCCCGAACCATGAAGGGCTCCTGAGAAGCAGAGTTGGAGCCTCTGCCAGCTGCACCCCAGCACCCAGACTGGGCACCCAAACCAGGGAGGACCTCAGCCCCCTTCCCCAGTACCCAGCAGCCTCAGTGCCCGTTCCCCCCCCCCCTTCCCCAGGCAGAGGTGCCAGGAGGCTACGCAGCACCAGGCAGCGAGTGCAGAAGAGGGCCCCAGCTCCACCCCAATGGCTTTTCCATGTCCTGGTTCACAGCCTTGGGGGCTGCACACACCCCCCCTGGACACCCCCCATGGGAGCTGAGCGGCTCTGTGTTCTCACCCCGGGGCTCCCTGGGTCCCGCTTAGGTGCCAGCCCCAGCCCAGCCAGGTGAAAAGGTTGCTCCAAACTGGTTTGAGCGAAAGCATGCTGCCGCATGCCCGTGGCAACGCTGCCTCGCTGGCCGGGCGCCAGCCGCCACTGGAGCAAGGGACTGGAGTACCAGCACCCCGCTGCTCCGCACCCCGGGGTCGGGCACTGCACCAGCCACGGAAAGGGGGACAAACCCCAGGGGAATTCCCACCCCCACCCCCAGCTCAGCCCTGGCTTTGGCCACCAGAGCTGCCTCTTTCCCAGACACATTCACCCCAGAACACAGCAAGGGGGGGAGCTTCACCCTCCACCTCCCCTGCCTGTTGCTGGCAGCAATCGCACAGCCCCGCTCTGGGTACGCCAGGCAGGGGGCACAGAGCAGAGCCCCAGCAGCTCGGCCCTGTGACGGAGGCTCAGGAGGGGCCGATGGCCACCGGGTCGGTGGCCACGTGCCTTCCTCCCGCGGCAAGCCCTGCACACGGGCGAGCAGCATCATGGACCACCACGGTTCGCTCCCGCCTGCAGCCCCGTGCTGGGCAGCCTCCCCCAGCCCGCCGGTGGGGACCGTGACCTGGGGGAGTCACCAGCCAGGGGCAGCACCAGCCCCGAATGAGGATGAGGAGAAACTGGGGGATGCAGAGGGCCACTGGATGGACAGACAGGGCCAGACAGACTGAGCTGCAGCTCCAGCGCTGCTGCATCTGCATGGGAGTGAGCAGGAGGGCTCCCTTCTGCAGCAAGGCCACCCCACAGCCACCTCTCTGGGTGGGGAGGGGGTGGAGAGGCTGAATTTGAAGGGGGGGGAGGGGCCCTCACTGGAGGGGGGGAGGGCTGGGTGGGCAGCACTGGGGCACAGCAGCCCCCCAAGCCAGAGGTGGGGACCAGGGCTGTGAGCAGCTTCAGCGCTGCTCTGCCCTCCCCACCCCCCGGCTCTGGTCCACCCAGGGCTTGGGGCTGCCCCTCAGCTCCAGCACAGACCCCCCCCTCACCCCAGGCAGGAGGGCAGACCTGCTGGAATCTGTTGGACTTGATGAAACGGTTGGATTTGATGATCTGAAAGGTCTTTTACAACCTAAACGACTCTATGACGTGAGACGCCCAAGCTGAAGCCCCTGGCTGCTGAGACCTTGACGGAGCAACAACTCCTTACGGAGCCAGAGCAGGACCACGCAGGCTCCCCAAGGCGAGCGACCCCCTCCAGCCCCCAATGAGGGGGAGCACCGTGGCATCGAGCACAGCTTGGACCCCTCCAGCCCCAGCAGGCACAGGCAGCTCTCCTGACACCCCCCCCAGCCCAGTCTGCAGGGGGCTCCTCCTCCCTATGTTCATACCCAAACACCCAGTTTCCTCCTCCAGTGCAGAACATGGGTGCCTGCCCTAAAACCCAGCAGCAGGACCCTTCCCCAACCTTCCCCTGACCCCGCAAGCCCGGCTGCAGCCACCTCCAAAGGCAGAGAGGGCAGCAGAGCAGGGGCTGCACCTTCCCATGCGGGTCCCACAGGCGCATTCGTGCCAGGACTCCTCTACATCAGGATGGTCCGTGCCTCTCCACCCCAATCCATCCCCATCCCCACCCCGCAAGCAGCCCTGCTGTTCCCAAATCAGCCCCCCCAGCTGAGCTGCACTTACCCAGCATCCACCCAGCCGGAGCTCAGAGCAAAACCAGGCCGTGCTGGGGGCACAGGACAGTCACCGCTTCCAGAAGAGACTCAAGAAAAACTGCCCCGAAATCTTCCAGCGAGCGCGTTCCTGCAGGCTGGCTGCAACTGGGGTGTTCCTAGAGCAGAGGCAGCCAAGACAACGTCCGTTGCAATGGATTTTTAAAAACTGAAGTCTTTATTAAAAGTTTTATCCAAATTTTGTAACAAAAGATACAAAAGGGCTGGAGATCCTTATTTCTGGGACTAGTCTGACCAATCAAAACCTGACAGTTACTAGGCTAATATAAAATCCATACAATCTGCTAAAAATGCAGGGAAAAATTAGAATTAACTGCTGCTCTGAAATTTCTTTTAAAAATTCCTTTAACATTTATAAGTTACTCAGTTTGCATTTTACAGGACTAGTTCTTCTCCGAATGGTTACAGCTACTGTACAATCCAAGAGACAACAGCAAGAACAGAACAAAGCAACAGAAACTCGAGATGTGCTGCAGCACACACCACTCCTCTGAAGGAACCGCTGCGAAGTCTCGCCTCCCAGCTCCGGGTGCCAACAGATTGCCCAGAGCAACCACACTGGGAACGCCACAAAGTGCCAGTGCCGTCTGCACCCGTGGAGAGCCTCAACAGCAGGAGGAACAGCGGTTACCCCCGCCCCAGCCCGGCTCTCCAGCACCCAGCAGTTACCATCCCTCGGATGCCACGGGGCCAGTTCTCCCCAGAAGCTAACGGATGTGCCGGCTGAACACCTCCAGGCAGAGGAAGGGTGGGCATGGGGTCAGAAACCCTCCGGCGGAGAGCTCGACCTGGTTGAATTCCCCCCCCCCCCCCCCGCCTTCCTCCTTCCAGCCACCGCAGGGTGGAGGTGGGGGGAACGCATGCTCTGCAGCACCATCTGTGCTCCCACAGAGCACAAACACGAGTGGGAGAGAGCTGGATTTCTGATCAATGCACTTCTCTTCGTGCTGAAAAGGAAAGAGGAGGAGGAGGAGGAGGAGGAGGATGCGTACACCAGGCTCGCGCGGAGGCAACTGTCCAGAGCTGGTACTGGCTAGCAGAAGGACCCTGAGAATATATCGGCTAACACGGTCTCCCGGGGAACGCCGAGTTAGGTGCATCACAGTGATACTGGTTGAACGTGTTCTGTACAGTGCGAAATGGAGTTTGACAGAAGTGCAGTATCCCCTAACCTGCGATTTCCTATCTCTTCCTAACGGCAGAGGCTGCTACGGGGTGACGAGAAGCCTCGTCACAGCCAAGACGCTCCACAGCCGCAAAAATCAGACTTACTTGGACATCCGAGTGGAAGTTATTGGGTGGCTACTGGGAAAAACATTCCAGTTTATAAAACAGGAAAGCAAGCGCAGGGCTACTGCAAGGTGCATCGTCAGAGGTACCAGGTCTTGCAAGCAGCCAACCCCCCCCCCCTCCCCAAACCCCAGGCACCCCACATCCCCAGCACTAAAGTATCTTCAAGCATCTCCAGAGATCACATCACCATTATTTCTGATCAGAGAGACCTCAGCGATCGTTCGCTTCGAGTCCATTTAGATGAACCAGATTTGCACCCACTGCTCAAGCTGGCTCAAGCGTCTTCAGAAAGCTGGTCTGAGGGCACGCGGATAGCAAACGCCTTCTTGGCCGGCAGGCAGGGTGGCGAGCTGGAGCTCTGGGTCCAGTGTGGCAAGGCTGATTTCAGACACGAAAGATACCCTAGGAGGAATTTTTTTTTCTTTTTCCCACCCCCCCCTTTTTTTTTTTTTTTTTTTTTTTTTTGCAAACTGCTGCACAAACCACAGAACGGAGAAAGCCTTTGGTCATGATTGAGAAAGTGAGCCTTGTATGGAAGATTCCCCTGAATGCCTACAGTATTCTACATCTTAAAAAAATATATTGCGGACACTGCAGCCATACAAAGGGGGGAGGAGTGGGAGATGGGGATTTACAGTCTCACATAGACACAACGGGGAGGTTAAGACAAGCACAGTCATAGTCTGTAAAACTGATTGGCTCGCTTGGATCAGTCATCCTCATCGTCCTCTTCGTCTTCTGGATCTTCCTCTCCCTCATCCTCTAGATTTCGTTTTCTCTTCTCCCCTCGTGGAAGGTCTGCAAAAAGAGGCGAAGCGTGAAGCTCTGCTCAGTCTTGCAGAACAGCGTTTGAACTGTGGCTTCGAGCCGCGTCAGCCACAGCTTGCTGGTGAACAAGCACAGACTAGACTGGCACCATTACGGAGCGGAGAGCCACCCTGCCCAGTTTCTCATGGCACCCAGAAAAGCCCGGCCTAGCACAAGACATTAACTATTTTCTATGCCCTCCAAGTATCCCACATCTCAACAGCCGCTTGAGAACAGGTTTTTTTTGTCGAGCACTGCCTCCAAAACAGAGCATCTGCAGAATTCAGCCACTTCTGACCAAGGTCATACAAGATCATTTGAAATCGCACACCAGCCACTATATTCTGTCAATATTCATTAAGGTGTTTGCAGTTTGTTATAACCAGAGGAGTCAGGACTCAAGTCAAGAAGCTCGGGTCTACCTTCCTCTCCACAACCAAGAGGAGAGAGGAACACGCGTTCCTCATGCACGGTGCAAACATGAGCTTCTGGCATGAAGCCCTGCTCCTGCACGGCCTATCAGTTCAAGCTTAGAACTGGTTTTCTAGGCAATTTGCCTCTAGAATTCTGGCAAACTCACCCATCTTGGTTGGTATTAGGAGGTACTGAAACCCGTTGCTCCACCACCGCTGCGTGACCCTTTGGTTATAACCACTGTTCAGCAGACAGCTTAGGCATAAAGCAACAGCTCCGGCGGTGCCCGTAAGCAGGAACACCGCACTTCCCACCGGGGAAAAGCTGCAGGCTACAACAGCGCTGCACTGAACCTTGGGAAGCTCTACCTAAGCAGCGAATGTGTGAGGCTGTTGAGGCAGCTTTGCAAGCACTTTGTTACAATTTGACTCACCATCATCAGCTTCATCTTCTTCATCATCCTCACCATCTTCCTCCTCATCTTCCTCCTGGAGTCAAAACAAGACGCTTTGTTGCAAGAACCACAATCCCACGAGCAAGGTGTAATTCCACCGCAACATCTTCCTTCACCTCCGCTCCCGCCCTACTCAAGTCTCAGGGTGGCAGGTAGGAGCCGAGCAGGGAGAAGCTGTCGGTTCCTAAACAGCTTCTTGCATCCCTACGAAGGCGGCTTTATCACTTGAGGCCACAGGAAGTACCAGGCCAAGCAATAAACAAGTCTGAACCGGCAAACTCGGTGGACCCCCAAGTCAGAAGGTGTACGGGAAGAGCCAGAGCACGTGGCGGCACTCCTCGGATCTGCCCAGAGAGGTGTCTGTGACACCTGGTCAGAGGGGCCACCAGAGGAAGGGACAAATGCACTACCGAACAGCAATGTGGTGCTGCAGATTTATAGCAGTGACAGAAAGCCTCACCTCATCATCTACTCCATCCTCCTCCTCTTCACCTTCCAGATCATCATCTTCATCTTCTTCATCATCAATGACTTCTTCGTCCAAATCATCTTCCTCCTCATCATCATCTTCTTCCTCACCTTCTACCAAAAGGAGAGGGAGGTAAGTGTTACGGTTCCCAAATACTCGCTACTCCCAGACAATACGCTCGTGCTTCCAACCCTGGTGCTACGTGAGCAACGGGCAGGGGATCACGCAGAACAAGCATGCACAAGGAGTGCCAGCGACAAGGCCCGCCGCCTCGTAGCAAGGCTCATTCATGGAATCATAGAATTGTTTAGGTTGGAAAAGCCCTTTAAGATCACCAAGTCCATCCGTTAACCTAACCCTGCCATCCCACCACTATTCCTTACCCAGCCTGGCAAAGGAGGGAGCGGGGTTACCCAGACAGCCCCCGCTTCAGGGGCAAGTTATAATCACCATTTATTTAACAACACGATCCATGCAGAAGGGGAAAAGGGGTTGTTGCCCAGCAAGAAAACCAAGAGAAAATCCTCACCTTCCCCATTCTCATACTCATCTTCCAGTCCATCCCCATCTGCTTCAGGGTCTGAGTCAGGGGCTTCCTGGTCATCAGCATCAAATCCATCTAGGTAGGTGAGCTGGGGCAGAAGGGTGAACACGCTCTCCCGGTAGTTGATGAGCATCGTCACCTCACAGTTGAAGAGGTCCAGGCTATGCAGGTTTGGCAACTTTTTCTGCAAAGATCAATTCGTTACAATTATTTACAAGTTGACACTGTTTGAAGATCAGGCAGCCATCAGGGAACAGCTGGTTTGCTACCCAGATCTAGTACAGAAGTGTCTTTGCATGCATTATTTGCACCACGTGCTCCTCAGATGGAGAGGTTACTGCTCTTGCTAACTGTAGGCAAAGAAGGTTTCTTCTCAGCTCCTCTGTCCTAGTTTCCCCTCCTTGGAGCCAGCTCCCTGTGACACCGTTTACAAACCTTACTCCCTTCTGAATAGGGGGGGAGCAACACGCACAGAAAGCCCAGCTCTCCCAGCAGGAAGAATCACTGAGCCAGACCCATCCTGCCCAAAACATCAGGCAAAATCCCCGAGAGCACAACAGAGGGAGACCAAAGCGCAGGGCCTGCAGCCCGCGCCCCGCGTGCCCTTCAGCACAGCAGCTCTCCTGGTCAGGCCATCGCACCGTGCACCAGGTCAAGCGAAGGAGGAGTAAAACAGTTTCAAGCTCTTTCTGGAGGGGATGGAGGGACCAAAGGTAACAGATAATGAGGCAAATGCCCCAGATCGGACCTTTCAGCTACAGTCAGGATCACAAGAACCTTCTTTGGGGCAGTGCAGATGCAACGGGAACCCCCTGCAATGCATGCTGTGACAGCACCCAGGGCCAGAGGGTCCCAGCCCAGCACAACAGCACCTTTGGACTGATGCGATGGACACCCTCACTGGTGTCCAAGCAACTCATCTCCATGACACCCCAGGTGCCACCTACCTCAAACTGCATCCGACCCATTAACGGTCCCTTCTCAGATGGACACTGAGCACTGCATCCACAGTTTTACTCATCCAGCCCAATTTCATGCTTCTTTTAGCAACTGGCTGCTGGTTTTCCAGACAGAGGAGCCATTAACTATTAGCCCAGCCTCAAATTGGACCCACTCATCTGTTCCCATCAGAACCACGAAGTGCTGTTGGAACAGTTACCAAGACGTTGGACTTCTGCTGCACAGACACACCCCCCAAAGGAAACAACGTCATCCCTTCGATTCCAGCACAGCCTTCCACTCACCAAGGGCTCCAGGGTATTGATTTCTTTGATCTTGTTGCCGCTTAGATTCAAGTGTGTCAGGTTAGGAGTCCTCTCTGCTAGAACTTCAAGGCCACCAGAAATCCTGTTATCACTCAGCTCCAGCTGCCAGAAGGGAATAGCACATGGTCACAAAGTGTCTCGGCTCGCGACACGGGGAATAAAATTACCCTGAGAACCGGACTACGATGGGCACCCAAGTTCCAGACCCTGTTTGTTACACCACGCCATAGAGCAGCAGTTCAAGGTTTCACTGAAACCCTTTTCCCGCAGTAACACAGCACTCCTGTACTTCAGGACACAGGAGTACGCATCCTCTTTGCTGTAATCGCGTGTTCTAAAATCCAAAATATTTATCAAGCTTCTGGCAGTAGCACAACAGCAAAAGGGAGAGAGAAAGGGCACTAAACACATAACCAGCTCAGAAGCGTTTTGCTCCATACTAAAAAATCACCTCTCTTGCTTGCTCAGGTTGTAGGCTGCAGAGGAGAAAGCAAAAAATCAAACGACGTTTTTCTGGCAAGTGCAGGAAAAACAACTGTCACCAGGGACAGGGCAGGAGAAGTCTCGGAGCACGGACTGCTGGAGATGGGATCACAGGTCTGACTCACCTTCCGGAGTTTGTTGAGTTTGGGGAGATTGGAGACAGACAGCAAGTTGATGTTGATCATGCTGAGGAACTCCAGGTTCTCGAAATCTGAAGAGAGACCAACGATCTTCCCATCGTCCGAACGGCAGTTATCAAGAACCAGCTCCTTCACCTGCCAACAGAGACACCCAGCAGCTGTCATCACACCCGGCTACGTCTCACCTCGAGTCTGCGAAGCTGGCATCAGGTGGAGTGACCGACACACACAAGGCAGCAGGAGTGTCTCAAGGTCCTCCTTACTCACATCAAGGGACACGCAACATCTTAAAGCCAAATAACTTTTGCGAGGGCACAAGGTGAGGATCCCTCACGGTGATTAGGACTTCACCCTTTGAGCGCAAGCCATGCAACACGCGGCTGCTGCACCACCCCACACCCTGCAGCTCCAACCAAGGTCCACCTTCTCCGCTAAGAAGCATTACGGGGCTGAACCACGAGGTTGCATCAAAACGTTTCACGCACAAGGCATCAAAAAGCTTTCAGAGTCACGCTTCAGGCTTCGCTAACAAGAGACCAAACAAGGTCATCTGGTTTTGTCCCCTTCAACTTTTTCCCCTATGCCACTGGGGTGCTGGAAAACTTGCCTCCAGAGGATTTGTGTCCCTGTGGCGGTCTCCACACAGAGGTAACGCATCTGCCTAGGCAGGTCTCTATGCAGATGAGCTCAACCTCAGGCTCGTAGTGCAGGACGACTGATGGCATCTAATATTTTGCCCAGCACAGACTACATAAACAGAAACCATCGCTACCCAGTAACTCAGCATAAAAAGCAACTCCCCTGTTGCATCAGGACCATGAGGCACCAGCACAAAACTGCTCCCCCCCAACACCTGGAGGATAAACATACCTGGCACCCCCTTCCCCCTGCAAAGCGCAGGGAAGTGCTCAAGCCCCAGCACTGACAGGCCACTTCCAAAACTTGCTTTCACCCCATGCACTCTTCACAGCAAGATGCAAAAAATCAGCCTTGGCCAGAAGGCTCACGATGCTCTCCAAATTCCTCCTTCGCAGCGCTCCCATTTTACCTCTCTTGCTCAGATCAGCCAACTTTTAGGGAGTCATTTTAAAACCACTGTGCCTTACTGGCAGCAGAGTTTCAGGGCTGCCGTGCCGTCTTCGCAGCACAAGCTCTGAACGAATTTACACTTAAAACTCCAGAAGCAGCATTGCTGGTCAGGGCCCCAAGTTGAGCAGCAAACAGGCTCAGCCTGGAGTGTCATAGCCGAGCTCCTTGTGCTTCCAACACCCCAGACAAGCCTCCAACTGAACCAAGACTCTGTCACCATGGTGGGTGCAAAGGTGGCCAAAGCCAGCCCTTGGCCGCTGGCACTTTGTTGGTGCGAGCCTGAACATTATTGGGTTATGAACTAACCTGGCTAAGACCAGCTTTAACCTGGACCATACCCCTGCCCTGGATGGCAGAGCAAGCTCTGCAGCAGGACGAAGCAGCCAGGACGGCTTCTTCCAGCAGCACCGCTGGCTCGCACTGGCTTTGGTCCCAGGGCACGCGCGCGCTGACCCTGCTCCTCGCCTCTGCAGCGTGCCAGTCGCCCGAATTCCTGGTGTCAAACTGGAGCAGACCCGCAGCTCACAGCCTCAGAGGGACGCTTCTACTCCTCAAATCGTTCCCGTCCTGCAAATCCCTTTGCCATCCACAAAGCGTCTTTAATCTCTCCCAAAAGCTCCACTGACATCCCATTTTCCTCACACTTGATTTTAAGCTGCCCACGGCCTCGCGCTGCCACCACAGGGCGGCTGGGGCCCAAGGCGAGTGACACCACCGGCTCGCTGCAAGGCGGCGAGCGGGGTGCCGGGGGCCTTTGCCCGAGCACAGGCCCGAAGGACGAAGCCAAACGCCCGGAGAGGGCGCGAAGCCCCGGGCCTGGCCCCGCGGCTGCCGGCTGAGGGGAGCGGCCGGCCCCGCTTCCCCCGCGGGCGGGACGACCTCGCCGGGAGGCGGCGGCGGGGCCGGGGCCCGGGCGGTTCGGCGGCCGCCTCAGCCCCTTCCCCCCAGGCCAGGGGCCCCGGCAGCACCGCTCCCCGCGCCCCGGCACCCGGCTCGCACCCCCCGGCCCTCAGGGGGAGGCCCCGCTCGGGCCTCGCACCGCCGCGACACCCGGTGCCCGCCCGGCGCTGAGGCGGCTCTGACAGCGCGGCCCCCGGAGCCCCCCGGGGTGGGGTGGGGGGCCCGGGCCCGCCCCCCCGCCCCCGGCCCGGCGCGCCCCCGCACCGGCCTTGCTCGGCGGCCCCGGCGCGACGGGAGCCGAGCGCGGCCCGGCCCCCCGCCCCCACCCCCACGCCCCCCGCGCGGGCGGGACGGGCGGGCGTCGCCGCCGCCGCCGCCACCGCCGCTCCCGGGCCGGGCCGGGCCCCGCCGCCACAACGCACACCACACACACCCCGCACGGCTTCCCCCCCGCCCCGCACCCCCCCCCCCCCCGCGCCGTGCGGGAGCCCCGCGGGCCGCACCGCACCGCCGCCCCCGCAGCACGTGCCCGCCCGGTGTGTGTCCCGTCCCCCCCCCCCGCCGTACCTCGCCCGGCTTCTTGTTGCGCAGCTCCAGCGTCAGCCGCTTCTTCATCTCCATCCTCCCGCCGCCGCCCCGAGCTCCCCGAGCTCCCCGCGCCGCTCCCGCCGCCCCGCCCCGCGCGCCGCCGCCGCCGCCGCCCCGGCTGAGGAAGGCGCCAACAAAGGCGGCGCGCGCCGCGCCCCCTGTCGGCCGCGCCCGGAGCGCGCGCGCGCCCCCCCCCCCCCCCCCCCCCCCCCCCGCAGCGCCCCCTGCCGGCCCGGCCGCGCTCTGGGGTCCCGCGCAGGCAGCGCCGGGTGCCACCGTCCCGTCCCCCCCCTTCGCCCCCCCCCCCACTTTCCCCAACCCACATTCCCCCCCACCACATTCCCCCCCAACCACATTGTCCCCATCTCCACATTCCTGTCCCCAACTCCACATTCCTGTCCCCAATCTCCACATTTGTGTCCCCAGTCACCACGTTCCCGTCCCCAGCACCATGTTCCCGTTCCCAACACCACGTTCCCATCCCAAGTCACCACGTTCCCGTCCCCAGCACCACGTTCCCGTCCCCAGTCACCACACTCCCGTCCCCAGCACCACGTTCCCGTCCCCAGTCACCACACTCCCGTCCCCAGCACCACGTTCCCGTCCCCAGTCACCACATTCCCGTTCCCAGTCACCACGTTCCCGTCCCCAGTCACCACGTTCCCGTTCCCCAGTCACCACGTTCCCGTCCCCAGCACCACATTCCCGTCCCAAGTCACCACGTTCCCTTCCCCAGTCACCACGTTCCCGTCCCAAGTCACCACGTTCCCGTCCCCAGTCACCACGTTCCCGTCCCCAGCACCACATTCCCGTCCCAAGTCACCACGTTCCCTTCCCCAGTCACCACATTCCCGTCCCAAGCACCACGTTCCCGTTCCCAACACCACATTCCCGTCCCCCTGCCAGGCCGCTGCTGAGGCTACACCCACCAGCGGTGCCGCGGCCGGGGAGGCTGATAGAGCTGGGGCGTTGGCCGGGCTTTTGGCTAAAGGGAGGCCGCGATAACAGCAGGAACTCCCTCGTTACCATGAGGGTTACGATGATGTTTTTTCCCTTTCTCATCACAGCGGCCCGCGGCTCGCCCCGGCCAGGCCTGCGCTCCGGGCGCAAAGACGGGGAGCTGGGAATGCTGCCCTCAGGAGACGGGCAAGGCGAGGGTCGGCGGGGCGGCCGCAGCCCAGCAGGTCGGTGGCTACGGGAGCACCCGGCCTTAAAGGCTGCGATGGAGCTGCTGGGACTCGCTGCACGGCGCTCGGGAAGGTCCCCCACCGCGACACGGTGCCACCATTCCCAGGCACCCCACACAGGAGGTCGATTCCCGCAGGATGCGGGGCACTGCTGGCGATGACTTCATTAAAAAATGATCTTTAAAAATACCCGGAGAAATCTCTCTGATCAACGACCAAGCCTCCGAGTAAACAGGAACGCGAGGGCTCGCAGGACCGGCCTCGTTGTCCCTCATTGTCCCCGTTGGCAGCTGGCCACTGGCTTGCCTTGCATGGGAGGAAATGGCTTTCTGGGACATCGCCGTCACTCCTTGCCAGTTGGCGCTAGCATGAACTTTATTTTATTAGGAGTAGCAAAGTGAAACGGCGACGCTCAGCAGAGGGGTTTAAGTTCCGAAGGGGCCAAACCCAGGGTGGTGGTTTTTTTTAAGAGCAGATAAGGGACATGAACAAAACCCGCCTTTAAGGTTGGTTTTTTGCATCTCTCTGATCTCCCCCCCCACCCCCGCTCACCGCGGCTCGGTTTCTCCGGGTGCTTTGCTGGGGGGGCGAGTGGCCAGCGAGGCACCACGCTGGTCCCCCCACGTCTTGGTGTGCCCTTAAGGAGCTTCTGCCCGAAACGCCCAGCGCGGAGGCTGCGTGGAGGTGGGCAGGCGCCGTGGAGGACAAGACGCGTGCTGGGGACACTGAAGGAGCAGGGAGAGCCGCCCGCGGCTGGGACGGGCCTGGCTGCAAGGCCCAGAGAATCTTCCTGCTGCCCTGTCGGGGGTTAATCACGTCCGCACGGGTGAGGCAGCAAGCAGGTCATGGAATCAGAGAATTATTTAGGTTGAAAAAGACCTTTAAGATCATCAAGTCCAACTGTAAGATCGCCGAATCCCAACCGTAACCGGGTCCCTCCTTTGCAGGGTGAACCCAAGCTCGTTTGGCCCTTTTCTGCTTCACCAGGACCTACCCGGCAGGGACAAGCGGGTCCCAGCACCCAAGGGGTCCCCGGATCCCCCCCCCCCTCCAAGCTCCCCCCCCCATGCAGCAGCTTCTGCCGGCTGCCCCTGGGCTGAGCAGCTGGGAGATGAGCCCAGAGGTCCCCCCTCACTGATCTGCATTTGTTTTAAGGTCCCTTTCATGTACTCTTTGAGGCTCGTTTCCTGTTCTTTGTAGAAAACAATGCTCCCCCCCCCCTCCCCGGGTGGCTTTATCTCCCCTCCCCTGGGCTGCACTCCCCCCCCCCACCCCCCACCCCGGGAGCTGGGCTTTATGTTTGTCTTAAAATACAAAACCTTACTCTGATTTCACCAAATTGATTTGAAAGCTGCCTCTGGTATTTGATGTCTGGTAGATGCATTTCAACGGAGCTCGATTTTCCGTGTTTGGGCAGATGAACGTGAAGCTGATCATTCCCTGTGCAAGCGACAGCAACGGGAAGGCTGGGCCGTAAATGTTGACATGGGTTGAAATTCGGGTCTGGAGCTCTTCGCGCAAGCTGGAGCACAGATGCTGGGGATAACGTATTATCTGCCTATTATACAACACAATATTATCTGCGTGCGTTTTGCACTGCTTTAACTACTTCGTTCCTAGCCCCAGCGCCTCCCGAGAGTGAATCCTGCGTCAACGGGACGTTGCTGCTGCCTGTGCCGCAAGGACCGTCTCGCCACGCCGTGCTTTCCTGACCCCAAACCAGGGACAAGGTTCCCCCAGATCTCCCAGCAGCTGGAGATCCCCATCATCTGGTCCTGCTGGGACATACTGGGATCCAGCCTCAGGAGAGCGATGGGTGCACCAAATCAGTTGCAACAGCTTCTCCTGGGGGAGCCAGGAGCTGCATGAGCCCCCAGCGAGAGCGCGTCCCTGCAGGGCTGAGCTGTTCCGCCAAGGTGACTTTCTCCGGAGATTTTTGGGGTGGTTTAGGGATATCCAGTGATCTCCTGTGGCTGGAGGATTTGATCAGGCAATTCCACTGAAGATTGCAAGCCAAGAAGGCATCAACCAGGAGACCAAAAAAACCAGTGCCCCCGTGCACCCCGACAGCCCCCCGAGGAGAAGGTTAACGCAGTCCTCGGTAGCCTTTTGGGAGAAATGCCCATGGGTTTTGTTTGCTGGTTTCGCTGATGGAAATCAAGGATCAAAAACTTGCCGGGCCTGATGTGCTGGGCCCCCGGGGGTCCCCTCTCCCCCTGCTCCCCGCCGGGTCCTGCTCTCACCCCGCTGCAGAGCGGCGCCGGTGCCGGCAGAGGGAAGCATCGCCCCGGCCATGGGCGAGCGGTGCCCGGCAGCGCCGCCGGAGCCCCGGGGGTGCTGGAGCCCGGCCCTGGAGGGTCATGGGGAGGATCCGGGGAAGGGAGGGGGGGGGGAAGTGGGAGCAGGAGCAAACACCTCTGCAGAAAGGAGAGCCCGAGCGTGGCTGGAGTCCCCGAGGTGCAGCCCTGCAAAGTGGCCCTGTTTTGGGGTTAAAGCCAGCGCCTGTGCCTCCCGCCTGGGCTCTGTGGCCCTTGCCCGCACCCAGGTGATGGCCAGGCAGCTTTCCATATTTTTGGGCAAGACAGAGGCACCCGAAGGGTTTGGATGCCACCAGCCACTTAGCAGAAGTGCCTGAAGCCGGAGTTGTTGTCTGGGGGCTCCCAAAAGGCAGCAGGGAGAAGGAGGAACTTCCAGAAGGAGATGTGCCTGGCTTTGCCGCTGCCCGGAACGCTGTCTTTCCGAGAGTGTGCAGGATTAGTGCCCAAGCAGAGAGAGGAGCGTGGGGTTGGCGCTCCAATTTATGCACAGTATTTCCCCAGCGTAGGATAAAGTCACAATTTTCTCATATTTGCCGTGTTTCTCCTTTATTGGTGACTCTCTTAACAGTGAGGCGGGATATCGGGCTGTCCCCCTTGAGCTTTCTGCACAGCAAGGGCCTTGCAAGCCGTGTAGTTTCATCAGCCTGCCAGTGATTGAAAAAGAAAATCCAACCATTTTCCCCAGAATGTACGTGTGTCCTGTCCCTCCTGACAGTCCGCCTGGTTTGAAACACCCGGGTGGCAGGCAGGTTCCTTCGGACTCTGGATGTTATCTCAGTCCGGGGGCTCCTGAGCCCAGGGTGGCTTGTTCTCCCTGCTCTGCAGTAATTAGCTTTGCCCTGCAGTAATTAGCTGTGGATACTGACATCTTTACCCCAGCGTAGCCATTATAAAAACACCCAGGTCCTATCTCAAAGCAGATCTGGAGGCACCTTGCTGTTCAAACCTCCCGATAGGGAAGCTGAGCCGTGCAGTGGGGAAGGCGTTTACCCACCATCACTCCCTAGAGAGCCAGCGCCCTTCGAACCAGCTTCTCCCAGCAAATACACTCAGCATCTTTTCCATCACATCCAGTGCCTTGGGCACACAGGGTGGGAATGGGTCTGGCTACAGCCCCAGGGAGAAGGGAGAGAAGCAGCGGGGATGTACCTGGGGTGGGATTTGGGGAGAAGGGGTTGCCTTCGGCCAGGCGGGTGCTGTCCCCACCTCACCCTGCACGAGGAGTTATCACCTCCACGTTGCCCCAGCACCCCCCAGGCTGTTTGCAATATTTGGGGAAAAACAAAAAAAGGAGGAGGATGGTGGATAATTACTGCTTTTACCAACTCTGCAATGTCTCCCAGCTCAGCCGGACCAAGCAAAGACAACGCCAGGAGCTACCATCTCGGCTACTGCTTTGTGCTACCGCAGGGTTTTGGATCCCCTATAAAGGAGCCAACACCCAGAGAGACCACAGAGGAAACCTCTCCCAGAGAGCTTACAAAAGGCATGCGACGCAGCTGGGAAATGGACTTCGGGTGCCACGGGCCCCAAGATGCGCCCCTGATGTTAGGGTTAAGTAATGCTGTGTCTGCTGGGATGGACACCTCCAGGGGACCCCATGAAACACCCCTCGTCCCCCCAAGCGCTGCAGCGGACACTGCAGTCCGGAAGGACTTAGGACTCATGCAAGCAGACACGAAGTCTGTGCGTAGGATTCTCAAATGCCACCGCTCTTTGCTTTATATCTCATAAATACATGGTTGAAACAATACCCGCCTCCTCCTTTGGAATATCACCAAGACCATGTCCTGTCCCTCCACCATTTTCCCACCACCTGGATTATGTTTCAACTGCATCAGGTCTCAGCCAGCCCACGATGTTTCTATGCAGCGTGGGCATCGATGGGTGAACGCTGAGGTCTTTCCCTGCTCTGGCCTGGGCTTACACATCTCGCTACCCCCCAGCCCCGATTCTGCAAAACCTCCTGCTTCCAGGCTTCCAAATCCTGTCCTTCCACTTATTTGGCTTGTCTGGAGAATTTCTGTGAACAGGATTTTTCAGTTTGCTATCACTCTGCTGCTCAGTCAGAGCCGTGCTTGCCCCTAAATTGTGAAGTTGGTGCTAATATTCTGCTTACTCGCAGGAGTAACACCGCAATAAGAGCATCCCTGGACGAACTGGAGTTCATCCTCATCACCTCCGCCATGCCAGAGCACGAGGGGGGCCACTGTGCTCCGTTCTCTGTCTGCACTGAGATTTCAGGGCGTGAAGATAGGATTTGGGAAACTCTGCTCTCTGTGAAATAGTCCCACGGGTGCCATGGGGAGAGGCGTGCTGCAGGTGAAATGGCTCCGTCCCCCAGTTCCCATCCCAGTTTCCCAGTTTCCCAGTTTCCCAGTTTCACAGGAGGGCTGGGCTGGGGAGATAGGCAAGGACCTAGCCTGGAGGCTGGGTTCCCAGAGCAGCCTCCTCCTCCATCACCGGCCGTTGTGCAAAGGGTGTGGGCAGAAACTCTCGCATGTGGGTGCTGCTCAGGATGCAGCTGAGCTTGGGAAACAGCCCCGCACCTGCACCAAGGCACGGGAGAGCCCTGCAGGCTCCCTCCTTCACGCCACGCTGGGCAGCACGTGCCCCAGCCTCACCCACCTCGGCTGCGGCCGCACGACCGCACGGCGTCGGCCCCATCGTTGGAGACGGGATGGGGCTGATGAACCAGGCCAGAGGCAGGCAGGGCCGATTTTACACCTCAGAGCTATTTTTGGAGCCAAACTCAGCCCTGATGCAAGCAGGAAGTCAAGTGAATTGCACCAACCTGGGGTTATTTTGGGCCCTTCAGATTTGCCTCGGAGTTGCCTGCAGACTCTTAAACTCTCAGGACTAGTTGGTTTTATTATGGAGAGATGGTTTTTAGTCCCTCCGTGTTCCCAGGGAAAGCCGGAAATTAAAAAAGAGAACAACACAGTCAAGCAATGGGGACTTATTAAATGAATAAAGGAAACGTCTATGCTGGCAAGGGCCGGCATGGGAAGGGATGGATGCTCAACGGAAGGCGCATTCCCAAGCAGCTTATCCCCAGAGTCCAGCCCATCTGTTGCCCGTGTTTGGTGACTGCCAGCAGCGTCCCTGGGGCAGCCGCTGGGAGAAGGGCACGCGCTTGCCAACAGATCAGCGCTGGCACAACCTGGCAAATGGCATCGGGAGCTTCCTATGGAGTGTGCGCGGAGAGGGAGCCGTCTGCAGGGCTCTGCGTTAAGGCCACCAAGCATGGGAACTGCAGGAGAGCGGCGCGGTCGTGACGCGAACGTGTTTTATTGTGCAGGCAGCTGCGCCCAGACCACTGCCTGGGCTCGGGCATGCAGGCAGAGGCTGTTAAATAGCTCACAGGAGGACACAAGCATTGCTTGTTATCTGGTCAGGGTTGAGTTTGAATAACAAGGGATGCTCTCTGCTATGGGGGGATCTCATCTGCTTTCCAAAATAAGAGGGAGGTTTGTGCCAGGCGGTGGTTGCAGGAGGATGGAGAGGGTTTTCCTTTTGGTCTCAGAGCCCAGGCACCAAACCGAGGATGAAGAGAATGGGACACAGCCCCTGCATGCCCTCCTGCCTGACCTGGGGCTGTCGGGGGCATTTCTGTGCCCTTCTCAGGCTTTGCTATTTCAGGTGACAAGCTCTTCCAAGAGGTTTTTCTAGTGGTGCTTCTAAGTGTCACCGTGTCCTTGTTATAACAACCCGTCTTCTCTGCCCATGAGGTTTTTAGTCCCTCTGTGTTGCCAGGGAAAATTCTGTTTTCAAAAGAATGCACAGAGAGACTGTGTTAAGTATTGGTCTCTCTTTAATTTTGTAGGCAGACAGAGGATTCAAAGCATCTGGGAAGGGACGTGCTTCCTTGGACAGAGATGGGAAACTAGGCAAGGCACAGGGATGTGCACTGGGAACGACCGGGGTGGGACAGGGAGGTTGCAGGGAGATGCAGCGAAGGGGTCTGGAGGACGGGAGCAGGGAACAACTACATGTGATTTCCCACTCCAGAAGTGACCCAGCTGGAGGGCACCCAAGGCAGCCATGAGGCAGCAGGCAGGCCAAAGAAGGTACCTTTTCACCCAGCACCTAATGAAACTGGACCTCGTTGCCATAGGATATGACCTCAAAAAATAACCTTTAAAAGCTTGAGATAAATGCACACGGGATAGGTTTGTTCTGACAGGTTCAACGTGGTGGTCCAGGACTTCTAAGGAAGTAGTAAGTCACTGACCACCAGAAGATGGGGCAGGATTATTTCCTGCTTGCCTTCCTTCTTATATCCCTTCCAACAGACCAATACTGCCAATACAGGGTCAGAGGCAAACCCATGCTCTGCCACCTTAGGCGCCTACAGAGTTTTAACGAAGGCACCAATTCCCCAGGCTTTAACCTGTCCTTCACCATGTGCTGAGATGAAGCTTCTCCCATCTGGAAACAGAGATAGCAGCTCCTGCTTTCTGCCCAGAGGGGAGCAGAGGGTAAAGAGGGGCCAGGGGTCTCCCCCTTGAGCACCCAGAGACAGCCCTGGATGAAGAAGCCTCTGGGTCCCAGGCCCGGTTGCAAATTCTGCTCTGAAGCCTCTCGCAGAACTTGCACAAACCATCGCTGCCTCCTGCCAAAGCTTTGCGCCACTCTGAGAAAGGATTGCAACGTTAAATAAACACGTTCACCTGGGTGCAAAGCACTGCCGAGCTTCTGCCGGCTGCGATGTAAAGCTGCAGGCTCAGCCCAAGCACAAAGGGACTTTCTCCTCCTCTCCTTCCATTTTCACATCTCTCCAGAGTCAGGATTCCTGCAAGTAAGGAAGGGTGAGAAGGTGTTAGGTGCAGGGCTTGGTTTGGCAAGAGGGACGTGCCTCCCTGCTCTGCCTCTGCTAAATCCAAAACCTTCCAGGACTCAAGGCAGCTCTCGCTGTGTCTGTGGCCCGCACTGAAGCGGGAGAGCCCTGGCTGTGCCGTTAGAGCACTGCTAAGCATACGGTGATTTTTGTCTCTCCTGATTTAGGTAACTTGTATTTTCATCTACACTGTGGTGGTTTGAGCCTGGCTGGGTGCCAGGGGCCCACCAAAGCTGCTCTATCACTTCCCTCTAACCGGACAGAGGAGAGAAAAGTAAACCAAAGGGCTTGTGGGTTGAGATAAAGGCAGTTTAATAAAGGAAAAAAAAAAAAAAGCAAAGGCCGTACGTGGTAGCAAAAGGAAAGAAACCAAGATTTTATTCTCTACTTCCCATTAGCAGGCGATGTCCAGCCACTTGCCGGGAAGTAGGGCTTCAGTATCCATAGTTGTTCCTTCCCAAAGACAAAACGTCGCAAAAGACGAATGTCCCCCCTCCTCTTCCTTTTCCCTTAGTTTTTATATCTAAGCTGACGTCACATGGTATGAAATATCCCTTTGGTTGGTTTGGGTCAGGTGTCTTGGCTACATCCCCTCCCAAGATCTTGCCCCCTTCCAGCCCACTGGTGGTGGTGGTGGGGAAATATTGGAGGCACAGCCTTGATGCTGTTCGAGCACTGCTCAGTAGTAGCCAAAACACTGGTGGGTTATCAACCTCTTTCTACATACCAATAGAAAGCACAGCCCTATGCTGCTCGACCCAATACATACACCAAGGGGGGGATGAGAAAAGTCTCTGCTTGGCCCCTGCGTGCCCAGCAGCTCCTGCTGAGTTACCGGAGCCAAAGTCTCTGCAGCGCATACACAAGCGCACCGCGAAGCGCATGTGACAGATGACAGGACTGGGACAACTTCCTTTAATTATTACTGTTATTACGGTTACTATTAGCAATTAAGAGGTTTATTTTAAGCCTGTCTGTATTTCCAAACAAGCACGGGGTGGTCAGATTGGCAAAGACTATTGGGTTAGGTGGTATGGCATCCTGCCTGGAGTGAAGATAATAGGAGTGCCTGGGTGATTGCTCAATGATGATGGATTGGCAGGGAATTTCTCTTGGACCCTGCGAGCAGCCCTCTGGGGCCTGATAAGGCTTGTGCTCTGCTCCTCTGGAGGCTGGCTTGCACAAGGACCGGGGCCCTGATGTTGTAAAGAGCAGGTGGTTCAGACATTTGGGACTTCAAAGCCACACCTCGCGTGGGGGGCAATCTGTGCTGTTGCTGCTGCTGCTTTTTGGTTGCCTGGAGCCCCTGTGTCCTACCTGGTGAAAAACCACAGATATTTACAGCTCTGCAGATGTGAGCAGGGACGGGTACATTGCTCCCGGTAGGCTGTGCAGCAGCAATGGAGATGAATGCTTTCATTTGGCTGTGTAAAGCACATCCAGCTTTAGCCTGTCTCCTGCTGCTGTTATTATTTCTTCCAGACCGCGATTTGCTAAACAGCTTCCAAACCAAACAGAGGGATGCAATTCCTGCCCTGTAGAGCCATGAGTGACAGGGATTATCTAACTGTTCAGCACTAGCAAGGCTCCCAGGTCACCTGCCTGTGTTTTTATACCTGGAAGCATGAAATCGCAGCCCTGGAGCTAAAGTCACGTTCCAAGAGCAAAGGAGCTGGCAGGAGGAGGGAGCCTGTCCAGGCTGCTTCAGGGCCTTCCTGGACACAGGCAGAGAGGAGCCACAGGGTACAGGTAAGCCAAAATGTTGGGGTTCCCTTCCCAACCCGCCCACTGCCTCACTGTGAGAGTAGAGCTACGACATTTCGTCTCCTTCCACCCCAGGGCTCTGACTCACACGTGCTGAGCAAACAGCAGCGGGGATGTGGGATGCCAGCACTCCCACCTCACCCTCCCTGCCCCGGCTGTTTGCGACTGCCCCTCTGCCCACAGCCCCACGCCAGCCAAGGCGATAAATAAAGACACGTGCCGCTGAGCCACAGCTGCTCCAGACAGGCTTTTAAAAAACAACCCCTTGTCATCAGCAGTTCAGGTGGAAGCCCCCATCAGAGGTGCCATAGGACAAGGCGGGTAGGACCAGCCTCAAGTTAAGCAACTGGATTCTCCCAAACTTGCCCACCAGAGTCCCCACAGATCTGCTTCCTCACCACGGCTGCAGGCTCGGCTCCCATGAAAGCCCCTGTCCCTTCTACCGCCTGCTCTCGGCTGTCTCAGTGCAATGCCCTCGGACCCCGCTGCCCCCAAGGGGGGATTAAAGCATGTCCCATATCACAAAGCCTGAGACGTTGCCTGGGATGTGGGGTCTTGCAAGATGGCATCAGTCCCAGGGAGCAGGAAGGGAAGAGCTAAGGGGACAGGAGGAGGACCAAACCTCCTCCATGAGGTTTCCTTGCAGGTCCTGGTGCAGAAGAGACACATCTGAGCGAGCCGAGATGTCACATGTTAAGAGAAAGGTGGAGAGGAGCCAGCAAGCCTTAGCAAGGAGGTGAGGACTTTGGGTGAAGCTTTGAGAGAAAAAAGTCTCAAATACAAGGGGGATTAGGGGAGTCTCTCTGTGTAACTCTCACATGAGGGCCAGAAATCTTCACCCCTCTGCTCCTTGGGCACCCTCATCTCCCCAGCCCACTGCTGTGTCAGCATCCTCAGCATCCCAGGCTCTTCTGGCCACAGGCAGGAGGATGTAACCATTAGGAGGAGCTGGGAAGGAGGACTCACCAGGAAATCAGCCTCCTTCGTTATGACCTGAACGCTACTTACTGATGAATCAGGGAAGATGCAGGTTCATGACATCCTCCCCACTTATTTATCCACTGTGTGGCACAGGATATATCAGCGATGTTTGGGTGCTTTGCTCATGTCAAGGATGCCAGAGGTTTTGGGGTGGGAAAACTCATTCTTTTCCAAGATATTCATATAGGCCAGGCATCAAGTGTCTGGGCAGCAATCTGTCTTATTTTCAAATCCCCCTCTGCCACCTTCCCTGGCCGACGCTGTACCTCGGCTGCCACCACTTGCTTCTCACTGAGATCCCCGGGGGAACTGGGTACCCTCTTCCAGCATGTGAACTCAGCCTCCTGCTTGCATGGTCCATTCAGGGATTATAAATTGTCACGGTTTAACCCTGGCCAGCAACTCATCCCCACCCAGCTGCTTGCTCGCTCCCCCCCAGTGGGATGGGGGAGAGAATCGGAAGGGTAAATGTGGGAGAACTCATGGGCTGAGATGAAGACAGTTTAATAGGGAAAGCAAAAGCCACGCTCGCAAGCAAAGCAGAACAAGGAATTCATTCCCTGCTTCCCACGGGCAGGCGGGTGCTCAGCCATCCCCAGGACAGCCGGGCTCCATCCTGCGTAACGGTGACTTGGACAGACAAACGCCATCGCTCCCAACGTCCCCCCCTTCCTCCTTCTTCCCCCAGCTTGATGTGCTCAGCATGATGTCATACGGCGTGGGATACCCCTGGGGTCAGTTGGGGTCAGCTGTCCCGGCCGTGCCCCCTCCCAGCCCCTTGTGCCCCCCCAGCCGCTCGCTGGTGGGGTGGGGTGAGGAGCAGAAAAGGCCTTGGCTCTGTGTGAGCCCTGCCCAGCAGGAACGAACACATCCCGGGGTTATCAGCGCTGTTCCCAGCACAAACCCAAACCAGAGCCCCATGCCAGCTACTATGGAAAAAAATAACTATCCCAGTCAAAACCAGCACATAAGTGAATAAGAAGCAAACTCACCCCAGGCTTCCTCAACACAGACACCGCAGCGCAGCCATCCAGGGGGTGAGAGCAGCTCGCTGGGCATTGCCTCTGCTCTTCTGCTTCACGCCACATCGTCAGCTCTTGAAAGAGACCCAGCCTTGACTGAGTTGCGTGTAACGGAGGCTCTACCATGTTGTAATATAAGCTGCTTCGGTGGTTAATTAATTACCCTCTTATTTCAAAATGCATATGGATTTGTGAGGCTTTTGTAAGCCCTGGTGTCTTTAGGAGGTGTCGCACTGTTCAGGTCTCCCAGGTACGCTCCTTTTTATGGAAGTATCAAAATAAACAGCCAAGCTTCCCAAAGAGCCAGTCCCCAGGGCAAATCCAAAGTGCCACAGCAAAGGCCGCTGTTCAGTCCCTACTCTTCGGGGAGCACATGGACAGGGACAGGGACACCTTGGATCTTGGTCTGACCCTGCCCTGTGATGCTGAACGTGCTGTCTCCCCTGCTCCAACAGGAAGAACTGACCAAATAATAGGCTTTTATGTCTAAGAAAGCAACATATGTCTTCTTTTCCCAACCCTATCTGGAGGAAAAAAAATGTTGATTTTGGGGAAAAGTTTAATGCTGCCAATTTTCTTGACTACTTGAACGGGATTCAGGAGGAAAATGTTTGCAAAGCAATCACCCTAAAGTGTCCTATTCAGCCAATTCTTTAACTAAATAATGAAGTAAACTAGCTAGAAGTGTGATTTGATAATAAAATTGGTTTTGATAATAAAACAGCAGTCAGGGAAAAGTTGAAAAGTGGCTCAAATTTAGCCCCTGAAAACGAGGCAGCATCAATTTGCCACGTCCTTTTTGGTGAAAACTGTTTTATTGTCTTTTAAGCAGCTCCCGCAAGGGAGGCTGTATGGATCGGTCCCTCCCCTGGGAAAAACAGGGTTAGGATCGGGGTGTGTGCGCGCGCGCAGGTAACCTGCCTAGGGGCACAGCGATGATTTCAGACTGCTTTTCTACCCGCTCTTCCAACCATTCCAGCTCACGCTTCTCTGCCCTCCCTCCCTGCCCCTGCCCATTTGGGTGCACAGATATAAACCCTCCAGCCAATATGTGTCCTTTGGGGGACTGGAAGGTTTGCCTGGAGGGTGCACATGGCTCTTGTCTCATCCCAACGCTTTCCCTAGAGACAGAGCGAGGGTATTTCCTGGCGGCTGCTCCCAGTGAGCTCACACCGTGGGCACTCCTTCGGAGCTAGAGCAGCAGGGCAGGTTACTGCTCCAGCTTTGCTAGAAACCTTGGAGCTCCTGACGCTTCACCTCACCTCGTGGAAGCAGTGCTGGTCCGCCCCAAGGGAACACAGGTAAGCCAGGCTGGGGTGAGAGGCGAGCAGCAAGCCAGCAGCCACCGGGCACTCTGGTCGCTGCTTCAACTTTTCTGTTCCCTTTTTCTACTTTTCCTTCTGCCTTGTGTCTCCTCCATCCCTTCACCATCCCTCAACTGAGGTCTCCAGCTAGGAGATGGGATTCACCATCTTGGGTATGATTTGTTTTTTACCCCATGCAACCACTTGCATTGCTGTAAAAGCATAATGCAGAGCACCAGGGATCAGGAGAGAGTCTCTGTGTTGAGAATGAGCACATGGAAACCCAAGACCTCAAACCAATCTGCCTGCCATCTATTTTATTTCTCTTCTGTAGCTGTGATCTCACCTACTCTGGGGAACCAGACAGCCTGGATTAAAGGGATGGCATCATTAACTTGCAGTTGTAAAAGAACAGTGGAGGTTTATCCACAAGTCAGTTTATCTGGTTGGAGCAGGAGGTTACAGAAGAGCTTGTTTGTATTAGTGTTACACTCCTGTGGTTTTTCCCTTTGAACGGCTTCTTGGGAAGAGAAGCAGAGGAAGCTGTGGTAGCTTCACACCGCTGCACACCTACAGTAACTGCTGAACTCAGCGGTGTTGCTCAGCTGACACTGGTGTAAACAGGGGCTCGACTGTTTCTCCGCAAGAACATGATCAACTGATGAGTGGTTTTAAGATAAACCTCCCTTCCTCGCGTTAGACAGCTGAAAGGGTTTTCAAAGAAACCCCTTACGACCAGTGCCTCAGGAGCTCAGAGGTGCTACCGAAGCGCTTGGTGTCACCCTGGTACCTGCTCATTCTGCAGAGCTAGAGAAGCACAGCTGGGTGGGTTAGTTCAGCACTGCATCCAGGGACTTAGCTGCTTAGTTTCAGGGAATTTCTGTGGCTCTTGTGTACCAAATACCCAGCTGCTAGGGCTTGGATGGTGCTTCCAAACACCTCTAAGGCTGGCACCCATCTATCAGCTTCTAAAATAGCTCCAAAGTCTCAAGGATCTGAAACAAAATATGCCAGATAGGAAATTTGATCAGAACTTTTTCAAATGAATACAAGAGGTCTGAGAAATGATGCTCACACTGAGGATAGGAAAAGTCTTTAGCATAGGGAAGAAAAACGGGCAAAAGGTTACTTTTTTTTTTTTTAGAATCCCACTCATAGCTGCAGGTTCCACCACTGCCAGAGGCCAGGCTGGGGGACCTGGCAGTGGAGAGCCCACTCGAGGTGTGAAGCTCTGATGTCTTTCACTGTGAAACCAGGACGGGGCTTGCAGGAGAGCGCATTCAAAGTGAAATCACTGCCACTGAGGAGACACCTCCCGATGCCTTTGCTCTGTGCCCCCAGGACTCCGGTAATACCCAGGGTCTGTGCTGGTGCTCCAGGGCTGAGCTTCGTAAGGCGAGCTCCAGCCCTCAGGAAGATGCTGAGAAACAACTGAGGAGAACAGAGCCAATGAGCAATAGATCCTGTGGAGTTGTCCACTCCCAAAAGGTAGCTCTCAGCCCGCAGAGTACAGGGAAGTCCTCTTGGCAGAAAGATCTGAGTCATAAAGAAAGTGAAGAGAAGGGAGAAGACAGGGTGACAAGGACAGGGCTGAAATGGGGAAGCATTGTCTGGCAGCGACGACCCCTGATGAGAAATGTTAATGCCATGGATGGGGCTGTGGCGACCATTCCCAGGCTCAGAGTTCAAGAACATTTCCTAGGGTGATTTGTCACTCCTGCGTCAGAGGGAGAGAGGAGGAAATATTCTGCAATATGATGCGTGCTGGGAAGAGGATGAGTCTTTCATAGGAGGGTAAGGATGCTGTGCTTGAGCAGGCTGGTGCAAGGCAAGCACGTGTGTGTGCAAGGGGCAGGCAAGCAGAGTGTGCTTCTCCCCATTCCTTTTGGGTGTGCAGCACACTCCTTCCCCAGGTGCGAAACTAACCCATTCCTCTCCCTTTTGCAAAGGTGGCCCAACAATGCCGAACATATTTTCCTACCAGAGCGCTGAAGTGGACTGGTGTGAAGGCAACTTTGAGCGCTCGACGGTCATTGCGGAGTACTACAACACCGTGAGTGCGGGCACATCCGAAGGGCAGGCTGGGGCACGAAGGCAGCCGGCTCCGGGCACCCAGGAGGCTGCTTTTAGGAGAGGAGACGGGACAACCTTGTTTTCTCTCTTCCTGATTACTCCTTTGAACTTCCTGGTGTTGGAGGGTGCTGGTATGGGGAATATTTTCTGAGCTTCAGGTAAATCGTGGGACTTTTATTGCTCACAAGAGCGAGTTGCTGACAGAACAAGCTGGGGTCAGGGGTACTTCTGGCACGTGTGGGGCTGAGTTCCCAGTGAGAAAACTCCAGCGGTGCTCCTTAGCCCAGATTTATGAGATCCTGTTATACCAGTCCTGCAGCTCTCCTGCCAACTGGGGTAAATCCCACACAGGGCTCACATATTCCAGCTAAATGTACAGGAGTGGCAAAATGAGAGACAGCACTTGCATGAACCGTGTTGGGCAGGTCAGGAATTTGGAACTCAAGACAGAGGAAGGCTGGTGCATGAGCCAGTTTCACCTCCGATGATCCTTTATAACTCAGACTCCATCCAGTGCCAGTCCCTTGAATACAGCCTCCTGGCTGAAGCGTGGGTAGAAGCATCCATGTCTGTCTGCAGAGGGCTCGGTGGACAACTGGTCTCTGCAAGCGTGGCCCTTCTACCTCAGCGCAATTACAGGCTAGCAGGGGTGTGAGGCATGTGGATTTACAACCTTCCAAAGGCCTTGTTTACAACTTTTAGCAATTACAGTCTAACACTAGAAGTTCTTGTTCTCATGGAAATGTCCCTTCCTCTTTTTTTTTTTTTTTAAAAGCATTTCCTGCTTTTAATAAATTACCTATAATAACGATAATTCCCTCACCCAAGTCTTGCAGCTCCCAAGCTCTAATTGCCCAGCCAGGGTCTCAGAGGAGGGATGCTCGGGCTGTATATAGTCACTTCTCTCTGAGACAGTTAACAAATAAAGATCTGCCAGTCCAGACCAAATCCTGCTTCCCTCTGGCATCCAACTGAATGTGTTGTGCTGTTGCCTGTTTACTGGCACTGCATCCCTGTCAGATGGGCTCAGAGCTGCAGAGCAAGGCATAACTAGCAAGGAGGTACAGAAATCGCTTATACTCACATCAGCATTTCAAATGTAGCTGGAGATGCCAAATGCCTCTGTGCTTTGGAGTGTCGCTGGCAACCCTGGAGAGGGGCTGATTTCCACAAAGAGCAGGAAGCCTGAAAGTGATGTTTTTAATCAGAATTCATTCTGGGAGATAAATTTGCCTAACCTCCTCGTTTAGTACATAGGCAGCATTTTTCAAATGTGTCTTTGGAGCTGAGACCCCTTTTTCACAAGGATCCTGATTTACCCTCAGACTGTCGAAGTGGCTCAGCATCCTAAACACACCAAGAAGTATCTCAGGAGCTCTCCAAAAGCACTTACTAACTTCTCTGCAGTGCACTGCTAGACACTAGTTGGTGTGGCCAGAGGCGTAACTGTCTTTCTTAGAACCCAAAGCCCTCTAATTCCCATAAAACATTAACTCTTAGCTGCCTAGGTAGCTTTGTGGCACGGGTTTCTAAAATCATGTAGCTATTCCTGAAAATCTTACCCAGGTGCCTAGTTCTGGACTGCGGCCCCTACTAGCCACAGACATCTCCCATGTTTCCATACCACACCACTTTTGAGGCACCGGGCTTGCCTGGATGAAATTGCACTAGGTAGGACTGAGACACAGCTTTCCTCCGGGAGAGGACAACTCCTCCAATGCATGTTTCTGCACAGATGCAAACTAGCACGGTACTGAGGAACACAGAGGTGTGGGCAGAGCAAACCCTGCAGGATTTTTTCCAGTGATTAAACTAGCCCATGTTCCTCTCTATATGTGAACACAGGGCACCTCTTCCCCAGCACAGAAAGAGCTTTTTTTGGTCACTGCACTGGTCTCCTTCTTGCTGGGCTCACTTTTAGCAGTCCACGTTGCTCCGCAGAGTGCCTGTGCAGGCAGAGGGTACCGCTCCTGCAGTCTCTGTCTTAAGGTACAATTCCTGTTTAGAGAAAGCAGCAGAGATCTAAACCTGCCTTGACACCTGCCTGCATCAGGGCTGGCATGTGATCTCCTGTCCAAACAAGGGGAGAAGAAAGAGCAAACCCTCCTAAAAACTGCTGCTGTCTGAGCATCTGACACCAGCCCCAAAGGCTGCACCATGCTCAGGGCCAAACCTTGGAACCAAAAGTAGGCAGGAGCATCACTTACACGGGCATCAGCCCTTCATCAGTCTGCACATGCTGGCAGGCACTGCCTGGCTCTCGCCCCTTGCAGCACCAGGGGAGCCCTCTTCATGCCCTGGGCTCTCTCGCAGGATCAGGCTCCTTGTGATGTGCCCTAAAGGGAGGACTACAGATATCAGACCAGACTGAGATCCCTGGCTATCCCTGCTGGCTGGCAGCGTGTTGCAGATCCAGCTGGGGGTCAGGGTGCTATCTCAGATGTGATCCTAACAGCCTGGATCTCCTTCTCTTCTCCCTTCCACTCATTTGTTCCCCATATTCAGACTGCTTCCTCCCTGCGGCAAGCTTTATGGGCCTTATCTCACTGGTCTGCCCTGAGATAATTATATCAATATTGACTTCAGTGTCAGTTTGCCAGAGTTTTAGACTAGCTGGGAATCCAGCCAGCTCCTGCCCAAGACTCCCACACCACTAAATCAGCAGGGCTTCCTAATGGAGCATCCTCTTCAACTCCTTCTTCCCAACACCGCCCGGGGCTCAAGCAGGGTAGTTTTGTGCCAGCAGCAGCGATGTGCTGCTGAGAATTCCTCTGTGCCAGCCGCACTCTCTCTCTCTCTCTCAGGTCTGCTTGGGTTGGATGCTTTTTATTAGAAATAAGCACCGAGGGTATGAGCAAAGAATGTAAACAATATCTTTAAGTACCTAATAATACATGGCGGCTCGCGATTGGATGCAGTTCAGCAACAAAGCGCTCACTATTTATAGTGACTCAGTGACCCAGAAATTTATTGTCTTCTGGCTGTTCGTAGGAGAACAGTATTGTGCTACATGAGGGTCATCAGTCAGGGACTTGTCTTTCCACCCTCATTTCTTTCCTGAAATGACTGATCCAGGATGCTGGTAACAACACCCAAATCCTCACCAGTCTCTCTGGCAAAGCAGCAGGAGCTCTGACACTGCCATAGGTCCAGAGTTCCCCGACGCTTCATCGAGGGGTGGAGATAAGTTCAATTGCACGTGCAAATTACCTCGATATGCCCAGAGAAGCACTCACTTTCTGAGTGTGTCAGAGCTGCGGCATGTGCCCCAGCCCTCCACATGGGCTCAGTAACCCCGCGGCATCGCAGACCTATCGCTCTCTCGCCTGCCCAGAAAGTCCTGTGCAGGAGTACAGCAGCTCCTTGCCTGGCACTCAGCAAACACAAGACAATCAGCTGTTTCCTGCCCCAAAGCACCGGCGTGACACTGCGATGTCAGGACATGCAGCCTCATCTGCTGCTGCACAGGTCTGGCTATTAGGAACTTGCTCTACAGGTCTGGAGAGCCTCTGAGGTATTCACTTCTGTCTTTGGCCCTGTGGGCTCTTCTGTCAGCTAAAGCTGGTTCGCTGGCCTTTAAGTGAATGAATGCACTCCAGTGAGTCGTGCAGAAATCTCCTTTCACTGCAGAAAATGCCTGTCTTGAGTAAGGACCAAGCAAGCCATGCCTCGGCTGCTGTTGCGCTGTTGCCGTGCTCACAGAGCCAGGCAGAGCTCTGCAAACCCACATCTCCCGTCCCTCCCGTATCAGAGGCTTGGTCTCACCCTGTCACGGACAGAGATGCAAACAGCTTCTCTGCGGGTCTCTCTCTACATCTTAGGTTGCAAAGTGCGGAGTTCCACAAGCCCTGGGGCCTTTCCCGTGATCCTGCTAATGCACCAGGATTAGAGCCATGTCACTGATCCCAGTATCACTTTTCTCCTAGAGAAAGAAGCAAATGCCAGTATAAGCAGGCCTGGCTTAGGTGTTTGGAGCAATAACTCATAGTTCTCAGGAAGTGGGACATCACTGTGAGCTCACACAGTGGAAAACCACAGGGCTAAGTCACTCTTATAGGTCAAATAACACCTCAGCTCCATCACCACTCTTTTATCACCTTGGCATCCTGGGCAGAGGGAGTTGGTGCCTCCTGGCCAGTATGACCCAGCTAGGCGTAAATAGAAGCCGTGCTGGGAGGACTCAGCATGAGCAGGGACTCTGGAAAAGCTTCCTAATGGGAGTACTGGGAGCAAACCCCTCCTAAACCATGTTTGAGATGGAGCTTGCCACATCCTAAAGGGAAGATGTAAGACAGCATTTGCAAATCAGGGCTTGGATCTGACAAGTGATGAAGACCCTGTGTCCCCCACAGACGTGGTTTTGTAGCGGGTCTCCCGGAAGCTCTGAGTTTGGCTGCTCTGCAAGGAATCACTCTATCTTTTTGACCCTATTGGCAGGGTTCCCCTGATTATCACATCCCCTGATATCTGATCTTGCACATCTCATACTGAATTAATGAAGTGATAACATTGCTATCATGTAATTAACATCACTGTTGCAATGCCCACTGCAGCAGGGATTCAGACCTCCCTATACGCAATCTCAAAGTCCCGCATTTCCTCACTTTGATGTGCATGCTGGCACTTGCATCCTGTTGCCTTTTCTGCAAGCATTTTCTCCCTTCTTGCTATCCCTCCTAGTCTTCCAAAAGTCTTTTTAACCATTTCACAGGAAAAGAAATGTTTGCAACACAGTTGTTGCTTTAACACACGGTTTGGTTTCTCGATCATTTCCGAACAGTTTGACCTCAAGTGTGCAAGTAGGACCAGCACTTCTCTTTTCATAGCTGGAAGGGGAACAGGCCTGGATTTGGCTCTGAGCACCTATAGAAAACCAATACACTTGGCCTGAGAATTGGTGTTAATGGGAGCATCAACTTGTTTCATGAAAGCCTGAGTGAAATTCAAGATTAATCTTCAGGTGCTAAAGGGAATAGAGACCTTACATTAAGTGTGAATTGTGTTTCCCTCTGGAATATGAGAGGGTGTGTTTCATATACATGACAACGTCCCTGTGATTTGCAGCTCTGTTAACACAAACTTAGATCCCGTTGGGCATCACAAGCCAAGCGTTGATTTTGCAGTCTACCCAGTGCATGGAAGGGCTGCTGAGGGGTGAGACTCCAGTTGTGGAGGTCAGATTCCAGCCTTGGGGTCTGGGTCAGCATCCTGCTGGAAAATGAAAGAAGGATTGTCAGGGTGAGATAAAAGTCACCCTGGTGGCTTGCCAAATGGCATTTCAGCAGATGGCTCTGCCCTGCTCTTCCAAAGAGCTGTCCAGCAGGTAAAACATGGCACCGTGGTCCCAACCTTTCATGGCAAGAGAGATTTTCCCTGGGGAGGCTGTGCTTCCCTGTGCTATCCCTTTACTGAGTTTGCAAAATCAGGTGAAGAAGCCACAGTAAGAACCCACAGAGGGTAAGGATTATTTCAAACTTCATTCCCCCATGGCTGCAGGGTGGAGTGGGCCTGATCCAGCAGACAGGTCCGGGCTTTGGGCACTCGCTGCTCCTCCCCAGCTCCCACATTTTGCCCACCAGCATCTGCCATTCCCTGAGGCACTGGCACCTCAACCAGCCCAGGCAGCAGCAACAGGCCAAGCCCCAGTACCATCCTCTCCTCCCCAGACAAATCAAAGTCTGTCAATGAAGCAATTTTGCAGAGCTGGAAATCAGGGCACAATAATTTCACTGCAGTCATTTCCTAGGTATGTTTAAAGGAGGTTTATGACTTCATGTAATTACTAGTGTCCAGAACACCTCCCCCCCAAGGCCAGGTGGCTTCGCACATGACACTACAGGGTGCCACCTCAGTCCTGCTCCCGCCTACAATGTCCTGCTTGTCCTGCTGCTCTCCGCCGCACCCACTCCCAGTTAACGATGGTTTCCCTGGCTGTGGCTTGCTGGGGTGGCCTAGATCCTCACACCCACCCAGCCCCTCACAGGGGCCTGCCTACTGGCTGAAAGGGACAGAAGCCATCCAGGGAGTTTTTGGCAGGTCTGGGTTGACAAGAGAGGGAGGTGGCTGCAAACAGAGGAGCTTTGGCAGCTTGGTTGAAGACCCTGGGCAGCTGAAGCTAAACCATCACCCAAAAGGGGCACACCAGTTTATCCTGGGCTTGTTGGCCCCAGAGGTGCTTGCAGGGAGAGCACGGACGTCTGCAGCCACTGTTGTCACAGCAATAGCTGTCCTTCCAGTTCCAGCCTCACTTCTCGAGAAACGCCTCTGCCCTCTCCCTGTGCCAATGCCTGCCTCCACACGATGCTTTCCACTAGAGATCGGTATCCTCTTTGGAGATACTGAGGCACATGGTGGGATGGGACTTGCCCAAGATCATGCAATAAGCTGAATGTGCCTCTTGTTTTTCAGATCAGCAATGTAAGCTTCTTTGTCCTTTCTCCTGCCCTGCTCTACCTGAACCGGCAGTACCGTCAGCAGCGTGCCTTGCCCTTGTATTTCGTCTCTGGCCTGCTCCTCTGCGTAGGTGGGTGCAAAGGTTGTGAGAAGACCAGACAGGTTGCCAGAGTACCCGACTGTTTGTTCATGACACCTCTGGCTTTGGAGACTGGTTCTTAGTGACCAAAGCACAGGGGCAAGCTGGGGTTGGAAACCGAACAGCCATGTCTGAAGCCCTGCAGCTCACGGTTCCTGCTGCCTGTGGATGCACAGCTTCCAGCCCGGTAAATCCCCATGGCTCTGTGTGGACTGACTCACTCAAGTCTGCATTAACGCCAAGGTCCATGCCCTGCCCTTCAGGAACGGTGTGTCTTTAGGAATGGCCCCCAAGAACTTCCCAGGCCAGATGGGCTTGTGCAAGGACAGAGCTTTGCTGACACAAGCTGTCCTCGCTCCTTGCAGGTATCTTCTCCATGTACTTTCACATGACCCTGAGCTACGTGGGACAACTCTTGGATGAGCTCTCCATCCTCTGGGCGCTGGCGGTGGCATATTCCTTTTGGTACCCAAGGGTTTACTTCCCCAGGTTCATCAAGACCAGGTATGACTCACAGGGACATAGGGTTGCAGGCTCTGAGGGGAGGGCAGGGACATTGACATTGGTGCGTGTGACCCACAGATCCCAGCCCACAGCCAGCTCCCCTGCAAGGGGTCAGCGTGGAGGTTACTGCCGTTTGCTTTGGGAGCAGACCCTCCATCAATCAGCGGTGGCTGTGCTGACAGAGGAAGAGTCAGAAACTCTCCCGTGGGGAAAGGCTGTGCTGGGCTCCTGTCCACTGGAGCTGCTTGTCTTTGCAAAGCTGCAGAGGAAACTTTGCATGGAGAATTTCAAAATCAATTAGGAAATGAAAGCACTGACATTCAGTTACCCATGCTGTCAAACTGCCATAGCATCCCCTGGCATCCACAGAGAGCTTTCCCTGAAGGCTGGTAGGGTTTCCCATGGGACGAGCTGGTCCGAGTTAGCACCCCATGTTTCAAAGGTTGCTGGCAGGAGGGCTGGCTGGGCTAGAGGAGCTCAGCAGAAAGGATGGGGATACTGGGTGAGTGTGGATCAGCAGAAACAGGAACCCAGCGGGGCTTTGCTCAAAGGATGGTCCCATCCTGGCAGGCTTGCTGGAGTCCTCTGAGTCAGCCCGGTTAGGAGCCTTGCACAGGCCTGCTCCAAGTCTGCTCTTCCCATGCCAAAGAGGAGGTCACCAGGAGTTCACTGTGGAGACATGGCTGGGGGAGAAGGGAAGGGACTTGGGAAAGGATTTGCATGTGAAAGGCTCCTCCGAGCCCTATTGTTGTTCACTCAGCCCAAATCTACATGTTTGCACGGCTCAAGCCCCTGCCCCGACACTGCTGGGACTCTTGCTTTGCAGCCCTTCCTTGTGCAAAGGTCCTGATGCCTTTGCCTCTTGTCGCTCGCCTCTGGCGTCACCATGAAAGCGTACAAGCTACCTTCTAGGCTGTGTTCCCTGCTCCGTCGTGGACTAACTGGGGGGCTTTTGGCAAAGCACAGGTATAAGCAGATACCCCAGCCTTCCTGCCAGGACTACTGCAGAGGCTGAGATCAGGCACGTGCGAACAGACTGAGGTGCTGGAGCAGGGTTTCCTCTCTCAGGCAATGAGCAGGACCTCTCCCACCCTTATCTTTCCATGCTGTGAACGCTGGGGACACTGATATTCACTCCCAACTCCTTGTAGGAAGCAATTCTTCTGGTTGAGTGGTGTCACCACCGTGATCAGTACCCTGATGTCCTTCATCAAACCAGCATTGAATGCCTACGCGCTCAACTGCATCGCCTTCCACCTGCTGTACCTGACATGGCGTGAGCTGAAAAAGTAAGGAGGGGGCTGAGAGGGCTTATCTGCAGGTCCACTGCACACTGCTGGCAGGCTCATACGTGGCAGTGACTCTACACACAACAGTGAATGGAGCCCAAGACTTCATCAGCCACGTGTTGGACTATCAGCTCTGCAAAGAATTGGGGCAACCTGGGAGGGACCCAGGAAGAGGCGCAGGCAGGGCTGTGGGCAGTGGGGTACAAGAAGGTCACTTAGCCCCGGTGCCATGCAGAATGGGGGCAATCCATGGGACAAGTGCATCTTCTCCTCAGCTGCAATCTCTGCAGCTCTTTCCCCTTTGTGGGGGATTTGGGAAGCAGTGTGGGGTTGGGAGAACCCTCCAGGATCTGGGGAGAAAGACAGGAGAGCCCTGGCATCTCCTAGCATCATCCTCCCCCACAGAAAGTCAGAATCCCCCTCTACAGAGCCAAACCTCTCCAGTGCTTGTGGTCTGATGAATACCCTCCAGAAGAAACTCGCTGGGTTTTGCTCTGTGGCATTAGCACTTGCAGACAGGAACCAGCCCTCTTTAAAACTCTCCTTCCTTCCAACCTGATACTCCCTCTCCCTCACTGTGTCTTCCAGGTGCAATGACAGAAGGGTTCACCAGACGGCCGCAGCCATGGTCGTGTGCTGGGTACTGGCCATCAGCAGCTGGATAAGCGACCGGTGGCTCTGTGACCTCTGGCAGGCGATCAACTTCCCCTACTTCCACAGCTTCTGGTAAGGGGTCCGGTGCAGAGGCAGGAACCCCAGCCCAAATATTGCAGGGGCTGAAGGGCCACAGCTAAGGAGAGAGGGCAGCAGGGATGTTGTACTCGACCAGGGAGCAGCCGCATCGCTGCCCAACCCTCTCCCCCTTTCCTCTGTCGCTATGGATGCCGCTGCTCACCCTAGCCCAAGCCCAAAGATTTGGTGCTATTCACTGCTTAATATCCCTTACCTCCTCTGCACGGGCCAAACGGTGTTTTGCAAGTGAAATTGTTCTAAAAGTCCCTCCAGGTAAGCAGCTTGCTTTCAAAGGCCTGCATCTGCTCCTAGGAAGCCGCATGAAGTGCAGTGTTCTTTGAATTATTGTAATAGCAGTGATTTGCTTGAGCAAGACATTTCAGTGCCTGGCCAAGTGTGGCTGTAAGTACCGCACACAGCGCGGAGTCTCAGATTCATCCTCACAAATCACTGGGATGATTGGGACAGATACCCAGCGCTGCTAGGCCAGGCCAGGCAAGGTAGAATGGGTGGGGTTTTGGGGGGCTTAATTTCCCTATATCACCCCACTTCCTTCTGCGCAAGGAATTGTCCCAGTCCAGGCTCCCAGAGCTCTTCTAGGATTTCCCTGTAGGCACAAACCCTACAGGACCTGCGCTCCCTGCAGCCCTCATGCATCATGGCACTGGGACCTTTGCCTGCCATTGCCGTACCCCTTGGCTTTAGCCTCACGGTGGCAATGCCAGCCGCACACCGCGACAAGGTGCAGGAGGAGCAGATGGAGTTACCCCATCCAACCCATGTTTTCTTGGTTTCCTTGCCAGGCATGTGCTGATAGCCATCTCCCTCCTGTACTGCTGCCCACTGGTCATGTACTTTGACGTCAGCTACGAGATGCCATCATACAAGCCAAAGCTAGGATATTGGCCCATTGACTCGTGGCCTGTCGGGGTGCCTTACATTGTCCTGGAGGAACCCCACAAGCAGTGCTAGAGCCGGTTGCCCTCAGGCACTCCTCGGGCACGGGGTGCGTGATGCACACGTGTGTGTCTGCATGGGGAACTCCTCGGCTGTGCGCCTGCCTGTTCCTCGGACAAGGGCAATGTGTAGCAGATGGGGCAGGGAGCAGCGGAGGCCTTGTGATGCTGGGCATGAAGCAGGGTGGGAGCCCACAGGTGCGTTGGAAGACTCTACCCAGACTGGCGTCCAGGGAACTGAAGATCTCCTCCTCCAGCAGGTCCCCACTGAGAAGGGGAGGGAGACGGTGCTGCTTCTGTGTCTTCTGCACGAGTCAAGCGGTGGCACCCCTTGCTGACAAAGGCACAGGGGAGAACACAGAAGCCAAACTGGTGACAGCTGGGTTTGTTGGGGCTGCTGTAATTATTATTATTATTAATTTTATTTATTGATGTATGTGGTCTTGCTCAGGAGAGCTGTGCATTAAAGCTATGGACACTGACTTGCATTGAGCCCCTTTCTTTCTCCTGACTGCACCACATCCTCGTTACCTGCCAGTGACTTCCACGGACAGGGGGGCCAAAGCACTCTCTGACCTAGGGAGAGCTGTTTATAAAGAGAAATCCTCCTGGGTGACAGCCCAAAAGAGGCTCTGCTGGCCCAGGTCCTGGGGGGCTCTATCCCAGGCTCTACCCTTTCTTCAGCCCCCAGTGGCCCCTGTTCCTCCTCAGTTCTGACAGTCTCCAGTGGCCATGTGTAACTTGGAGATTCCCCTGCTTGCTGAAAGGGCTGGCCGGTGGCAGAGAGTGAGGTAAGGAGCCAGTACGTTAGATAAACCTGTTGGTACCTTTGGAAGAACAAAGAGAAGATGTAAAGCCTCAGAGGAAGACCACTGCTGTGCCACAGGTGCAAAGTGATGCTTTCCAGGTTCTCCCCACATTGTAGCAGCGAAGTTGGCTCTCGCAGCCATGGGACATACTCTTGTTCTCTGAGCCCTGCTGCATTACAGTGATGAGTTGAACCAAGTTGGGGGTCTGGGTCCTCGCACAACCAGAGGGGGTTGTCTCTGGAGAGCACCAAAAGGCTGGCAGAGTGGTTGAGGCTGGCCCCCGCCAAGGAGCCAGAGCAAGGTAATGTCACTCCAGGGCCCACAGGCTTTTTGGGTCCCTGTGAGTAAAGGAAAGGCAGAAGCACTCTGAGCTTAACCTCTGAGGCAGAAGGTGCTGCGCAGCGAGCATGCCACGCAACGCCTGTGCTGTGGCCCTCCCGTGGCCACTGCTGCCTCCTGGGTCCCTCTGCAATGGTCCCCAGAGCCACTAGATGGCAAATTTGGCTCATGAACCCCGAGCAGTATTTCATCTGGGGAAAGAGATGCCTTGCACAAGGACTGAACCCCCAGGCCTGGTCCCCCTGCCCTCCATCCCCCGGCACCAGGGTCAGACCACCTCTCTGTCCACACGGCCACCGATGAGACACCTGCACAAGGTGCAGGACAAGGGGGACTCGCAGCCCCAGCCCTCGCCTCCCCATGCCGATGCCTATCTCCTTGTCTGTTTGCCTCTTTGTCTCTCCTGCATGCCATCACTCTTGCCTCTCCCCTCATCACCCTGTCTCCCTTTCACTGACCCTCCCCATTTCACTCCCTCTCGCTCTCCCCCCCCCCCCACCTCACCCCTTCCCCAGCCCATCACATTCTTCTACAGCCTATTAATAACTTCTGGGCAATTGCACCGGGTCCCCGCTGGGCTCGGCCCCTCCATCGGCGCTGCCCTGCGCAGCCACTGAGCGTGCCGGCAGCAAGTTCAAAAGTGCAGCGGGGCTTTCACAGCCCCTCTCCCCGTCAGGGGGTGGAGGAGGCCGCTGGAAAAGAAAGGCAGCGTTGCCAGGGAGCCTGGCACAGGAAAAGGGGGTCACCTTCACCTCCGACAGGACCGCCGGAGATGGACAGGCGCCAGCAGCCCCGCGGGCCGGAGATGCTGAGAGAGCCACGAAGGGATGGAGGCCATGGCGTTGGGCGAGGAGGGCTAATTGGCCGCCTCCGGCCGCGGAGCCAGTGTGATGCTCGGCAGAGAAACCCAGCAGCAAAATCCCCTGTGCAGTATGGTAATAAGGGAGGTGTCCCGGGCGCCGCTGCCTCGAGAACAATGTTGCTGCAGTTGAGTGACTGTAACAGGCCCTGATGACAGCCGGGGCCGCGTTAAAAATGCCTATTCAAGCAGATCAAGACATTGAGAGGCCTCGTGGGGATCTGAAGCCCTCAGGGATTTCTGGATGAAGCCAGAAGCTGAATCCCCAGCCCTGGGAACCTGGGGGGGGAAAAGAAAAAGAAAAAGAGAAAAGAAAAGAAACCCACAAAGCAGCTTTAAAAGGACTGCAGCGCCCGAGGCAGGGCCTCCTGCTCCGAGCGGGGCTGTAGCCTGAGAAAGCGAAGCAGCCCTGACACCAGTCTGTGACTGTGGTCTGGGCATCCCTGGGGCTGCACAGGGTTAGCTGAGGCTGGGGTCGTGCCTCCAAAAGATCCCTGAGCTGCTGGGGACGCTGTGTCCTTCCTGCCAGGGAGCCATGGCTCCAGCTTGTGGGGTGCAGTCTGCACCACAGAGCTGGCAAACACCCCATAAAAGTGAGCGGGGCTGTCAAAGGGATGAGTCGGGGCATTTTTGCTTTGAGCTGAAAGGGGTGCTGCAGAGATGACCGGCACGCTGAGCGGGTAAAGCTGGGAGCCCTCAGAGGGCGAAAGGCAACAGTGGCCCCTTCTCACCCCCCTCCCCAGGCCATGGGGGTTCTGACGGTACCTGCCGCACGGGACCCTTGGCCGTGCGAGTGCCTCTCTGTGCCAAACCAGCCAGCTCGCTCAGCACAGCAGCACAGGAAAACAGGCAGGGCAGGAGGAGCTGCAAACCCCGCACTCGAGGATTGAGTTAGGACTGGTCAAAATTAAACCTTTCCTTATTTTTGCCAGATGAGCCCTAACCCAGATCATTTCCCTGATTTGGTTCGCCATGTGGCTGCCTAAACCACAAGAAAAGAGGCAAGAGAAGGAACAGGAATGAGGAAGAGGATAGAGGCTGCTGCTTTCAACTGATGCCAGATTAAAGAGGTTGTGAAACAACGGCCATCAGTTGAGTCTATTTGGTTCAATTGCAACACAAATGAAATAATAATGTTGATAACACACCAGTCCTGTAGCAGCAAGGATTAACGCTTACCTGTTCTGCTGCACCAAATTGCCTTGTGCTGTTCCGGATTTACACTGCAGGATTTGGCTCGCAGACTGGAAACTTTTCAAGGCAGAGTGATTTATCTGTAAAAGACATTGCACATTCATGGAACCTGCATAAATAATGCAAAAGTAATTAATAATAACCCAGTCCCTGCTCTTAACAACGCCAGGAGAAGAAATTGCTTCACTGGAATGTCTCTTATGCCTTTTGCAAAAGATCTTTATTTGTTAACTGTCTCAAAGAGAAAGAAGATAATAGTTTTGAAACATGGAATGGATGTCGCTAGGTCCTGGGATTTTATTGCCAGCCTGGCAATCTTTACGATTGATTTAAAGAACCCTCTGCTGGAGTCATGTTAAAACAACATTGATTCAGCTTTGATTTTTTTTTTTTAGTTTTAATCTCCTAGGTCTGCAGTCAAAAGCTGGAAACCATGAACGCAAAGGGCTAAGAAAGCCAGGAAGAGAAGAGATAAGCTCCAAGAATTATTACCTCTAAAATTCTTGTCCTTTCAACTCTAAGTGCTACTTTTGAGGTTTGCTACAGGATTTCCAACCCAGGGGCTGGCAATTCTGTTACGCCCACCTCCCAACTGCTAGGAAAGATTTTTTTTCCCACTGTTTTACCTAAATCCTTGGTATCCACTTTTCATGTAAGGCCAAATTAGCTATAGGGATGTAAACAAATGCCAGGATTTTCCAGATGTTGATGGCTGTTCTGGACAGATGAAAGGTATCAGGTCCTGATTAGTTGAAAGTCGTATTTCAGCGAATACCCTGTCACCGTGTTTGCAGCAGTCAGGGTCTCGAGGTCCCCTACCTATGTCTTTCTGTATTAGCTCACACGGTGGCTGCACACATAATCAGGGCCAGTTTTGACCAGTGATCATAGAGGAGACGTGGGTAAAAGTCGCTTCTCAGGAAGGAGAAGCACAGCCATTACATGGCCGAATAAACCAGTGGACAAAAAATTCTTTTTAATCAAAAGATCAAATGATCTCTTCAGCTGCTTCTATAAAACCCCGTGATTTGGTTCCACTTAGTAAGACATGCTCACTGCTGTTTTCAGAAGAAAAACAAGCAGTTCAGGTTTCTCTGACAAAGTGGTTCAAATAACTTCAATTCTCCAGTAATGGCTGCTATCAAAATACCTAAAATGGAAGGTTTAATTTTTCTGTGCCTTCACATTACAGCTCAAAACATGGTTTCAATTAGGACTGTTCTCTGCTTTTTTTTATTCACTTTCTGTGAACATTCAGTCACTTGGGTCCCGATTCGTGAGCTCGCTTAAGCACAGGGGGTTTTATAAACGTGTTTAAACGTAAAAGTGAATCGGGTTGTTCTGAAATGGCACACTTGGTTTTGCTGTCACAAATACTTAACAAAAGGCAAAGATTTATCACAAATGATGAAGTATTCACCAAAAGCAACATTCGGTTGTGCATCGGGTTATAAAATTCACAATCTGCAATCGATACTGCATTTATTTAGATAAGCCTTCCATAAGAGACCAGCTGTCTCAGTTCACTAAAATGCTTAAGCATATGTTTAATTTTAAGAATATGAATAATTCCATTGATATCAGTGGCACTTGCTTACACTTAGGAATATATTTTGCTGGGCTGGAGCCAGAAGTAGTGCCATGTAATGCCAATAAAGTGCAAACTGCAGTATTTCACTAAATGCTTTCTGGGACCAATTTAAAAATTAATCAATGAAGAACTTGTGCTGGTTTTGACTGGGATAGAGTTAATCGTCTTCACAGTAGCTGGCGTGGGGCTCTGGTTTGGGTTTGTGCTGGGAACAGCGCTGATAACCCCGGGATGTGTTCGTTCCTGCTGGGCAGGGCTCACACAGAGCCAAGGCCTTTTCTGCTCCTCACCCCACCCCACCAGTGAGCGGCTGGGGGGGCACAAGGGGCTGGGAGGGGGCACGGCCGGGACAGCTGACCCCAACTGACCCCAGGGGTATCCCACGCCGTATGACTCATGCTGAGCACATCGAGCTGGGGGAAGAAGGAGGAAGGGGGGGACGTTGGGAGCGATGGCGTTTGTCTGCCCAAGTCACCGTTACACAGGATGGAGCCCGGCTGTCCTGGGGATGGCTGAGCACCCACCTGCCCGTGGGAAGCAGGGAATGAATTCCTTGTTCTGCTTTGCTTGCGAGCGTGGCTTTTGCTTTCCCTATTAAACTGTCTTCATCTCAGCCCACGAGTTCTCTCACATTTACCCTTCCGATTCTCTCCCCCATCCCACTGGGGGGGAGTGAGTGAGCGGCTGGGTGGGGCTGCGTTGCCGGCTGGGGTTAAATCATGACAGACTGTAATGTAAAATTTTGCTGTTTACTATCCTAATTTCCCACCAGAGTGCTGCCAAGTGAAATCAAAACCAAATCTGTGAAACAGAGCAAAAATGGCAACAAGTTGAGTTTGTTATTCATCATGAATCATCCTATCAGACCTAAAGATTTACTCATGTAACATTGAATAATTTCTACCATCCTTACAGGAAGACATTCATATAAATTACAGACAGGGTCTGACCCCATTTGTACCATGCCCAGTGCGGACTAATTCTGTCGGTTAACTCAGAGAGCCAGTCCGGTCTGAAGTGGATGCTTGAAATGGAGAGTAGGATCTGCTCTGCACCAGCAGAAAAGTGCCTTGAACAAAGATGACTTTTAATGATCAAAATCTGATAGAGCAAAGGGTCACTAAAATTTTGCTCTCCTGCTTCCTGTGCCTTACCTTTCACATAACTACAAATTGCTCTGTTGTGAGGAACGGATGAAAATTTGCAGGCACCAAACACTTCAGCTATTTGTATTTGTTCTCATAACTGTACTCATCATGAGTTCAACAAAACCAATGTTACCAGTGACCAACCTGGACCTGAGACTTACCCCTTATTCCCCTGGTATCATCATATAAACAGCTATATATCTGTATGCAAATGATTGCTGTTTTCAAGCTGTTCATGAACGACCTTATACACTGCCCATACGGTACAGTAATATGTTTTCCACATATGTCAGATGTTTCATGACACATTTCACGCATATATTTAAAATAGATTTCATAGCATATAAAAATGCACAGGCAATGGAAGAAAATGGCCTGCATCTGCAATGTTTACATAATGCATTTCAAAATTGCATGAAATGTGTCCAAATTGATTGTATTCTTCATCTATCTAAAATATTGATGGCATACAAAATGTATGTGTAACGGATTCACTCATGAGCATGTATTACATGCCTTATTCCGATGCCTGAGTAACAAAGGGAAGGAATTTGTTACAGCTCTGCCCGCCACAGCGTAGCTACACAGACGATTCTCAATTCTCCTCGTGTTGGTGGAAATGGTATTTGTCGCATGTGAATGTCGCTTTATATTCCAACCTGACTCCCTCGAAACTGAGCCCTGCCTGGGCCTTTATGCAGCAGAATCAAGCTCCGAGGCATTTGAGATGTGCCACACTGCTAAGATGTGGCTTTGCTGCAATCAGGTGCGCTATTGTCTCACAGGTAGCGATATCAGTGATAATGATTAAGTTTCAGTGGGATAAATCTCAGCACGGTAGGGCCAGCCAAATTCCCCGAGTCACGGGCAAGTTTGCATAGCCCATACTGCAGCGAGGGGGATTGTCTGAACTGCTGTCGTACCTGAGCTAGATAGATTAGAGGTGGTTTGCATACATTTACATACGTGGCAACCCCACCTCCAATTGCTGTGTCGACAGGTGAAAGCACATTTCGTATCATTCCAGCAGAACAGCTTAGTTTTGCTGGAATCTGTCAGGAGAGTAGCTGACCCAGAATCCACAAAAATCAGGAATTCATACTGATTTGAATGTAACAGGCTCTGAAACGCCACTCCGCCAGCTCTGGGATGGCTCGCAATCTGCTCTGCGTGTAGCGAGGCTCAAACCACTAGGCTGGGTATCTGCCGATGTTGGAAATGGCCAGTTGCTCTGAAAACCTGAGTTACTGGGGTTGGAAACAGCAGAAACAGCAGTCCCAAAAGGAAAAGGCACCACACAACGTGAGCCAGAGCTCAGGAGGCTCACAAACATGGCAAGCACGAGCGTGTGGCCACCAGACTGCTACATTAAACCCCTAGGAAACTCCAAATGCTGGGAATGCCTTGGAAGAGGTTGTATCTCAGACGGTATATTTGTCTGGGATAGTAATTCCTACTTGCTTTTTGGATTCTTCCATCCAGAAAACAATTCTTAAGAGGCTTTTGGGTGCTAGTCACACTCCCCTACTGATCTCCTCCTGTCCTGTCCTATTTTTCAAGCTATTTTTTCCCTCATCTGGTATCTTTCAGGGGCCTAAAGGTTATCCCGTCTAGGGTGACAGTCACCAGTCAGAAGGTGGCCTCTCTCTGAGCATGCAGATGAGCACCTTTCAATGACTTTGGCAAGCAAAAGAAGCCCCATCCAAGGCAGACACAAATTTCGGCAGTGAATCTCGCTCCCTCCTATTGTACCGTGATTGTGTTTGCTCCAATGGGCACATAAGGTGCCTGGGCCCGTCTTCTCCAGCCTGCACTTCTGCCAGCAGCTCGGATTCAGCGTTGGGCAAACCCAGCCTGTGAAACGCTCTTCGTGGCAGGTCCAGCCGGCGGGCGGGTTTGGCACGACACAGACCGTTACATCACTTGGCCAAACCTGACCTCTGTCTGTAGAACACAAGAGAAAGGTACTGTCATCCGACGGCTGCTCAATAGCCAGGCGAAACGAATTGATAGGTGTCGATTCAGCCTGCAGTGGACCAGTAGCTACATTATAATGCCAACCTCACCTTTGGTGTTAATGAGGCCCCTTCATTAACAGCCTTGAGCAGAGGGGTCAAGGGCTGAATAGAGACAGACTCCTTTCTCACCCAGAAAGCTGGTCCTTCTCATTCAGAATTGAAGCACGTTGGCGGGGCAGTTTGAGGACGCTTGTGCTGCCCATGTTGCATCTGCAAGGGACGTGACGTATTTGTGACTATTCATCTGGCTCTTTTCACCAGCACTAAATACACAGAAAGAATAAAATAAATTCTCATTGTGTTCTCGCTTACTAAGAAAATTTTCCCTCTTCCTTCTGGTTTGGAGGGTTATTGTACGTTAAAAGCCTTTTGCATTTTTCAGTAGCTATAGTATGCTATAATTTAGATTTTCCTCAGGCACAAAAGAACTTAGTTAAGCTAAACTGTATTACAGTGTGGTGGTTGTTTTTTTTTTTTCTACTAAGTCCTTCATTAATAAGGGAACTAAAGAATTTCCAAGCTGTCTGTAATTTTTCCCAGATGCAGCTAGTAGTTGCTAGGAGTATCTTTTTGGCAATCAGAGTTTTTGGCTATTAACAATCTGGACTTTTGCTATACTACCCTGGTGTTAAATATGTGCTGAGAATACTGTAGTGTGGAGTGTGAATTGGAGAAGGAGGGGAAGGCAGAGAACAAGCAAAACAAAATCATTTTTTGAAGAATAAATATCGCTAGGATTAACAGCTGATTCAAACGACCACGCTTCCCCACAGGGGTCCCAGTGCTGATTAGCAAACCAGGAGCCCTCCTACACCAGAACAAGCGTCGCTGCAGAACTCACTCCTGGCTCACAGCTTCTCTCTCTGTCACTACCTGTTCTGTTTTCTCCCTGGCAGCCAACACGGACAAGCCCCGCGGTGAGCCTGTGCCTTGAACTAAAGACAGCAAAAGCCACAGACAGACACACACAAACCAAAGCAACACCCAGCTCCCCTCAGTGACCAAATCCACTCTTGACTTCAGGTTCAGAACATTTTCTCAGGCTGTAAGCAAGGACTGTTGTTGGCAAAGCCATGGTAAGTACCAGGAGTAAGATATATGCCCCTTATTACGTCAAATATCATCAGTTCTTTGTTCCGACTGCAGGTACGGTCATCTTGGAAATGCCATGAAGTATTTTGCTCATCGGATGTGCTTCATAAAAGTAGACGGAGATCACTCTAGTCATTTTGAAGGCAGCGAAGCGACTTTCACACGTCCAGGAGAGAACTTAGTGGTCCTTCCATTTAGCCGTGTTGCATATGGACACAGAGCGGAGGCCTGTATTTTCTCAGGGAAACCCTGCTCAAATGCAAGATTTGTGTCTTAATCTTTAAGTCCCTGGGCCTATCACAAGATCATCATTTTTCTACACTGCCTGCCTCTTTCGGTGCTGGAGACAGCCTTGCTTGTTGGCTGGCTGGTGTCCAAGCCACTCAAAGCACCGACTGACCACAGAACTTGTGGTCTTCAGTTCAGAGTGGAAAAAGGGAAGATGCAACTAAATTAGTAACGAGAAAATAATAATGAATCACGACAAACAGTGAAACGAACTTGTTTCTCCAGGGACAGGAAAGGGCAAGCCGCAAACATACAGACGCACACATATAAATTGATGATGGGGCCTTACAGGGCTGCGTGTGTTCGGGGGGGTCAATCCCGTGTCCCCACAGAGAGGGGGAGCTGAGGAGGGGAGCAGGGCGGGAGGAAGGAGAGGTGCCCGGAGGAGCAGTTCTGACGGCTGTTGCCTGCTCCCCCAGACAGAGCCTCGGAAAAGCTGGAGCGGGCTCTGTCGCAGCTCGGCGCCTGGCAGCCAGTTCTCTCCCAGGAGGGGTCTGTGGACGCCTGAGCGTGGGCTGCGCTGCCCCAACATCCACTCGACATGACTTTCCCCAGCAAAGCACTAGGACTCCTCTCTTCCCAAACACCCCACTCGTTGCCTCCTTCACTCCTGCTCCCCGAGACCAGCCAGGTTTGGCCTGTGAGGCAGCCGTGGTATGTACAGGCAGGAAAGAGAAAGGATGGGTTGTACCTTCCCAGGACTGTAGATCAGCCTGTGCTGGGGGAAACACCCCAGAAATCTCTTCCACCCCTGTGTTTACCCAGCCGAGGCAGGGACAAATGCAGTGCAAAGTCTTTTTTCCACTTTTATTTTCCACCATCTCCAACTCTTGGGGGACAGAACCAGCCCTTGGCATGGTCCCCTACCACGGGCCAAGCGAGATTAATCACACACCTTTCAGTCCAAGACACGGGTCTTTGAAGCAAGGCTCTGGAATGAAAAATAAAAAGCCCAAACAAAAATTAGGGAGAGCTGTCATGTTTCATTTGCATATTTGAATATGCAAATAAGATCTGTTTCTTATCCATTGGCACTGGCCCTACTGTAGATGGCAGCAACACAGCAGATCTCTGCCAGCATACAGTACCACAAAGAAAGACGCTAATTGGATTTGCAGACGCTTATTGCAAAACCCAGAAGTTGCTGGAATAGATAGAAAGAAACAGGAGCTCAGCCCACGGCTGCCTTGGGTGCGAAGGCACTCAGCTGACAGCTCGTTAGCTTGAGATGAACCTGCAAAATTAGAAGTTTGGAGGAGCCTGGATGGCTGCTGGCTCCACCTTCCCCAACGCTACCTGGCACCTGAACCTCCCAACATGCTCCCATACAGCCCGGCAAATGTTCTACCCTTGGCTGTGGGGAGGAGGTTGGAGGGTTTTTTTGGGAGCTTGAAAAGAAAATCGGGGGTAAGCTTGATCAGTCCTTGGGCTGGAAACCATTCAGAACTGGGAACCGCTAGCGGAGCAAAGGCTGGTTATAGGAATTTCTTTCCCTGAGCATTTTCGCAGTTGGATGTAAAGAGCTATCCCAGCACATTTTAAATGAATCCACTCGCGCTGCTTGTCCCAGCACAGAGCCCCAGGGGTGCTGGCTTGGAGCAGGCGTCAGTGTAATGATGTGCTTACCCTGAATGGGGCACCCCAACTTCTTCGGTACAGCACGGTTTAATGGCCACGTATCAGACCACCTGCCTGAGATGCTGCGGAAGCTGAGGTGCCTGACTCTGGGGCTCCTATCCCTGACTTGGAAGCGTCGAAGTTCTTGCTCAGATCCCACCCCAGGTCACGAAGCAGCTGAGAGCTTGTGTCTAAACCAGCAGAAGTAAATACGGGTGGTGCTGAAGTGGGGTCCCACGCTGGGAGAGCATAAAAAAACCCATTCACACCAGGCAGGGCAAAAATAAAGGCACAGGAAAATTGTCATCGATGGGAATTAAACTAAAAAGCAAATTCTAACAGTGTTTCAGTGGAAGTAAGAGACACTTTTCTCAGGAAAGGGTCTTGTGTGCCTGCACGACACTTCTTGCACAAGGAGGAAATTCAGCAGAACAAGAGTTGAGTGAAACTTGGGAAAGATGGAGACATTTCCAGAAAAGATTCAGGCCTGGAAGCATGTAACTACCAAGGACCGTGATGAGGCTGTGAGTGAATAGCTAGGACTGGGAGTTAGAAAATAAAAGATTTAGACCTAAGAGTCACGTGCATGGGAATAATGTCCACAATTAAAGATATCAATGAGAACTCCCAGAGAAAGAGGCCCTGTCTCAATGGAGAAGAAAAGAGACTGTCCCAGGAGATGTCTCTTGGGACTGCATCAGACAGAAACATGGAAAATTAAAACCAGGGCACTTAAAAGAATCCAAATCGGGCTCTTTTTTGTTGTTGTTGCTGTTAACTGAAGCGATTAAGCATTTTGCTTTACTAATATCCTCTATCAGGTTGATGAGGTAAACGGGCTCTTTAGAAGGATTTGGGAACCGATTAATCCTTGCCTGTGGCTATCGGTTAGCAACACACACAGCGTTATTGGCTAACACACATTTTCCTCGCAGAGATCAACAAACTATTTCAAAGAAGAAACTTGCACGAAGAAAAAATTCTGCCTTGCACCTAAAAGAAAATTTGCTCAGAAACAGTCACAAATTGCACTTGTAACGCCGGTCCCGCGCTAATTTAAGGCTCACAAAATCGAGCGCAATAACTTGTCATTTAGAGCTCTAAGAAAAGGTAAACAAAACCCACTTTTCAGATGCAAATGTCACGCTCAGAGTCAGCAGCGGTGCTGAGAAAACCGCGTTTGCAGGGCGGGCGGCTTTTAATGATGCCTCCGCCGCAGCCAGCAGCTCCTTTCTCAGCCAGGACAGTGACCTCCGGGCTCGTCACCCAGCTGAGCCTGCGGCTGATAACCACCGCTTCACTGAAGGAATCCCCGCGTCCATTTGCATTGCAAATTCCCCCCCGCTACAGACCGGAGAACGAGATATTGTCTCCCCTGCCGCGAACACCCCTCTCCCCCGCGGTCTCCCTCACGGCGCGGCCGCTGGCGGGGAAGGCGCCGCTGGGCGGGCGGGGCTGGCGGCGGGCGGCCCGCGGGGCCCGGGCCGGAGGGCAGCGGCGGCCGGGCCGGGGGGGGGGAGAGGGGGAACGTGAGAGAAACTGCGGGAGGATGGGGGGAAAGAAGGTGAAGGAGGCAGAGGGGAGATGAGGGAAACGGGGGGGGAAACGGGGGAGACCGAGGGGGGAGTTGAAACTGAGAAAATTGTGGGGGACAGAGGGGGAAAAATGAGGGAGACTGGGGGGGGGGCCAATGAGGGAGACTGAGGGGGGGGGGCGAATGAGGGAGACTGGGGGGGGGCAAATGAGGGAGACTGGGGGGGGGCGAATGAGGGAGACTGGGGGGGCGAATGAGGGAGACTGGGGGGGGGCGAATGAGGGAGACTGGGGGGGCGAATGAGGAGACGGGGGGGCGAATGAGGGAGACTGGGGGGGGGCGATGAGGGAGCTGGGGGGGAGGGGCGAATGAGGGAGACTGGGGGGGGGCGAATGAGGGAGACTGGGGGGGGGGCGAATGAGGGAGACTGGGGGGGGCGAATGAGGGAGACTGGGGGGGGGAAATTGAATATGAGGGAGACTGAGGGGGAAACCGAGAACAGTGGGGGGGACTGAGAGGGAAATGAGGGAGATTGAGGGAAAAATGAGACCGAGGGAATGAGAAGGGAGAGGCTGAGGGAGAACAAGGAGAACCGAGGGCGAGCAGTGCCGCCAGCTTCCTCCCCAGCCAAGGCTCAGCCCTGTCCGGCCATTCCGGACTGCCGCGTCCGCTGTACTGGGAGCTGCGGTTTCCCTTGTTCTCAGCTCATTTGTGTAGGAAATTAATAAACGGGTGAGATTCGCTGCCGCCAGCGGCGGGGAAGCGTGGGCCGAGGGAGGGAAAAGGGGCGGGTTGGCGCGGCCGGGGCGCACCACAAGGCCCAAGCGTTTGGTCCCGGTGCCGGCTGGCGGCCGTGCTGCGCCGTCCTGGGGGGCCGGGGAGAGCACCCGGGAACGGGGCGCGGGCCCGAGCCCGGCCACGCCGCAAGGGAGGAGCGCGCCGCAGCGCCGCGCCCGCCGCGGGGGAATGGCGGGGGGGGGGGGGGGGGGGGGGGGCGGTGAGGCCCCGCTCCCTCCCACCACCCCCTTGACCCAGCGCGGGCCCCGCCTCTATCCCCGCCCCTTCGGCAGTTCGCCCGCTGCCGATTGGGCGCGGCGCCCGCCCATCAGGCGGAGGCGGGGGAGGCCGGCGGCGCCCGGGCGGAAGCCCCGCCTCCAGGCGTGAGGCGCCCCAGCTATTGGCGGCGGGCGGGTGCCTCTCTAGTGGCGTCGGTTTCCGGTTCCGCGGGGCGGGCGCCGGGGGGGTGGCGGGGCTGCTGCCTGTGAGTGACACACAATGAGGCGAGCGGCGGCGGCGGGGCCGTGAGGGGCCGCGACCGAGGAGGCGGCGGCGGCGGCGGCCGAGGCGGCGGGGAGGGGGGTGGGGGGGACGGAGAGCGGCTTCGCTCGGAGGGGAGGGAGAGAGGGGGGGGAGCCCCCCCCCCCCCGCCGACCGGTCAGCGAACCGCCGCGGCGGGAGCGAGCGAGCGAGCGGAGCCCGCGGCGCTGCGCCCAGCCATGGACAATCAGGTGAGGGGAGCGGCCCCGCCGCGCCGCCGTGGGGGTGGGGCCCCTCGGCGCCGCCCTCACTCCCCCCGCCCCCCCCCCCCCCGCGCGGGGGGCACGCGTGGGGAGGGGCCGGGGTCCCCCCTGCACCGGTGGAGGGGGGGGGGGGGGGGGCCCCCCCCCGCCCCTTCACGTGCGGCCGCGCTGCAGCCTCGCCCGCGGGCATGGGGGGCTGATCCCCCCGGTGGTGTTGGGGGGCATCGCCCCCCCCTTCGAGGAGGCACACCTCCTCCCCGCACCCCTTTTTTTTGGGGGAGGGGGGCTGCTCAGTCCTCGCCCCTTCACGTGCGGCCGCGCTGCAGCCTCGCCCGCGGCGGGGGGTGGCAGCAGCAGCATTTCCCGCAAATTCCTGCCCGGGCTTATTGACGGGGAGGGGTGGTGCTGGCGTTGCTACCCCCCATCAGCCGCGCTGCAAAGGGTTAATGCCACCGAGAGAGTTATTACCGCTCCGGGGAGGCGGTGGGAAGCCGCCTGATAGCGGCCGGGTGGCTGCGGTGCTGCAGCAGGCGGGGATGGATGCTGGAAGTTTACCTGAGGTGATCTAGAGCAGGCTGGTTCAGGCCTTTTGTGTGCGAGGGCATGCGAGCTGGTAACAGGTTACCTACGAGCCTGAGGTTCAGGAGGTGAGCCCCGCTATCCTGTGAATAATCAGCCAAAGGAGAGCGAATGGAAACTGGTTATGGCTTTCAGGCAATTAGCACATCAAACAAAAACCCAGAGCTGCCTTCAGAATGTTTATTGAGAAGTTGAAAAGCAGACTCCTTTGTATTATTACAAATTGTTTGAATAGGATCCTTGATTTCCCTTTGTTGAGAGACATGCTTGGGGAAAAAAAAAAAAAATCCTTCCATTTTCAGTGGAGCAACTTTGGATGTTTGTTATGTTGGTAGATCTTATTTTCAAATGTGTTTCAACTTCTGGCTTAATTCGTAGCGATTGTTAATTGGACCGATATGTGAGGAGTATAGCAAGTACAACTTTCACTCTCAGTTAAACAGTTCTCTTTTATGTTTAATTTTGTTCTCTTCCACACAGTCCCATCTGTTTCTCAGCTAAAATTTCTCAGCCGTTTCAACTAGAAAGGCAAATTCTGTAGACTGACAGTCATTTGCACGTCTCTGGAGAGGGGTAGTAACTGGCAACAGTAGCACAATTTAAAGGGTAATTATGGAATCGATAACTTGAAGCTGCTGAACAGACTGGCTCAGTGGATGTGAACGCTTGCGTGAACACTGTGGGAAGTATCCCAGATAAAGCAGGCCTGCAAGCACCCTCCTCTGCGAGCTTGGGATTTAGGCAGACTGTCTCCACATAATGCTCTTCCGCTGTAGGAGAGATGGCTGTGTTCTGAGTGAAACACACCTTGCCTTTTTTCTTATTCCTTAATACGACATGAAAGAACAGACGGCCGTCTACCTTCATTTTTAGCGCAGGAGCGAGATGGAGCCAGTGTAGATAAGCCCTAAAGCACAGAATGGGAAAAAATGGCCTGCCAAGAGAACTTGCAGAGGAAGGTAACCTAAAGAAATGTTGTAGCAAAACAGGTGAAGCAATTAATTAGATGGGTTTCTCCCTGGGAATCTGTGTTGGATGGCAGCTGAAGGTATTTTGCTATAAAGAAAACTGCCTGAAAGAGTGTGTTAAGGCTTATAGTTGAAATTAGAACTGGACTGCAATTTGGGAGGTCGAGCTTTGATGCCTGGTACTCTGTAGACCTCCTGTGTGATCTTTTTACAAAGAGAAGAATACTGAGATTGAGCGACTTACGCTTTCTCCGAAAGTATTAACCACGCTTTGAAAATCACATTCCCATAGAAATGTCAGGTTGGATATGCAAAATATTTTTTTGAGCGTTAATTGTGGTCATACTCCTCGTTGCAGTTCCTCAATGGGAAAATGAGAATAATACTTTTCCTAAATATTTGTCTAGCTCTCAGGAAGCTTGCTTTTTCTCTGTTCATTGTCTAACATCATGCCCTCTGTTTGGGTCTACATCCACCTGTAATATAGGTAACGACAAATTACGTTGCCTCTCTCAATGGTAACTGAGAACTGCCAGAAAGAACCAGACATTTATGTGCAAGTCTTAGGCAAAGAAGGAGGTAAAGGCTAAAACTGTCCCTTTTTTTTTATGAGTTTCCAGTTGCTGAAGCTGAATTTTGTTGGGTTTAGTTTGAGATCGCTGTGCTGGTGGTCTATTTTGTATAACATATATGAACAAAATTAGTAAGTAGTCGGATGCCTTGGGTATTATTCCCTGTCTCTAGAAATCTTGCCCCAAGATTTGCTTGCTTTAACTTGTGTCTGAATCACATTTGCCTTTCCTCTGTTATATGTTTAATTCCTTTGCTTTCTTCGGACTGTGAAGTCCACAGTAATTTGCGGATCTTCACAATTAATTTAATCTGGGGTTTTAAGACATTTAATGGGATTTTTGTGCTTTGAGTGGGAACTGAATGCACCTCCTCTGTTATTCTCTGAATAGAGTAGGATTCGGGAGTGCAGATCAGAATTAGGTCATTTTAGTGTTGGGTATTGTGCAGGCGTGCTGTATGTTAGGCTTGGTCTTTGAAAGTGCGTTAATAAAATACATCTAAAAAAATACAAGGAGCATCATAGCTGTATTCTAATGGATTACTGATTCCAGAGAATATCATAAGCCACCAATTCATGATAATTTTTCCTGCTTTAAGATTAGTTTTCTGTCAGTGCTGTGAATCCTGTAAGCTGTGAACATCAAGTTCTGTCTCTGACACTTTCTAGAAATAAAGATTCCGCAATTAGGACTTTGCTGACAATTTAGTTGATAAGTGAGGCCGATAAACCTATCCCTCTTCTAAAGCTGCTTTCTCTGCAATGCTAATATTAGGAAGAAAATAGGTATGATACGGTGCTAGGAGCTATTTTTATGATACCTTTTCTGTTGACAACACTGTAGTTTTCAGAATTAGACTAATCTCTCTCTGTGGAGGCTGTTGTATTCCTCCCCTGTGGTGATCTAGCGTCTTCTGTCTGTGGGGCTCAGCATTATGTGTAACATGTAAGCTGTTTCATTTTGCTTATCGTCTTACCTCTATCCTAAAACAGTGCACGGTTCAAGTAAAATTGGAGCTGGGGCACCGAGCCCAACTGCGGAAAAAGCCCACCACCGAAGGGTTTACTCATGACTGGATGGTGTTTGTCCGTGGCCCGGAGCAGTGCGACATCCAGCATTTTGTGGAAAGGGTGGTCTTTCGGCTACATGAGAGCTTCCCAAAACCCAAGCGAGGTGAGTGTCTTTTTGAAGATGCGTTATTAGGTCTTCTCTGTATGAAGGAGCATTGTGTGAGTCAAGGTTGCCTTGGACTGTCACTTTTCTGTAAAATATCTACTTAAAGAGGAGCAAAATGTACGTTGTGTGCACTTCAGCTTTAACCTTTGCCATCTTTGTTTGATGAAGGTCAGGGAGAATGGGACCTTTCTTCTGATGAAAGGGCTGGAGGTGACATGCTTTCTCCTCTTATTTAAGCATTAGTACATGCAGGTTCTCAAGACAGTTAGTGACAGCAGAAGATAATTCATGTTACAAAATGGGAGCGATGGGTTTGACCTGTTAATATTCTCCAGCACAAGCTGGAAGCATGTGATTGGTGAGAGATGCTGAAATACTGGGCTCGTATACGTAGTGGAGCATGTAGACTTTTGCATTGGTCGTTAAGTAGCCCTCAGAATTTTTGCAGTTTCTAGTCTCACATGCCAGTTCAGGTAGTATTTAAGCCAGCAGAAATCAATGATGCCAAAGGGGCAGTGGGTCTTTTTGCCCCTGGCTGTATGTTCCAGTGGCACGTATGTGTGTGAGCACTGTGCAGTCAGCAAGGCTGGGGAGAGTATGCAAGTTGTAGCATTATTTTCTGCTGGATTTGTTCCTTGCTCTTCCTGTCTGCACATCAACATGAACCTTATTCTTGGCACGGGGCAGCAGGAATGCATGGTTGAGGTGGAGGAGCAGGAATTGCCCTTTTCAGCAGCAGCAAAGGCTTAGATCTGCTTAAGATTGTGTAACTGCATCTGCAGTGTTACTGTTATGTAGTGTTACAAGAAATGCTGGCTGCCTAAGAGTATTGCTGTAAATTACTTCGTAATGTGCGTTCTTTGAAATATTTCTTTGGAAGGCTGCTGGTCACGCAGGATGTCTTAGGACTACCTACTGCACTGGGTATTTGTGAGAGCCCACTGTGGGAAGTAACTCAAAGGTGTTCAGCTCCTAAGGATGTGAATCTAGTCCGTATGTTAATAATATCTCCTTCAAATTGATGTAGTAAAACTGATGTATGATAAGCGAGTGCAATATTGAGCTGAAAGCTAATTTATAGAATAAAAGTTACAGTCTGCTGTGCTACGATTCTTGTCATCTGGTGTAATTACTTTATTACAAACAACTGTGTTGGGATAGGACATGGTCTTTGCTCAGTCGGTTGCCATATCGTCTACCTTTAAAGAGACAGTTTTTTCTGATCTCTAGGTTTTGCATGCTTTCTTAAGCTCGCTCGTGATGCCAGCTTGCTTTTGACCAAAGTGTGTCTGGGTTGTACATAAATGGTATGGCAGATGCATACTATTTCTAGATTTGTTTGAAGGGTTTCTTCAGATGGTTTGCTCTTGGAGCAAGATCTACTGGTGAAGGTAGGCTCGTGCTGCTAGCAGATTGCTTGTGTAGTAATTTTAATTTGTTAGAATAGAGCGGCAAAGGAACAAAGGCTGCTTGGCAGATAGTCTTAAGATTCCTGCTGCCATATTGGCACTGTTCTTTGGTTTTGGGTTTTTTCCCCTAAATGACAGGGTTCTTTATATGAAATTAAAGTTAAAGCAAGTCTAGAGATTTTTACTATTTTTAGATATGCTCTTTTTTTCACAGTTGAGTACTGCTTTCTAGCGCCTTAATGGTGGTAGAAGTGCTTAGAGGTGGGGATAATATATCTACATTAAAGGAAAATAATTTGTGTGCTTTTTAGGTTTGAGGTAATGTTTCCTAATCATATTAATTACTTGGAATTCTTTAGAGAAGGTAAAAAGATTTGCACTGAGTTCCTCTAATTACTTAATTGACTTTATTTACATATATTGTACTGCATAAATTATGTGCAAGTACATCCGGTTCCTGAGAGGGAGAATATCTATGTTGGTCTCGTGTTTCTTCTGGCAGCTGTTATGTATCGCTATGTCATGGCCTAATAAATGATCCTAGAATCCTTCGAGTGGGCTATCGCTGCACCAAAATGCAGTGGTAGATGGTAGGAGGGATTCGGTAGCATGAAGGTACAACAGGTAGCGGGATGGGGGAACTGAGGCAGGAAGCACGTCGACTAATTTCTGAGGAGCAGTTAACTTTTGTAATCGATGTTTCTGCAGTAGGCAGCACTGTGACCTTAGTGGCAAACTGTTTAACCTCTCTGGGTTTCCTTGTGTGTGAAATAAATAGCAGTGCTTACCTGCCCTTCAGGTTTGTTACGAGGTTTGGATGAAGCAGCTTGTAGTACGGCTGTTACGTAATTACGAAGCTTGAGCATTGCAGGAGGGCATTTCAAGGGAGAAAAAAAAAAAAAAATCTGCTCGCATGGTATAGTGTTTTGATTAATAAATATTGGCATCAAAGTGAATTTTACCTTTCCATACTGTCCAAATCTCCACCTTTTGGGTCTTTGCCTTTTTTTGCAAGACAGCTTTAATTGGCAGTTTGCATTGTTGTGGAACAGCACAGAAATGTAATTGTATCTCGCTGCAAAAGGGGGGGAAGAATCTCACAGAGACTCTGGCATGGAGTGTTTTATGTTTCCTTTCTATGGGAGGAGCTAAGAACAGATTTTCATGTTCTTAACTAAGCTCATGACCACCATCTTACTTTGTTTTTTCACAAAGGTCAGTGTTTTAAATGTGCCCTGCGTTGTCAGAGGCCCATTTCTCATCTTGCAAATCCTTTTTGGCTCAGATTAAGTTGCATTATATTAAAAAATAACGTTTGTCTGTTCTCTTTTCAGTGTGCAAGGAACCCCCTTACAAAGTGGAGGAGTCTGGCTACGCAGGCTTCATTATGCCCATTGAAGTATACTTCAAAAATAAGGTAGAATCTGATTTCTGGTCTTCTAATTGTTTTGAGCTGTGCCAGAGCCTCCTGGAACTGCCTGACAGGAGGACTCTAAATTATGTGACTGTTTTATGTGTGTGTTTTTTATTAGTCTAATAAATAGAATTTAACTGGGAGTTGGAAGCTCCTGCCAGACTTCAAAAGAAAGGTTTTGGCAGAAATGGAATCATATAGAAAGGTAATATCAGGACAGTGTGATGGTCGTAGAGATCCTGAGCAGAGATTGCACCACTGGTAACAAGCTTCTCTGGCGTGAATGACATTAAAGCAGTTTAAAATATTTTATGCAAATAGGGAAGTAACTAGGCATAAACCACTGAGTGTATAAACATTTGTAAATACTGTGTTGACTGGCAATATGTTAAAAAACCCATTTTTTTTATTTGCAGTCTTATTAAATTAACTGTGCAGGTATAAAATTTGTGTAGGCCCAAGACAAAGATTTGCATATATAGGACGGATATTTACAGCTGTGTTAAAAATATTGCTGTTCTGAGTCAGTACTCTTCCAAAAAGAAAACACTAAATATTTTAAATCTTAAAATGCATTGCCAACAAGTATATGAAAGTTAAAATTTGGGATTTATTGCTTGTTGTAAGTCTTACCATAGAGGTCCATGCTACGTGACTTGAGGAAGGTTATGAAAACAGGCATTTGGGCAATTGCTTTCATATTAACTCAGTTTCAGTTAAATTGTTTTGTTAAACATGAATGCTGAATCTTTCTGGGTTTGATTACTACTTTAAGAGCAGAACATTTTTTTTATTATTATTTATCCCTAAGAGGGAACCTAGATAAACTAAAATCTGACCATTAAGCCACATCACTATAATGTATGCTCTCACCCCTATCCCCCTCAACCATCCAAGCACAAGCCGTTACCCCCAGGTTTTGTTGACAGCAGACCACATCTAACAACCTAATTCTATTTTGCTTCCCAGCATCCTTGCCGTTGCACCTTGCACAGATGTATCTGTTTATCATTTCCTTCTCGCCCCCTCTAGCACAGGATACTCTCCTCCTAATTGCATATACTCTCCGTTAAAAATATTAATGTTTTAGGCTGGTTTTTTTGGCCTACCACATTGCTCTTACTCCACTTTATGAGTCTGAGTAATAAGGCAAATAATGAGACCGAACCATAAGACGACTTGTCTTCTAAACCTGGGAACGTTTTGCCCACAACTTTCTTTTGGGTGGGTGGGTGGGGTAAGCCAAAAGGATGTGAAGAGAAATGGCAGTTAGAGGGTAGGGGACAAAAGTTGTTGATAGAAGCAGCTTTTTTGGCAAACACTGAAAACTACGACTTGAATGCAGAAAAAACATCAAAAGCTTGAAAGTAGTTTGACTTCTGGTGGCTTTTCTGAGGTTTTGGATAGAAATCAGGAAACTCATCATCTGCACTGCACGTTGGCTTAATTCAGGTTCAAAATCTGCCTTCACATTCCTGACCAAATAAACATCAACTTCTGCACGCTGCTTTCTTGTAAGGGGAATCTGAATGGGTGAACTATGTTTTGTTTCTGCTCTCGCCTTTTATTTTTCCTTCCTTTCTTCACCCACTCTGTTCTCACAGTTGCCTTTTCCCTGCAGGTCTCCGATGGCTTTGTCTTTCACAAGGCCTCAGATCTTTCTCATTTCTGCCTTAACTGTATTTTTTTTTTTTGTAGGTGCGCTTGTTTGCAATGACTGTCGTCTGCATTCGTGTGCTTTCTTTCTCCCTGCCCCTTATATTCGTATCCTCCTCACAGAACACGGAACTGGCAGCTTTTCTGAATATAACTTGGTTTCACACCCACCAGGGTCATCACTTCTCATTGTTTCTATAAACACGTGACTGCATAGTTGTTCTCTCCAGCGTTAGGGGTAGGATGGCTTTTATAAATAAGGGAAATAGGTGGTCTCTTCTTACTGGAAACAATTGAAGTAGCAGATAATTTAGGAGAAGGCACTTTAGTTTTGGCCTTTTGGTCTTCAGAAAGATGAAAAAGAAATAGGAAAACAGGTTTAGATGCAGGCTTGTTTTCAAAACTACGAATCTTCAAAATACTCGCCCTTGCCCGGTTTTTTAGTTGCATGCATTATGGAGAAGTTATTTTCTACTTTTAAACTGATTGCTGAATTGACTAATTAAGGAGTTCCAGCCAGCACCTCCCAGTATTAAATTGGGGCAAGTGGTGGTTGAGGGAAAACGTGATAGCTTCCACCTTTCCACAAGTCATTTGAACAGAATCATGTTCCCAGGTTTGGCCATGAGCTTGAAATATGTGAGCTATACTGAAGTTTGAAATTTGCTTTTACTGCGTAATTTTTCCATCCGTATGTCAGCAAATGTTATATTCTCTGCACGCTTGGAGATTAAGTGTGGTACTTATGATTGCTGGAAGCTTAGAAGCTCCCTGACAATGTGAAGAGTTTGGCTACTCTGACCACTGTTGCCCAGTGATAATATTTCAAGACGGCATTAAGAGCTATGATTATTTTCAGTAAGTGGAGTTAAAAGAGATGTAGGAGGTAGATAGTGATGCAAAGAGAGAAATGCAAAGACAAAAGGTAAGCGAAGACTGGGATATAGTAGAAATGGAAAAGATGGGGAAGGAGGAGGAATGGCAAAGGCTTAGAATACAGCCTATATTCTCCTGCTTTAAAGCATGTGACATTAAAGCACCAAATAAGTCTTTACTACTTTGAGACCATATGTTCACTCTGATCTCTGTAAACCTGTTGACAGTGGTGGGGATCAGCTGTTGTGTGTAGCGCATATATTGTTCTGAATTTGCCTGAATTGATTACAGCATTTGGGACTCATCCTTGAATACCTCTTTTCAAGTAGATGTTATGGATTGATCCGGGGATTGGGTAGCAAACGCTGTTTCGTAGGAGGCTGGGCAGGAGGAGTCGGGTGGGTCTTTCTGGCCATATGCTCCCTACATTCTAGCACGTTTTTGTTGATGTGTGTCCTCTCAGTTGAAACGAGTTGCAAAGGCTTTGGGATTTGTTTATCGATGCATGTTTAGCTTTGTAAAGGTGAGAAGAGAAAGGATTTAAAGAGGGAGTGAACTAATCTGTGGAGGTTGATCTTTGCCATGGTTGGCTGAAATTTTTTTTTCTGCAGTTTAAGCCTCCTTTCTTAGCCATTTCCTTTCCCTGTTCTAATTTGTTACTAGGATGATAAATAGCGGTTCTCAGAGCCAGCGTACTCTTTGCTTTGGCTAAAGAAGCGTGGGCCTGTTCACTACTAAGGAACGGTTTTACTAAGAATGACTTGAGACTGGTTTTAATGAACTTCATCAGGGATTTTTTTTAAGCAACTTTGCATAAAACTGCCCATTAACTCTTTTGTGTTGGAGTATTCTCTTTATGTTATTGTCGTCTGTTTGGAGTAGTAGAGCCAGTGCTCTTGGCCCCGCCGAAGCTTTTGGTGCCTTTCTGTCAGACAGGGAAGTGTCAGCAGTGTATTAAAAATGGTGCAAGAGCCTGTTCTTATCCTCTGCAAATGCAGTTGTGCCTTGTTGGCATGTGTTTGTCCTTCCCGTGCTGTAATTCAGCTCCTCAGTAAGTAGGAGCTTTCTCAGTCTTGTCATTTGAATTACAGAATATATATATTGAATATTGCTGTGAACCTGGGCAGTTTGTGTATCTGAGCTTTCTAGAGATCTGTACAGGCTGCAGGACTCGCAGGCTCATTCGGTATCGGTGGCCTGCTGGAGCCTTTGCCTGTGTAACTGAACCTGAAAAACAAATGGCAGGGTCTCGGTGGGTTGAATGATAAAGCTTCTGAAAGCACAGTTGACTAATGATAGTGGATCATTTGGGATGGCTGGACTGAAAATGTTAGTCTGCTATTTTTATTTTTAAATCCTTTGTGTTCCTTCCTATAATGAGGGCTGCTGTTAGTGGCTTCTGGTGCTTGAATCAATACAAACTGCCTACAATAAATGCGTTGCTGTTTTTCTACTGCTCTTCCCCTTCCCTCTCCCCGACTCAATTTCAGCAGTCGTGAGGCTTTTTTCATGGCCTTATTGTTGTCTCCAAATACATCTCTTACAGTGGCCTATGTTGTAATCTGGAGGCTGTAACACAGGTATGATTTTGGTATTCAGCCCCTGTTACATTTTTTGCATCCTAATCAAATTAGATCAGTCCCCACCACCACAAGCTAAAGGTCTAGTATGCTTTCATGCTATTCCGATATAAGGCAGATGATGTTAATGCAACATGGATAAGATGTTGTATTAAAGACTCTTTTAAGATACTACCTCCCAATTTCAGTGCTCGAGATAAAAGGCTTCCAGTATTTACATAATGGATATATGTAACTTGGGCTTTTTCTATTAGTGAAAAAGCAGATAAGCAGAGAAATCCCTTTGATTTTGCCAGTTAGGTTCAAAATAAAACCATGCATATATTACCCCTTCTGCAATATTTATAGGTGTGATACATAACATACATAGAAAAATGTTGGAGAAGGGAAAAATTATTTGTGTTTCAGCATCGGAAGTCAGTGGAGACATTGCACGTGGGTTGCACGTATGGTGAAGCTGGAGACCAGTTAGAACTCCGTGTCAGGACTGTGCCATCAGGAAGGGATTGGCTTGTGAACATCCCTCAGAAGGGTTGCTGAGGAGCTCGTGTCTGCACGAGACATTTGATTTTACTTAATGTTACTGGGGCAGGGTCTGCACAGGTTTGAGGAAAGGAGATTTAACCTGTTAGTATTTATTCAGTATTGCTGAAAGTTGTGGAAGGAGGAGTAAAACTGTTATTTTGTCTAGCCTTTAAGTGGAAGCATTTGTTGCTTAGTTTTTTTAGGTCTGTTCTGTATCATCTTGCTTACCAAACCTGCAGCACTTTCTTTTGTGCTACTGATGAGTGATGCATCTTTTTTTTTTTTTAACCTTTTTTTTATCATAAATTAATACGTATTGTCAGTTTATCCATTCTTCTATCTGAGCAGACTGTTTTCCTGGCCAGAAGACCCCGGGCTGTGTGTGTTTCAGTAGCCATTCAGTGTGGCCCATTGATAGGCATCTCCATATGCTGAATAGATTGCGGTGCCTGGCAAGGAAGCCTTGTCAAATATAGCAGCTTCAATAGCCATGCCAGCATCCTATCATGGATTTGCAAAAGCTAGTAGATTATTAAATGCTTGTCTTTGAGCAGTCAGTATTTTCACAATTTTCAAACAAAGTAATAGGCTTCAGGTGGGGGAGAGTTCCAAAACGCTGTTCTCTGTTATTGTACTTAGCCCTGTAGAATCTTATAAAAGATAAGGATACTTCATGCTTGTTAGCAGAGTGTAACATAAGGCTACTTGCTTCAAAAAATGAATATTGGGCTATTCACTTTTCCGTGTCCTGTCTCTAAGCGGGGTGGCAGACTAGTCAAACGGGTTGTACGCATTCATTTATACAGACGTTACGAACCAGTTACGGATAAATGACTCTGTCAGGCTGGATCTATGGCAAAAGGGAAGTACTGTTAGATGTTATAGTTATTGAATAACCATGAGCCTGCTTCCTTGGTGTGCTAGATTTTTATAGATAGTTTTGTTTTATGGCTTTCTAAAAGTGATTTATGAGCTTTATGCGCACGCTACCAGTGAAATTCTTTTGATTTGTGTTTAAGTGGCAAAGGGCACACCCTGCCTTAAAAACAGGACAAGGAAATTTTAACAAAAGACTTTGAAAAATTCCTCCTCTTACGAAAAGTGCCAAAAGAACTTTAACCCATTACTTCAGAACTCAGAAGAAAAATAAAGCGACTTCAGTGTTCCTAACAGTGCAGTGGCAGACAGGAAGCTGGAAAACAGTAAAAATAAAGCGTAATGTGCTCGGATTTGGCGATTGGAGGTGGAGTAGGGGAGTTCACTGGATGGAGGGAAATTCACAGCGGCTGCAAATAAAGCTTGGCTTTGGCTTTGTGGTGCACACTTCTAGTTTACTTCTCTGGCATGGTGAGATTTAAGGGGCAGATACAAACTGAAGTTCTAAGGTGGCTTGCTCAGAGATGCCATACCATCTTAACCTTTTCGTGTCCAAATTGATCACTGAATTTTAATCTCAATTCTCAATAAGCTACCAGTTAGAAATGGACGTGATCTATCTTTTCTAAAGCCTTTCTTGGAAGTGAGGCTCTTCAGAAAAGCTTATGGCCTCGGAGAGCAACAAAATATCCACAGAAGGAGTCTCTCCCCTTTTCAGTTTTACTTGTTGACATCAAGGGTTGAATATCAGAAGGTGGAATCATCTAAGAGTAAAGCTGGGCTTGCCCACATGGTTGCTACTTAAGCAGGAGTGCGTAAAGCGGTGTTGGAGTATGAAAACAGACTGCCTGGACCCAAGTTTGTAGGGTGAAAAAGTACCTCCACTCTATTGCAACTCCAAGCAGCAGGTTGTGTAGATCCCAATGTGTTATTTAGAAAGGCTTTGAAGTGTGGCGCTGTGGATTCAGTGTGTGGCTTTCCATTTAAAGTTAGAGGATGTGTTGGTCTGGGTCAATTGAGAAAGATTGTCCTGGGGTGGTTTTTGTTTGATTTTTTTTTTTCCCCCCTCCTTCTTTCCCATGCTTCCCTACCCCCCCCTCCATGGTTGTTTGGAGGGAAGAACCTTTTAGGGAGGACCGGATGGGTTAAGCTTTGGAGTGTCTGGAGCTGTAATCATTAGCTGTCAGTGAAGGCAGTAAAAGAAAGAATGTTTATTTGCCGCTTTTTGCTTTGAGACTTTTGTACTTGTTCTTTTAGGAGTGCTGTAATCTTAACTATTCACTTGGGTGGGGGGCTTCTGATGGCCTGAGACGATACAAAGGATATTTTAATGATCATGGTACTTGGCTAGGGCTCGGTTCCCAGGGTAGTTGTGATCTCTGAGTCGGACAAAAATCACACTGAAAAACTGTCTTAATTTTACAAAAAGTGGAAGCTCCTTGACAGAGGTACAATAAATATTTGGGAGGTTCTCTGATGCTTTTGAGTCTATATAGAAAATGGGATACCTAAGATAAAAGGGGAATGAATTTGCTGCCCCTCTCCTGCTCTGAGAGCGAACAGGCAAATGACAAAGCAGAGCGCTGGTAATGTGATGGCATAACAGCTTTTGAGTAAAGCCTGCTTTTGCTAATATATCCAAGATCAATTTATTCTATATTGTAAACTAAGAAATGCGTTTTAGAAACTGTTCTTAGGCCACATTTGGATTTCTATTCATCCTTCATTTAAGTTTATTAGACTTTGAGGCACCCTCTACAGCTGCTGTTTGAACTCCAGTGTAAGCACGCACATGCAGAGCTCGCTAATGATTCAGTTAATGAGAATGGTCGGAGCAAATGAGAAAAACGACAATGCAGTGTATTTTGCAAGTATTTTTCTTCTTCCCATTCATCTGGTTTAGTAGACATCGAACCCTTTCAAGTCTGCATGGATTCTTCGGGACTTTTCCAAAAGAGGATCTGAAGACCCTCATGTTGGTAGCATGTTCTTGCTTGTTAATGTGAGACTTATCTATTGTATGTGTCTGCTTAGATGTCTTCCTGCCCCTGTTTGGGGAGTTAGGACCCAAGAACTTGACTCCCACGTGGGCTTAGGGTCCTGATTTTGATGTACACCAGGTGTGGTTACCGCATTTTTTATTATTAGAGGTGTAGTTTGTGCAAGAAATGGCTTCTTTAGCGACGTTAGCATCCACCAAGCAAACAGCAGGAATCAGTGTGGTCTGAAGCCGTTTGACGCTTCAACCTATTTTCAGCAAATCTAATGGCTTGGGCTAGAAGCCTGCGGCGTCTGTTCCCATACAACAATGCAACTACACCAGGAAATCAAGCTGCTGGATATGAATTGTGGAAAAGACTGCTGTGCAGCCGCTTGATGTTGCGCATTGAATGAGGCATGTGGGATGCATTCATGTAAATACTGAATGTACTGTAAGGCTCTTGTGTGGTTTGCAGGAGAGTCTCTTTTGCCACATTTTGAGTTTTCATCTTGAAATGCAGAATACAAGATGATACCCGGAAATGTCGTATTGATATTTGTAATACCCAAGCAGTATGCAATATTTGCAATTTTGCGGGGGGGGGGGAAGGAAGAGATTTCTTCCGTTCTGTACTGCAAATGAAGAGTGTTTGCTGTGCTTCTGCAGCAGGTGGAACAAAACCAGTGAGGCGCAGATGATCCCCAACATGCATACAAACTCCGGATTTCTTCAGTGAAAGTGCCCTTGCAAAGTTCAAAAGCCTAGGATATCTTCCCATTCAGCCCCTGCAATATGCATATTGAAAAGGATTTTACAAAACGAGTCATTCTTTTGCCATTGCGTTTAATCTTTTCTCAGTACCCGCAGAGATCCTGTGAGTTCAGAAGTTGTTCCTTCTCTAAATAAAGGATTATGCTTTTCTTAATATTGATGCTTATAGTTCAGTTGCTTCCCAAAGGAGATAGGATCTGAGTTTCAGTGAAAGCAGAATAGTGGGTAAAGCTCGCGGGTCTGCTTTCCTAGGATGACTTTGAATGGCTTTAAACAGACAATTGTCAGTCAGTATCCTTGGCCGTGTGTTTCTTCTGCACCAAAAAGCCATGAACTGAGTTTCTGATGAACAGTATGTTAACTTTAGGCACAAATAGTTTAATTTCTAGCTCTCTGATCTCATGATAAAAAAACTATGAATGCAACACTGGTTTACTTGGGATTTTCAGGAGTGACTGTTTGAATCCTCTGCCTTAGTGTGCTTGCCAAACTTCTTCCGTTTTCCCAAAGTCTTTTCTTGTTTTTAGGAGGAGCCGAAAAAGGTTTGTTTCACATACGACCTGTTCTTAAATTTGGAGGGAAATCCACCCGTGAACCACCTTCGTTGTGAGAAACTGACTTTCAACAACCCCACCAAGGAATTCAGACGCAAACTCATTAGGGCTGGAGGGGTAAGTGTGAAAGGGATCGGAGACCTGAAGGGGTTCTGCTAAAATGTGCTTCTTTGGCTTTGGGGTTTCCTTTTAGTGGCAGCCCAGCAGGCTACGATTTTCTGTGTTCATCTAAAGGATGGACCCAGCCAATTTTTACTTCTGGTTATGCAACTGCAGCACTTGAAGCGGAACTAAACCATTGCTTGTGTGATTGGTGGTACTTCATTTTCAATTTAAATGTGACCATTAATATCGAAGCACTAAAACCCCTCTGGAAACGGAAATCTGTGGATGTTGCACGCTGTCCACTGGACAGTTATCTGTGACCTTCCTAGCGTCGTGAGCTGTGTCAGTGTAGGAAAGCTCAAGAAAGGGAGAGGCTTCCAGTGTGTTCCTTACTCATTTTTGCCACAGGAAAGCTTAATACTTAGTGCTTCCTGGTCAATAAATGTCCTCTAAACCTGAGGTTGGCTGCTTGTGGCTTAGATAATAAAAAAACTAAGGAAAAGTGTTAGAATTTAGAGTGAAAATGGGTGTGGGAGTTAAAAAATAGACATACTCTTGAAGGCACAATAAGATCCAGGCTGCTACAGTGGATGAACTTTTACTTCTGGGAAAGTAATATGCAGTGATAGACTAAAGAAATGATAACTACAAGTTCTAAGCAAATTAGTGCAAGCCACAAAGTCCGTGAAGTTTTTAACCAGACAGAGAATGTCAAGACTGTATTCTGAGACACCCCCATATATGGTAATGTATAATTATGTTCTGTTCAAGGACTTTATTCAAGATGGTCTTAACTGCCGTCAAAATTTTCTTCTGAAAAAATTAAGAAAGTAAAGAAGCTGTGGGGAAGTTTGTCAATAAAGAGTGGCCAGTATTCCAAGCTGATCTGTCCTGATCCGCCTCAGCGTGCCAGTGCTTTTCCATTTTGGGCACAAAGAAGAGTGCTTAGTTCAGCCATAGGACATCTGGAACATCATTTGGTTTCTAGGATTTTCATAGTACATTATTGTATTCCTTGTGTATTGAGGTGTTTCATCTGTGAATCACTTTTGTGATTCTAGTAGAAATTCTAGTTCATCTAGTGGAAATTTGCAACAGGATTTTTCTGCCAGACAATAGGGAAGGTAAGAAGGGAAGTGTTTCATGGAGCTCAGTGTTTGGTGTTAAGATCTTGTCAAGGGAGAAAACAGTGTCCTGCTGCTTTTTTTTTTTTTTTTTTTTTTCTGAATGAGTGAATTCAGCTTCTCCTAAACTGATTATATCTTGCTCACTCCTTCCAGATTTACCTTGCTGCCCTTTTGCAGCATAAGAGTTTGCAGCAGAACACACACTTCTTGTCCAGAGCTTTATTGCCTGCTTGTGCTCAGAATATTGGAGTTCCCTTTGGGAAAGATACTTGATATTGCATGTTGCCTTTCATTTTTTTTGTGGTTTTAATGTTATGTATTTGAGGAGTTGCCTTGAAATTGAGCATTACCTAGACAACATCTTTTTATGGCCTTTAAGCAGGGGAAAAAACATTCAACAGATGAATAATAGTGTGTTAATTGAGCAAGTGACTTCACATAATCATGTGTTAACAGTCCATGCAATGTTACTCGTACATAATTTTTCTCCTCTTTATTACTAGGTGATGGTAATGCCAGAAGGAGCAGAAACTGTTTCAAGGCCAAGTCCCGATTATCCGATGTTACCCACGATACCGCTCTCTGCCTTCTCTGATCCCAAGAAGACCAAACCATCCCATGGGTCAAAGGTCAGTGAAGCATGCTTTTGTGTCATCCTGAGGTGAAGAAGTCTTTCAGGATGCGCTGCTGAGAGCTTGTTTAGCAGCTGTTTATGGCTACTTCTAATTCTGAAAACGTCTTCCTAGTGAACTCTGTGGTTTACTAGCTAATGGTCTGGAACTTAAAAGAATTTAGGAGGCGTTTTTATGATTTGCTAGACTTCTCTCCAGGGAAATTTTGAAAACAAAATTAAATGTCCAAGACTGGCATTTTTTTATGACCTATATCTTCCTCCTGATCTCCTATAGCAGATGAAGTGAAGTCCTCTCTGATTATTCTGACTTGTATCCTTGATGCTGAGGATGAATTATGTGGGTCGTTCTCTGTCCACCATGTAAAGCTCTACTCGGCAGCAAGGCGAGTAGAGAGTCAGGAATTCCTCTGTCATTAGGACTACTTAGGGTAGTGGAGTAAAGAACATAAAATATGCTGTACTTGGCCAAAGTAGTGATTTCAAGATTTGATGTTTGCATCCAGCAGTATCTAGTTCTTGAGACTTCAGAAGAAGCTTAAGTTTTCTCTTTTTCACTTGTGTGACGAAGCTACTTTTGTGTAATTCTACATAAGAGAAACAATCCACAGGCAATGTGTTTTGAAGCAGATTACATACACTTTATCAGCCCGAACAGTCACAAATATTAACAGTAATCCATTTCATGATGTAATTCAGTTCTGATATCCGTTTTGTTCAGGGCTCTAAACACTTCTGGCACTTCAGTCATGTCTTCTGATGTTGATGTTATGAAACAGAAGAAAGATGACTTATCTGTTAGTGGCCGATTTAATTTTGGTCAGGAATTAAGTGTTAGAAAACAGAGAAGACGGAAGAGAGATAAAAGGGTCTGGCCCAAGCTGTGGTGAAAATTGCCAGTCGCTGAAGAGACAACAGTCTCCTGCTTCTCTTCCTCCAGGTTGCCCTCAGAGGTGCATGTGTCCAGTTCATACTCCAGTGTCTCCCCACAAGACCCGCTTCTATAAGTGTTTTGAGTTCACATATAATTTGCAAAGGGAAGTACTCCTTTGCCTTCATGCATACCTGACTCATAGGATAGGCAGGGTCCTGATGGTTGGTCTCTTAAAGCTCTTACTTATTACAGGTGATAAAATGCCTGCTGGTATCAGACTTTGCCTCTCTTATGGTTGTGGGCACATTTGGTATTTTTGTCAAGTTGCAGTGTGGTTGATGTGGTGAGTTGGGGGCTAGGCTGTAAATGTAACTTGCATTTGCCCTGGATGTGATTTAACCTTAAAAAAGTCTCTGTAGTTGCTGGTTGTTTCCCCCCCTAAAATGTGGTGTGAAGTATGACTTTGTGTAACACAGCTAGAGTGAGTTTCCTCTTACCTGGCTGCAGATTAAATCTGAACTAAACATCTATAGATATTTATAGGCTGCCTTTTATAGACCATGGAAAGGAACAGGCATTTGTGAAACATGTTTCATCCTGTCCTATGTAGTTGTTTAAGTGCCCGCTGCCAATTTCTGTCCATCAGCTTTGGAGAAATCTAGATGTCTACCTCGGAGGTAGATAAGTAAATTAGGCATCTGTGGGTGGATGTCTACATGAAACAAATGCTTCAATGTGATTTACGAGAATGTGTTTTACAATTCTGTGCAGAGCTTTCAATTTCATACCTAGCTTGCATGTTTCTGTTACTTAATTTTAGGATGCAAACAAGGAAAGTAGCAAGGCCTCTAAGCCACACAAAGTAACCAAGGAGCACAGAGAGAGGCCAAGAAAAGACTCTGAGAGCAAAAACTCCTCCAAAGACCTTGAAAGAGAACAAAACAAACCTTTGAAGGACTCCTCCAGAAAACCAACAGAGAACAAACTGCCTAAGGAGGAGAAGGTACCTCCAAAAGCTGCTTTCAAGGAACCAAAACTGGCCGTGAAGGAGACCAAACTGGAGAACACTTCTCCAAAGGGTGGGCCACAGCCGGAGTTAAAGTCTTCCAGCAAGAGGCCCTCCAACGTGGAGTCACCAAAGCCTAGTGCCAAAAAACAAAAAAAGAGTAGCTCCAAAGGGGTAAAGAATATCCTAGGGACGTCTCCCAGAACCTCGTCTTCCTCATACCCAGAGAAGAAACAAACCAAGGAGAAGATGAATGCCAAAGTGGAAAAGGTAAAATCTGAAAGTGAGGCCAAGGAGATCAAAAAGCCTGTGGAAATGGAGGAGTCAAATTCAGAGGATGAAACTTCTTTCAAGTCAGAGGTGAGTAGGGATTTGTCCTTTACCAGAATTTTTAAGCATGCTGCTTAAATCCCTGCATGAAAAAGATGTTGAAAAATATTCCCTCAGATAAGATAGAGAACCAGATTGGCAAATGCTTAGGCTGGGTTGTATCTCAAATAAAACTTCTTTGAAAATCCTATCAGTATTCATTGTTACTGCTACCTGGTTTACCTCCTGTCTCGGATATGCAGTTCTCGTTAGATTTATCTGCAGGCAGACTTAGCTGAAAGTCAAAGTTTAAGGTTATGGTCTCTCGTTGATCCCTTGAGGTGACATTTACAGAGCTAGAGTATAGTAGGTGTAGATACGCTTTCTACCTGCTTATAACAATATTTTTGAACGTGATCTTAATTCAGAACAGGAGGAAATAATTTTGGTTTTGTTTCTGGAAAAAAACAGCATTAAAATGTCAATTGAACCCCCTTTTCTTGACATGGCCTGTAAGAAATGTGCTATTGGCTAAAGCTCCAAATATGACCATGTGCCACTAAACCTAAATAAGTTGTGTTGTAAAATAGAAAACAAATTGTTACTGTGCTACTATTTTTAAAAGCCGTCTAAATATTTTTTTCCTTTTTACAACAAAGAACATTCCTTATCCTCTGTCTTCTAGAAATCGTTTTCCAGAAGGTGACAGAAAAAAAAAAAGAAGTAGGAGGGGAAGGACACAACTTAAATCCAAGCTCTTGCTACTTTTTGCTTGTATATTTTGTATTTGCTATAAAGAAGCCATATATCTTCTAATAGGATTCACAGGATAATATCCCATGAATTTTTGAACTGCTTCCTACTGACTGGTTTTAAAAAGATTTGTCTTACTAGAATAAATCTTCTAGAGACAGCTCGTATTATGATTTAATCAGCACCATGATGCAGTAAGTATTGATGTGTTTATTTCAGAAAGGATTTTTTTGCAAAAGAATCCCAGTAGAAGAGTTTATTGGGAAAGTGTTAATTCAAGTTATCAGCAAACATTTTTTTTTCCAGATTGATTAAATGTGTAGCTTGTGTATTAAAAAGAAGCAGCTCTTCTCCACTTCGAGCCTTACACCTGAAGTGCGTCAGTGTGTAGCAAGCTCCTCGTTTCTGTACAAGATACGTGGCCCTCACTGCAAGCTTCTGTACTCTGCTGCTCTCTAAGTCCTGAGTGTCTTGTACTTCAGTATTTCCTCGGTGTCACCCATCCCCTTGGGACTCGCCGTGCAGCTGTAAGCCGATAGCGCTGTTGAGGCTGTTCCGTGAAACCACAAACTGTGGTTGTGGTTCCACGACGTCTCTGCTGCAGTCCTGTCCTGCCCCCACCAAGCTTTGTATGCTTCTGTGTCCTCTCTTGCACCAGCTCTTGTGTCTGTTGGATGCTTGACAGAGGTATTTGAGTGCTAGCCCAGAAGGAGGGTAGGAATACTCGGTGTGATGGAGGGGGAACCGTGGCAGCTGCCAGTCAGATCAGCTTAGGTTTCTGTGGAACTTGAAGCGTAAGGGTGTAACTGTATAACGCGTTGGCATCAGCAGAGAAGACTGTTTGAGTTCCTTTTCCACCCTGGGGGGTTCTTTTTGCTCCCAACACTGCAGTTTGCTACTCCATCATTTGTACTGGTACAGCTGTTTGTGCATCTGTGTGGTAAGCCACATCACTAAAGCGAATGAGCAGCTGGAGGTGGACCGGGGCCCGGAAACTCTTAAATCAGCTTTGCTGCTGCAGCCAACGTATTGTGCAACATTCTCTGAGGCTGCAACTCCACGATTGCTTTGAGTTGACATCTTTGCAGGCTGCTGTTGAAAGGAACAGTCTTGCTCTCATTTGTGCTGCTGGCACAAGAGCTCGTGTGACTTTGCAGTGGGCTGGAGGAGTTTCTCCTTCCATTTCAGCTCCTGCTGAAAGTTAGCTGTCCTTTTTTTTTTTTTTTTTTTTTTTTTTTCTTCCCCCCGCAAGTCCAGTTCCCTGAACTGGCCTCATGCTTGGCTGCCTAAATGCTAGTGCTGACAAAAGGGAGAGGCTGAGATGTGAGGGCAGGATTGCTTTTTTCCATTGTCGGCGTGTGCTTTTGTCATATCACGGTGACAGTAACTGCAGCCTGAGCATGCAGAGCATGTCCAGCTGGCTGCGTCCTAACCAGTTGAAATAGCTGATAGGGTTAATGGCAAAAGAAGAGACGGGGGTCTGTATGACTTCCAACTTGTGCTTCGTCGGTCCTATTAAGCCATTTTAAGGGAACACCTGCTAGATTATCAGGAATGAAGGATGTTAGGATTGAATCTGTGGGTAAGACACAAGAGCCATGCTCCCTTGTTTTGAAAATATTGCTCTTTACTTTCATGTTGTAATTTTTCTAAACAAATAGGGCTGCTGCAATGTACCAATATATCAGATATCGGAATTGTTAAATTACTGTCCCTCGCTACTGAATAATTCACAAGTGTTAGAATACCCTTATTTGACATTTTTCCCTGCCTTCTTACAGTTGAATAAATGAAACTCTTAACAATACTTGAGTGATAAATTATAGGGAAGGGTGGTATTGGAATGAAAGTCCTGCTGCTGCTTTCACTTATCAATGCCTAAAGCTGGTGATGTGCCTCTTTCTGCCTGTTTACAATGTTTTTATAGTATTAACACTTTCTGTGATAAAGTTTATTGATCAATGAGAAAGTGTGATTTTTCTAGCATCAGGATTTGGTAGTAGAAGTAATAGGTGGATTCCCAGGAATGGTGCAGTGAAACTGAAATGCGAAATTTCCAGGGAATTACTTTTTTAAAGGCAAGATAATATTACAGTACACTGAGAATCTTTAAACTAGATCCTACTGAGTAACAAAACCCCTCTAAGATTATTGCCAATAGTTGCTGCTGCTGTTGGGGGTGAAATAGTTGATTTAGCCTTCACTGCCACCTCGTGGTCCTTGAAGCTAAAGCATGTGATTGCTGCACAGTATCTGGTCTTCTGTTAAAAACATACAAAGCATTAAAACCTTGTTTCTGGATGCTGTTATTAGCAGTAGTTCATCCTGTCTTCTTACTCTTACTGCAGAGTCTGCTCCTGGCACTTCTGCTGAATACTGACAGTCAGAGGAGTTGGTTTCACTAGAGTTTAGCTGGCTTCTGTTATGTTTTCACAATAAACTGGAAACGGTACAATTGGTCGAATTGGTACAGAAACAACTGTTCTGAGGGTTCAGTAATAAATTAGAAATGATTTTGGAGTCAAGTGAGCTAGTTAGGGCAGGCATCCTTTCCATGTTTAACAGTCAGTGCGAGGTGTTCAGAGGGGATGTTAGTGGGTTACACTAAACACCCTTTTTGAGAGGGCTTTGATGGTTGTTCTAGGTTGCTTGCTAGTCACCTTTCCCATTTCAAAGTAAGGGGGGGGTTCACTTTGACATTTTTCAGATGCTATATTTCTATTACTATATTACTATTTGAAACGAGTGGCGTGAAGGGTTTTGGTGGGAGGTGTTGATGCTGCTGCCCAGGAGCACTCAGCTACAGCGTGCCAAAGTTTTCATAAATGTTGGTTTTATTCACCTTGCATTTTGTATATTTTCTGTACTTCCAAGAACTGTATTCAGTGATGTGTGATGTTGTAGAGTGCTCAAATGCTTCAGTCTCACTGTGCTTCGTGCTCTGCCCTGTTTTTTTCTGGATTAGAAAGGTTAAGATTCTTTTTCTTTTTTTCCCTTTTATGGGGGGTTAAGTCTGTCCAGTCCAGCCCTTCCAACTCCAGCTCCAGCTCCGACTCCAGCTCTGACTCTGATTTCGAGCCATCTCAGAACCACAGTCAAGGTGTGTGGCAAGAAATAAAATTTGTTAAAATCTTCCTTGCATAACCTTAAAAGGCTCCATGAGAATTAGATCTGTTTGCCCGGCACCATATATAAGGCTAATGCAGTTTCTTGTATGCAGCCATGTGTTGAAGCTGTGATGCTTCAGCAGAGAAGGCAATAATGTCACAGCGTAATCATGAACAAGTATTTTTCTTGTTTTGGCAGTTTATGAGTAGGGTGCCTCTCTAGATTTGGTTCTTTCCCTGTTGACTTTGGTTTCTGCCTCGGTTTATAAATGTGTTTGCTGCTGCTTGATCTGTAGTGTCACCAGAATATTTCTCCTCCAGTCTCATATATGTTTTATTAAAAATTATAAATGTGACATTCATCACTTTGCCAATGCATAACAGAGCTGCTTTTTCAGATTACTCCACTGATACTCCAAAGAGATATACTGTGGCAATAGTAAATGTTCTAACCTTAGCAAGTGCTGTGTTGCTACAAATACTGTCCCTTGAGTGACATTTAAAATAGTCCCCAAACGCATGAAAAATGTGTCCTTTTGTTTTCATTTCAGAGGATAGCGGGAGGATTTGGGGGGAGGCTAGGATGATGGCCTTACAGCAGTTGTAAAGTTTGTCAACTCTGCTTTAGTTTTGAGACTGGGATACGGCATCTTTTAGCAGTATCTTTGTGCAAAATGAAAACACCAGTGCCATCTTCTTGAGAAATCTTAATGTATCTTAATAATAACTAATCCAGTTTAGATCAGGTAGCTCGGAGGGAGTTCTGCTGCACATGCCCTAGTGTTGAATCGCTTTCTCCCTCTGATCCCAGGCCCGCTGCGCTCCATGGTAGAAGATCTGCAGTCAGAGGAGTCAGATGACGATGACAGCTCCTCTGGAGAAGAGGCAGCAGTCAAAGCAAACCCAGTCAGCCGGGATTCGAGGTGGTAACAAATCGGGAAGAAAGACGTTTGTTGTCTTTTTGCCCTCCATGTTTGGTATTTTTGCGTGCCCTCCATTTGGAGGGAGAAATCAAAGGGATGGGGCTATGCGTGAAAGTGTGAGAGAAGGAGAGAAAGGGCAGATGTGTGGAGCACTTGGCACAGGGTGGGGACGCAGAGTCAATGAAAACAGCGGGGTGAGATAAGGAGAGATCACCGGAGCTCAAAGAGGGGAAGCCACTGGGAAGCGGGATGTGTTGTGCTTGCAGGTGTTAGCGACTGAGGCCCTTAAAATAGTCACCTAATTGTCATCTTCAGATCTCTGCTGCGCTGAATGGTGTGTGACACCTTTGATCTGCAGAGATTAGAGAAGTGGTGTGGAGGCTGTCAGCCTGTCTGCTCTTCTTACTGCATATGACTGATAGAAAGCCGAAAAGTCTCAGTCTTTGCTGATAGTGCATGCTGACAGTTGGTTACTTGACTCCTGTGGGACTTGGTTAACAGCTGTTTCCTGCTTTAGTCAATGGAAATAGTTGAATTTCAGCCTTCTCCCCTCAGGAAGCACTGTTGCAGCCAAAACCTCGAGTCTCAGGCTGAATGTTAGAAACCAAATGCTTGGCCCAGATAGCAGCTGCAGATTTCAAATGATGCTTGTGTTCACCAAAAACAACAACAAAAAAAATCCATTGTTGTACTCTGTCGTTATCAAGTAAACAGGAATGGAGAGACTTTGAAGGATATTTTTTAGACCTTTAGGGGATAGGTAATAAACAGTTTTTCTAGCTAATCAAAAGTAGGATACCAGCTATAACACATCTGTAGGGCCACAAGAAGAATAAGAATAAATAGGAAGTCTCAAAAGGTCACAACAGAGATACTAAATGCATTTATTTTTTTTGCCTGTGTTCTCAGTGGAGGTGTTGATAAGCCTCTCATGCAGGTACTTGGGTGGTCTTGGAAATGAATCCCCAAAATGAACAGCTGCTGTTCGTGAAGATCAGGTGGTACTTACTCAGTTGTTCTAAGGGCACTTGTGTATGAAGGAGTTGAACTGCTAGCTGTAATGTGTAAACTAAAACTCCTTGCTCTGCCTGCCCAGGGAATGGAAGATGGCAAAGGCGATGTCAGACAGGAAAAAAAAAGAGAACTTGGAAATTACAGACTGATCGTTTCTCCCAGACAGTGTAGTAGTCTATAATAAAGAAAATAATTTCACTTAACTCTGTGTGGTGCAGTTGACAGCTAAGTTAGTTTCCTATTACCTGGTGATGCTAATTCTCCACTGCTTGTTTTTCAGACTGAGCCTTAGTGACAGTGACAGTGATAACAGCGCAGATTCCTGCCTGCCAAGTCGAGAGCCACCTCCTGGTCAGAAACTGCCCCCAACAAATAATAAGGTATTGCATCCTACATGCCCATATGATGCTACTTTCAGCCACTCTTGGTTCCTGCATTGTGTTCAGTCCATGGTGTTAGTTCTGGCTTGCACCAAATTCTTCCTATTTCATTGTCTTCATCAGATAGGTAATTTTGTGCATTCAAACCATTAAACCACCGTGTTACCTGAAGTAATTTTGGTCCCTAATGTTGATCTCTTTTACCTTCAGGCATCTGGAAGAAAAAGCCCAGAGTCTTGTAACAAGCCAGAGAAGATCCTGAAGAAGGGAACATATGACAAGGTATGCTTGAGGATTTACATATCATAGAACTGTTGGATGCTCGCTAACATTTCTGTGTAGAAAACAATTTGAATCAGCCCAGTCTGCTCAGATTGTTCTGCCCTGGCAGGTTAAAAGCTTGAGTATAATGAAAAACAGGTGTTGAAAGGACAGACTTTGGAGAGTGACGCTGCAGAAATCGTGTATTTTAAATAGACCCCCAGATTGTTTCCGTATGCAAAATGTTAAAATAGTTTTTATTTGTTTGCCCTTTGTCTGAACCAATGGTCTGGCCACTGCTGCAGTGGCAAATGCCTCTTCATTAAAAGGCAGTTTTCATCTGTCTTTGATCTTACAAATTAAAGATTGTTTGATGTACTGCTTTGCTGGTTTAGTTAAAACCTTTGTTTAATGAAATTCCCTTCTTTTTGCCTCCAAGGCAAGTTGAGCGGTGTACGTGCTCCTAAAGCACGGCTAACTCGCAAGCAAATAGCCAATCCCCAAGTTGTCCAGAAAGTTCTCCCACTGATTTTTTTATGTAAAGAAATCAATCAAGTGAGAGCTTAATGCTTTTACTTTGTCTAATCACTGAGGTCCTCACAGTAATCAAAGTCTGCAGCTCTCACCTGTGTGTTTTAATGCTTTTTCAACAGGAGAATACAGCGCAGGTTAATCCATGTTAGGTCTAAGTGTGATCTTGAGATACTTGCCTCTGAGTCTTCCGCTAGCTACAAAATCTTTGACCACTAAATACTGTTAACCATAGCTGAGATGGCTTATCTGAGGCAAGGTTTGTAGGTAATAGTATCTTCTATTAGACTACTTAATACAGATAGAAGGGGACACCCTTGAGACCCATTGAAGAGAGTGCCTGAATACCATCAGCTTTTCTGTCAGAGGTTTTATAAAAGATACTGGTGCTCCCAGCAAGCACAACATTCCGTACTGCTTAGGTGTTTTGGGAAAAATGCTTTTCTCTGTGTGAATGTGCTGGGGAGGGGTGTATTTCATGGGTTTTGGGGTTTTTTTTTGCCTTGGTACAATTACTTAAATGAGTTCAGTTTTGCCGATACAGACATGAGCAACTCTGGGGCAGCTTTACAGATTAAGAATCTATCTCCTGTGAGCAATAGTTTGCCAACAGAAACTTGCCTTGTTTGCTGCCTAAATAAATAAATAAAGAAAGAAAAACCAAACCATCCTTATATAAGAACAATTAAAATGCTGAACTTGTAAACAATCCTGCATTTCCCATTTTAGTGTCCGTAAAACTACCTGGGAATACAGTGCACTCAAAGAATTTTTTCCTTACCTAAGCACAAATCATTGTTCAGCAGATTGCTGGGGTGTTGGTCCCTGAGCACTGATGCAGTTATTTTCAGGTAATGAGCAGTTTATTAGTACAACCCACTGATGAAGAACTCGCACTGAAGGTTCACCAAGATGAACTTCACCTTGTTGAGGTCCTCTAAGCTCAAAGGTTCTGACTACTTAAAGCTGGTTATGGGTGTTCATTTAATGGTGTCATTACATAGTCTTGCTAATGGTCTTCAGACCATCTGTGTTTATGTGAAGTCTTCAGTCTCCCAGTACTTGATAAGGATGGAGGAGGCAGTAAAAAATATAGGGAAAAATTGGGAATAGGAACGTCTCTGAAAGGGCCTCAAATTTCTCCGATCCTCACTAGGAAAGTCACTTTGGCAGTCGTACAAAAATGCCACGTATGTCACTATTTCTGTTCATGCCTCCTTTACAGGCCTACACTGATGAATTAGTGGAGCTTCACAGGCGACTAATGGCACTACGAGAGCGCAATGTGCTACAGCAGGTAGAGATCATTTGTCAGCTTTCTGGCAAGCTGTTGTATTCTGGTAATCTTTGTGTCCAAGGGTCTCAGCCGGACCCCTGTGATGCTTGACTTTCACTTGCCTCTCCTTCATGAGAGGGTCTGGTTCACTTTGAAAGCAAAGATATGTAGAAAAAAAATAATTAGATGTGCATGCAATGTTTTTGTTGGAAAAGATACAGAAGTGTGGTTTGGGCATCTCTCCTCTGCCATCCTGGGAGCAGTCCCAAAGTTGGGCTCTCTAATTTAAAAGGAAAGAAATGCGCTCAGGTTGCTTTTTGGACTGAGCTAGTCAGGCATGCAGAAGGAGCTGGTTTGCTTTTTTTGGGAGAGGATTCCCTTCATGTTGTGAGACATTCTCATCTCTGAGGCTGTTCTGAAGGGATGAGAAAAGGACTGGATGGGTTGTTCTGTACCTGCTGGCCTTTCTGCTGTACTTAATCTTTATGGGCTCTCTGTATACATCTTTGCTTGTCTCCTCTCTGTACAGATTGTAAATCTCATTGAGGAAACCGGGCATTTTAATGTTACCAACACAACCTTTGACTTTGACCTCTTCTCCTTGGATGAGACAACCGTCCGTAAGCTGCAGAGCTACTTGGAAGCGGTAGCAACATGACGCTTGGCCTTAGAAGCAGGCTGCTTTTGAAACCAGAAATCCCGTTTATTGGTACCAGGAAACGAACCCATGGAACTAGGCCTTCTTATTCTCTTGATTCACCCGAAGCACTGCCTTAGAGAACAGCCATGCTCTATGAATGCACAGCCAGCTGCACTTTCTTGTAGGCTTCAAACAAGCGCCCGTATTGCTGAGTCTGTCCTCCCTAGCTTCATAAGTACGCTTGGGCACAGGTCCTGAGTAGAGCAAAAGATGTGCTGCACTTAGCCGCACAGTGCGACCTTTTTGGTTTTACTTCAAGAAACTGTGTTTTAAGAGCACATTTTCAGGCGTCTCTGAGATCCGAAGAAGTGTGGACGATGTTTTCTTCACCAAACCTAGGGACCAGCCTGCCTGCGGAGAGCTCTAGCGAGTCCTGTTTCCTCCAGCTCTGTGAAGAAGCGTTCACGTTGCGTAAGCAAAGATTGGCTTTTACAAAGCTAGCCGAGAGACTGATGACAGAGGAGGCTTCCCGGGGGCTCCTGCTGGTCTGCTGCAGAGGAGAGGGGACAGATTCCGGTTTTGATCACTTGCAAGTTAGTTCTGCTGCGGTTCGGTACAGAGCACTGCTGTAATTTGGCTCCCGATTCCTACAGGGCATCGTTCCACGCGCAGGACCTTCTTCAGCTTCCTGCAGAGACAGTTCATGCTCTTTGAAGAGGCCTCTAGAATCTGCTGTCTCCCGCTGGGGTTTTGAGATGTCTTGTTTGTTGATCTGAGCTCCTAAACAAAGTCTCACTCCTTTCAGTCTGCTTTAACTGTAATAGGACTACAAAACTGTAAGCTGTATATTTTATATATATATTATATATATGTATGTACTGTATGTATAAGAAGGGCCTAGTTGGGTCTTATGATCTTAAGGGTGTGTTTTTCTGTTATGTTTTTTAATGGCTATGGCAGGGGAAGGGCGCTTAATAAGATTTGACTTGTTTGTTAAAATGCCTCTTGTGGACAATTTTTAGTGTATGAAAGCTGAACAGCAATCTTCAAAGCATTTTGTGCTCTGGAAGGGGCTCACCTGTCATCTTTTCATTTGTCAGTGTTTAATAACTTTGCCAAAATACGTGATTGGTTTTGTTCTGTGTTCTCAAAGAGGAATCTCCTACAGTGGCCCCTATAGTAGTGGCTGTACTTTGGGAAAACCAAAACAAGGGAGAGTTTTATCTTGGGACACACCTGGAAAACGCTGATGTAGAAACCAAGTGAAGTCAGGTTTGTTTCCTCCTCCCTCTCCCGCCCTGCTGCCTGTCCAAGAAACGGCAGGAAACTGTAAACACTAATCCAGAATCTTTCATATATTTCTAGTTAAACTAGTATTGACTTCCAAGTGTTGCCTAGGTGAGCACGAGGGAAGTCCCGTAGCTTTCATCAAAACTGTGTTACACTCCTGTTGCCTAAATTCAGTATTCTTTTTGAAGAATTGCTCAGTTTTTCCAATCAGTGTGTAAGCTTTTGCCAAATGTTAAGTGGGCTGCAGGCAGGGAGGAGGAGCGCAGCAGTCCAGAGGAGCCCTCTGCTCACGAGTGGACCTCCCGAATCTGTGAAAGCCCCGTGTGGGAGCTGGGGGGTGGCATTGCTCCAGGGTTTGCTGTCCCTTCTCCATTATGAAATTGCAGTCCCTTGTTTTGGGTTACCCCTTTCTTTATCATGGAAATGTTGCAACTAATCAACTTAAGTGGCAATATGATGATAAGCTTGTTTGAGTTGGGTCATGTTGACCCGATTCCCATTAATTTTGTCTTTGTACCATCTTTCATGAGTCTTGTGTGTGTGTGTGTGTGTATATATATATATATAAAAAAAAAAAAAAATCAAGCTCATGCCAGGTGCAAACCCTGTCACGACAGTGATCTCAGCTGTTTTCTTTCTTGATGGACAATGCCAAGCCTGGATAGAAACCCTGTGCGCAAACATACGCTGAGAAGGTGGAGGACAGCGGGAAGAGGAGGAGCTGCGGTTCTGTCTTGGTTGGCAGTGGGATGCCCCGCGGTGGAGGACGGCGGACGCGGCCCACGAGCGTCACGGACTCGCCCGGGTGCTGTGTTAGGCGTGGTGGGTACGTGCGAACTACTCATGGTCTCTGTTGGGTCTGTGGCGTGGAGGAGGCAAGCCTTGTGCGGTCGCTGCGGCCCCAAACATGGCTCCCTGGGCGCGCGGAGAGGCCCCTGGCACGCGGTGCCCCCAGAGAGGGGTGGGGTTGGTGACACTGTCCTGTCCCTGAAGCAGCAGGAGCAGCGGTGGTAGCCGGCCTGAGCCCGAGATCTCCCGAGGTCTTTGCCTCCTCTCTCCACCCAGGTAACTCACTCCCGCAGCCATTGCATCCGCGTCGCCCATCCTGGCAGCGTTTCTCCTGGGACTGTTGGTAGCCTCCAGCCGTACCCCGCGAGGGATTGGAGGTGCCACCTCCCTTCTGCCCCCTTCTCCTGTTAAGATCTGAGTCGTCACGCTGCTCCCAGCTGGTCCAAGAACGTGTGTGGGAGGGTGTTCCTGAACTTGGCTGGAAGCGCCCAGGGCTCCCGCCCGCGGCTGTGGCATCGTCCTGTCCTGGAACAGACTTTATTCGTGAAGTCTAATGAGCATTGATAGGAATTTTGTTTGGTTTTTATAAGAAGTATTTTACACCTGGATTTTTTTTAGACTGTTTATAATCTCCTTGAAAACCTGAACTAGGATTGTTCCCCCAGCAATAGTTCTTTTCCATTGTGTGCACATGCTGATTTGTTACTAAAAGGTTTCTTGCAAGTACTTAGTTGTTCTACAGAGTTGTTGTTTTTTGGGGTATGTGGTAGCGTCGGGGACCACAGGAGGAATGACTCTGCAAACAAAGAATGGTCAAATTTGGGCCTCATCTTGTGTCCCCTTCTAGTTACATATGAACGAGTTCCCTGTGTAGATTCTCTATAGGCTGGCTGAATGCTGTTCTGAACATGCCGTGTACAGGTATTTGTGGATAAAGTGTTTGTTCTTGTGTCACTCTTGAGAGCATGGATGGATTATTGTACTATAGGAAGGAGGTGGCGGTGCTGCTGTCAGCATTGCTTCAGGTCTTCGAGGATGTGTAGTAGCTTGCATTGTTTAAAAAAAAAAAAAAAGGAAAAAAAAAAAAAAAAATTACCCAAAATTGACTTCTAGCCATAATGGTTTTTCCAAGGAAAATGGACAGAATTCTGTTACTTTTCAGTGTCCTTCGTCTTGTTACTGAAGGCGTGAACAAGTGCTGATCAGTCTGAAGGCTTTCAGAGTCGCTTGGAATTGAATCGTGTTGGAGGTGAGATCAGGACACGGCTTTTCCTTTGTCCTTGGCCTTTGTATTAAAGGGCAAAAGAGGGGTCAGGAGCATTTTCCTGTCGTCTTGGTCTGCGTACGTATTAAGCCTTGAGGCTTTGATTACTGACATTTACTATTAAAAAAAAAAAAAAAAAAAAAAAAGATAGGTAAGGCTGGCTGGATCCCGAAACACCAGCTGAGGAATATCGGACACGTAGGAAAGGAGACTGGCTGTGCTGTGGTCAGGCTGAATACATGGAAGTGCAATGATTTTTGCCACCAGTTCTATTGCTGTGTGCGGTGGTAGCATCAGAACTAGCAAAGCGATTGATGCAACAATCCAGAAGCAGTTTTTGTCAGATCTTGAACGTATTTGATGGTGAGAGAGGTTTAAACTTCCCTTACGGAGCTTGCCCTGTCGCGTTCTCTGCGAGCAGAGACACCCCCCACCCCCCCGAGTCGCTCTGGTTCTGCAAATTCCCACCTTCCCGTCGGCGAATTCCCTGGAGCATGGGCGGTGTGCTCGGGCGAAGCTTCTCTCTGCTATAGCCCAGGTGCCTGGCACTCACCAGTTGGCTCGTGGCGATGCTGTAGACAACCCTTGTGCACCTTGTACGAGTATTCCTTCTAAACCGACGAAAATCGATTGGTATTGCTTTCCCGGGGGCGTGAAATAGCCATCAAAAACTGACAAGATGAGTTTGCACTCCTAAAGAAAAAAAAAAGAAAAAAAAAATGTAAGTACTTCAACTTCTAGATAATTTTTAATTGTATTTCTGCCTAGAGCCAAGGTATTAAATACCTTGTCACTTGAGGATTTTAAAAGTTGTGTTGGGAAATGAATTCTTCACTCAGCTGTAAGAAATTCAGCTGGCCCAAGACTTAACTTCAAGATTAAAAAAAAAAAATAAAATAAAAAAAAAAATCATGTTTGTAATACGTTACAGGATTGTTTGTCCTGAATTTTAAACTTTTTGTTAAATTTGTGGAACTATGGAGGAATTTTCTAGAAAAAGTGAAATAAAGTAAGATGGAAAAGTAAAACTTCAAGCGTTTTTTGTTTGTTGTGTTGCTTCTCCATGGACAGCAATGAGGCTTTTCCAAAGCTCCTCGTTATTGGAAGTGTTTTCCATGAGAAATAAAGAAGCCAGGAATGCAGTTGGCTGCTCTTCAGCTCTGCCAGCCCCTTGCCTGCAGGGGCTGAAAAGCAAAGGAAAAGAAAACTCGTTTGAGGCTCAGCCGGTCTGGGGACGGCTCCGGTGTCTGTTAACACCTTGGAGCTTTAAGTCGGTGGCTTAAATCCTGTTCCTGCTTCCCGTTTGCTTTGTGTCTGGCTTCCCTGCAGTTTGCTGGCAGCAGGAAGGAGCCGTGGGCGCTAGGTGGAGCGAGAACTGCGGGTGCAAGCGCTCCCTCTTGGCTTCCACGGGGTTTGGCCGAGGTTTCCCCCTGCTCCCAGGATGTGTATATTTACTTCTAAGATTTTCTGCAGCTGTTTCTGGTTGGTTTTTTTTTTTTTAAATGGTGTGGGGCTACAGCATCCTATTGACAGATGTGGGAGGGTGGATGCTCTGGGAGGGTAATGTTGTCCGAAAAGCGGATTTGTGGCCTGGTGTGCAGTCCGTTGTCACCCAGTAATGCCTGAGGGCAATGCTGGGTCTGAAAGCAGAGGTGCACTGAGGTGCTCCCTGTTGGAGCCAGGTGAGCAGTCACTAGCGCTGAATCTCACGAGAGGTTAAATGGTGGTTCCGCAGCTTAGCAAAGCCTCGAGCTTAAAATATGAGAAGCCAAAATGAACAATTGAGCATCCCCTCAGTTCTCTGGCAACATCCCAGGCTCTGAGCAGAGCTTAAGGCCAGGAGCTCAATTCCCCTTTCCAACTGCTGCAGGTGTTGCATCGGTCTCCTCCCTCGGCCGCTGAGGGGAGCATCTTCAACCCCAATATCCTCAGGGACTGCAGCTCTCCCCACAGTGAGACCTGAACCTTTCTGCTGCTCCCCCCCTGAACCTCAACACAGAGCTGAGCGTTATTTTGCAGAAATGACTGAAGTGCTGCGACACAAACTGGAGAGTTTATTTATTGGGTGAGATGTTTCAAATTCATACAGCTGAGCACACCCACAGCGGTTACAGCAGTGCATCGCCCACCCTTCCACGCCGGTGCTGTAGGCAGGCGTGCAAGCGGAATTTCACTGAGCCCAGATCAGGTACAAAGTTTTAGATTTAAACCCCACCTAAGGTGCCCAGTCCCAGCCACTGTTAATGCCCGCCCCAGCGAGGGTTTGATTCTGGGTAGTGCATGAACAGACGTGGGGACCTGCAGCCAGCAGCAGCCTTGAGCTGCGTTATTCCAGAGCGCGGCTGCTGCTCGCCCGCAGGATGCTTCCCTCAAAGCACCCACCAGCTCCTGGTACTCCTTGGGCCCCGGGAAGCTCTGCCCAGCACCGCAGAGCTGCTCCACTCGCATTCACGTAATGATTTCTTGTTTGAAATAAGCCATTTTACAAGCAAATCCTTCATTTGCTGTTGGGATTAACAAACCCTCGGGCAGACTGGAATAAGCCTTGCAGAACCATTTAGAAGAGACCTGCAAGAGCTACAGGTAATGGGTGCTTTCCCACAGCTTTGGAGAAGGCCCCCCCTTCCCCCATCATCCATCCGAGGAATTAAGCGTAAAGGGCCTTTACAGTTGGAACAGTTGATTGTAGACCTTCAGAAGAAGTTGCCTCCCTACACACACAAGGTACAAAGCCTCAGCCCCCAGCGCTGGAGCTGCACTTTTGGGAAGCTGTAGGCAGCATTTCTGTGATTGTGAGACGGCAGCCAGATTTCACAGACATTTGTACAGACGTAGTCCCTTGCGTAAAACACTTCTGAGAGCACAGTACTTTTAAAAATACAACTTATGGCTTCATTATAAACTCAAGAAGATAAAACAGACTCAAAATATTGCACAGACAAACCCAGCAAAGGCGAGGTTCCGCATCCACGCTGAGCCAGTGCGTGTAGTCACACGGCCTTCGTCATCTGTGACAGAAGACAGTTTGCAGATAAAGAGATTTACAATAATCCCAATGTCATCGGCATGCAGTTAAACGTGCATCAGGGGGAGCAAAGAACACCGCCATAAAAAGATATCTGCCTTCCTCACTCAGCAGGAAAATTGCAGTTCCTGATTGTTTTACATTCAGCTCAGGAAAATAAAAAACTTTGGTTAAAACATATAATATGGATTTAAAGTAAACACTGTGTTGCCCTTACAAAAATGGCAAGACCAAAAATAACGAAGCGGAGGAGACACTCGGGAATATCTCAGCATTGAAACACAGACACGGGAAAACACGGGGCACGAACACGCTCACCACGCTGCAGTACGAGGGCCAGAACATGTACAGTTAAGCGATTCAGAAGGGCTGCGCGATGGCCGAGCCCCGTTTATTTCAAGAGAACCCAGGGAATCCTTCCTGAAATTCCCCCTCCTGGGGGATCGTCCTCCAGGCTTGCTCCAGTCCAGGGCACAAAGCCTCTGCGCTACTGCCGAAGAGCGGCCTCTGTGGCGGTAGGGGTGTCCACATCCGCATAAAACTGAGAGATTTGGTCTTTGTACTTCTGTGCCACCACTAATCTCTTCAGCTTCATCGTTGGGCCTGGGGAGAAAAATAGAGCACAAGGGTGTAACGGTGATGATACTGCTTCGAGACACAGTATTGGAGCGAAGCAAGCCTGGAGGAAGGTTCAGAATGCGTGAGCGGACGTTGACTTCTAAGTTCTCATGGTGATTAATAAAATCTCCCTCCCTTCCCCTGCGAATGGAAACAGCACAACCATCCTGTGACAACACAGAGCCAAGGGCAAGCACTGCTCAGCTCTGCCGGGCAGAAGTGGGAATTCATCCCACCCTCCCCAAAGCCATGGCATGGAAAAGCCACAGCAAGGCAGGGCCGTGGGTAGCTCCGTACACTGGGGGTCCTGGTGCTGTTGCCTGTTCAACAGCCAAGGAAGGGGTGACGGCGTAACCCCAAATGCCCCCAACCACCACTCACCAAGCTCTCCACCAGAGAGAGAAAAGTCCTTCTCCAGGAGGACCCACTTCTGGACTTTCTGAGCATTCGAGATGGCTCCCTCGTTGACTGCTGAAATTCCTTTCTGGATAGCCCCGTAGATAGCCTTGTTTTTATTTCGGAGACCTTTGTAGCCTTGCTGCCCAGTTTTTGACAGTACTCGATAGCTTCTGGAGTGAGATCGTCTCCAGGCTCACCTGTTTCTACATCTATTTTGCACTGCAAGACAAGTCAGAGCAGGTAACTTCACACAGCTGAACACTCCATTCCCTCCTTCCTGCTAAGCCCTACAAGCCCTGGGAGCTGCCCTGCCTCCTTGAGTGGCTGGAGAGCTGCTTGGCAGAGAGGGACCTGGGGGAGTTGGTCGAGAGGGGGCTGGAGAGGAGCCAGCAGGGTGCCCAGGTGGCCAAGAGGGCCAGCAGCATCCTGGCTTGTTCAGGAGTGGTGTGGCCAGCAGGCAGGGGGCAGGGACCGTGCCCCTGTGCTGGGCACTGGGGGGGCCGCCCCTGGAATGCTGGGGTCAGGGTTGGGCCCCTCCCTCCCCGAAGGGCTGTCAGGGGCTGGAAGGGGCTGCCCAGGGAAGGGGTCGAGTCCCCAGCCCTGGGGGGATTGAACAGCCGGGCAGAGGCGGTGCTGAGGTTTTAGTGGTGGGCAGGTACAGTTGGGCTCGATGATCATAAAGGTCTTTTCCAACCAAATGATTCTGTGATTCCCCACCCTGGTACCAATTGTCCAGTTAATCAACCACTGCACTTTTCACACACTTGATGCAAACCACTGCTTCAAATGAAAACCTCTTTGAGGCAAAATGCAGATGGAACCCCTTCAGATCTCCGCAGAGCTCATCATCCAAATTCCTCCTGTGCTATCCCCAAGTTGATCCCTTCTTTGTCTGGGCCACAGCTTTACATCCCTGCACTCCAGCAGGGCACCAAGCTGCTGGAAGTCAACCCCCAAGGCAAGTGCAGCACCACCACCCCCAGGGCACAGCTCGGCCTCTCTCACACAAGGGCAAGGAGGCTGGCAGTCCGTCTCACTAATGAGCAATTAGCCCTGTCCTGAAAAACCACCAGCCCGCAAGGTCTCTAGACCGAAGTCAGTGCAGGCCACCACAGATGCCTCACTGTGGAGTTTAAAGCCAGGGTCTTAAAAAGAAATCACTTGATAGTTTGCTCCTGTCCAGGCTGCTCTGGGAGTAACTGAAAAGCGGGTCAGAAAAGCAGAGGGGGCTCTTTTTTTCAGTCTCACTTTTACATCTTTTACTTCTGTTTCTTGCTGCCCTGCATGGTGCAGAGATGAAAAGCTGCCCTGAACAGGGGAAGAACCCGATTGTCTGGTCAAGGGGCAATGCTCATTTTTCTCTACAGTTACAACTGCTGTTTGCAACTCGGCTGCAAGGAGTCAGACTCCACGCCGCCTCCTGTCTCTAGAAGGCACTGTACAAAGGTGTCACAGTTACCTTCCTCATTGGAATGAAACATTTACTTTAGCAGGACAGGTGGATTCCTATCCTGGTTTCCATTACCTTTAGCGTTAGAAGCATAGCAAGGAATTTTGCTTTGTCTCCGACCAACATTGCATTGCTGATGATGGGAATTGCTTCTTTTACGGCATCCTCGATTGGAACAGGAGGAACGTTCTCACCTCCTGCAGTGATGATGAGCTCTGGAAAACAGTCACATCTTGATTAACGCTTAGAGATTTTCCCTCTTCCTTCACAATCTGAAATGACTTTTTAGTTCCTTTGCATCTCACGGATCAAATACTGGGTCTGTATCCCAATATCTGGAGAAGGCAGCAAACCAGGGCTGCAGTCAGGCTAGGGGAGATGAGGCTGGGGCATGCATGCAAAGAGCTCTGCAAAAGCTGCTGTGATGCTCCAGGGATATTTGCAGTTGCGCACGAGCCGTGCGTACCAGCACCGCAGCACCCTGCTGGTCACCATAGGCTCCAAGGCGTGTCAGCTGGGACCCAAGTTGTTCAGAAACTTAAGTAAAAAGATTTACCGAGGCAAAGCAGTTTCTGGAGTTACGTGGCGCAATACAGAGCAGAGCCCGCCTGCCTTGGCTGTCTTTTAAGATTTCTTAAAGCAGCCCCTTTGCGTGATTATTTCTCTCGTTTTGATGATTGAAAAACCTTGCATGAAACTGGATTTGTTTGGGGTTGGTCAACACGGTGTCCCAAGAACTGCTTTGCTGCCAGCCATTATCACAGCCACGTTAAGCTATTGTTTTCTCTTAAGAGATTAACTAGCCAAGCTAGCCAAAACCAGAGGGACCTGGACAGGTCCGGCACCAGAAACCAAGCCGACAGAGCATTAACTACTGCTTGTGAGACCAGAGGATTTCTTCCTTACTCCGCAAACCCCCAGTGGTTTCAGAGGTCATCCCTCTCCTCCCGTCACACACTGTGTCACATGCCCAGTGGCAGGACACACCGTGCCATATTCATGCTAAAAACTTCAGAAGGAGAAGTATTTAAATTTAAATTTTTCTGTGCAAGCCACAAGCACGTAACTAGCAGGGTCTGAACACATCATATCCTAGTACCACGTAACCTCGAGACAAAGCGAGGGGATGCTCACCTTTAATTCTGCCGGTGATGTAGAGGAATCCGTCTTTATCATGCTTGCCGAGGTCACCCGAGTGCAGCCAGCCGTCTTCATCAATTGCCTCTTTGGTTTTCTCTTCCATGTTCAGATAGCCCATGAAGATGTGCCTTCCCGAGAAGCAGATCTCCCCGTTGCCATCTCCATCTGGCTTATGAATCAGTGTCCGGCAGCCCGTGACTTCCTTCCCACAGCTTAAAGAGAACACAAACCCAAACCCATGGCATTAGTTTGTTGGGGGTTTTTTTGGTTTGGTTTTTTTTTTAATTCAGTAGCTGAGCAGAGTGAGATTAGAGCAGTACCCTCTCAAGCTGAAGTGTTTGAACAAAGCCGGGCAGCTTTTTCTTACAACTGCTTCAGGAAGGACCTTATAAACTTCAAAGGCATCTCCTTACGTAAGGGGAACTACAGGAAAAGCTGTTGCTGCAGAGAGCTCGGTGCTCACACACCTGGTGTTTTCCACTCATTGTTCTCAAACACCTGAGCTTGGAATTAGGAGATTTATGTCCTTGGCAGCAAACTTTTACCAATGGTGGCATCTACTCTGCAGAGTGAACCCACAGGGACTGACCAAGCCACTCAAAGCAACAGCACAGTCTTACTCCATTTATTCATTTGACATTAAAGGGAACTGTAGGCTAGAGTTCCCAATTCTTCCCTCTTCCCATCAATCCCTTGCTTCCTCCTCAGTTCCCAGAGAATCCAGGTCAAGTTAAATCTAAGTAGCGCTGCTGTTGCCCTTGGCAGATCTCTTCATCTGCAAGATCCAGCCAAAGGAAGGGCTCCCTAGCGACTCTTTACTGGCAGCAAGACTCTGGATGAGCTGCCTCGGCGAGCTGGGCACGCCAGATGCAGGAGAAGCCTTAGAGCAACTCTCCCTCCCAGCCACTGGTGCTCTGCTCACAGGAAAATGCTTACCTGGTAAGCTTGAATGCGTGAGGTAGAGAGATCGTGTGAGGCCCAGAGCTCTCGCTCATGCCATACAGCTCAAACACAGGAATGTTCAGACTTAAAAAAAATTCCAGTGTCTCTCTGGTAATGGGAGCAGCCCCTGTGTAGCACTTTGTGCACTGGTCCAGCCCAATGGCCTTTCGCACTTTCTTGTACACCAAGTGCCTGGCTAAGCGGAAGTTCACCGGGACGTCCGAATACCTGTAGGAGAAAAAGGGTTCCAAGACCTCAGTCACCAAGTAGAACTTCTCGCCCTTCCTCCTTTCATCTTCCTCCTATTTTAGTTTATTCATTAAAAAAAAAAATAAAAATGTTTCCCCCTCCAGCCCTTGCTGCTCACCCTCTGGTCCAAGCGCTACCTTTGGCTCTCACTGTCCGTTAAGTCTGGCCCGTTACATGGGGTGTAATTCCTGACCTGACAGTAAAGTTCTCCTAATATTTATAACATCCCCTAAGTGCAGCTCATAATTACCCATTCATCCGCTTCAGGTTGGTCTGCAACCCAACTCCCTTGGCCCACGATGCCACTTTTCTTCTGAGTGCTGACGATTTTGCGCCTATGGATTTCATTTTTTCTTCCATTTTTTCCCAGACGCGAGGAACTCCCAAAAAAGCCGTTGGCCTCACTTCCCGCAGGGTGTCTACCAAGGTGCCCTGAGCGAATCAGAATTTAACACAGCTTTTAGAAGTGCTTCACTGTAGACTTCAGGTCAGCACTGGTCATGGGCCAAAGCTTAGGACTCTGCCGTCGGTTTTGAGGAATTGCTCAAGGAGTTGCCACCAAGAGAAAGGAACCCCAGGAGCATCCAGGTGCCGCTGTGGTTTTGAGAAGACAGCAAGGGTCAATGCTTTCAGTGCCAGCGCCGACCCAGCGCCAAGAATAGAGTTGTTCTCTTATCAGGACACAGATTTAAACAGCATTTTGCAATGTGGACAGAGCAAATACAAAGCCGTTGCTCAACCAAGCTGTCGGGGTGGAAAACTGGTGTCAGGTGAGACACCAAGAAGCTCCCAGTTGTGAAGTGCTTGGTCAGCTCATCCTGGCTTGCAATGCAGAGTCAAAAGGCAAAGGTCAGTGCAGCTATATTTGTCAAACAGACCCTTAAACAGGAGCAGTCAGCCACTACACAAATAAACCCAGTTAGCACAGCTTTCAGAATCATGAGGTACGTCAGCCACGTTCGTCTCAAACCACCCACCCCAGCTGCAGGCAGGTGGATGGGTGCAGGATTTTTATTCTCTCATGTTTTTACCTTTAACGCATCTGGTTGAGCGAAGAAAACTTGGACACCGAATGTCATTGCCGACCAAATATCTGACATCTGTGCAGCAATGTGGCTGAGGGGCAGGTAGCTGACCACCCGTTCCTGCTTTTCTTTAGCATCCGTCAGCATTATGAAACGCCCGGCCGCCGATGCCGTCCATGTCAACTGTAACAAGAACCCACAACGGTATTAAGCGACGGCTCTTCTGAGCAGGCACAACGCAGAACACGCGGCTCACGAAACAATCGGGTGTTGTTTTCAGCTGATCCCTACCCTCCTTCAGCACCCACCTAAGGTCGCAGAATGGGCATTTATACAAATCCATACTTACGTTGTCATGACTGAGCATTACTCCCTTTGGCTGTCCCGTTGTCCCTGAGGTATATATTAGTGTGCAGCACTGGTTAGGCTTCTGCGACTCGATGATTTCACGGAGCCGAGTATCTGGGACATCTTTGCCAAGGTCCATGAACTCACTCCACTGTATGTACAAGAGAACAGCTTGATCACTTTGTAGGCTATCGCTCACATGTGAAATTGAACCCTTTGCTACACATGAAGAGAAGGAAACTGTTTCCTATGTCCAAACCTCTGGCAGAATCTGGGAGAGGTTCTAAATATGCACTGTCAGCCCCACAATGTTTTCTGGCTGCCACAAGAGGCATGGCAAGAAGCAGAAAAGGAGACGGATCCATGCTGAGGGAGCTTACTAGCTCTGTAGCAACCCTGGTGTTCACTGGGAGCACCGAGCTGGAGTAACTGTGGGACCCGAGGCTGCCTGGCAGAGGTCAGTATGCTAACACCCTCCCTTACAACATGGATTATCAAGGTTTGAACAACAGTAGACAGCTACTGCTCCAGCAAGGCCAGCAATCCCTCACTAAAACCAACATGAGCTCACATGACAACAGTCCCGTGGAAGGTGACGGCTGCTTGCAAGCCATCGGCTAACCACAGCTGGTATTTACAAGCCATGAAGATGCCCAGTACTTACAGAGTACAGATTTGGTCTCTTCTCTTTTAGCTCTTCCCCGTACTGGATAATAGCTTTCAGATGAGGTAGTTTATGCTGAATCTGCGTTAAGAAGGGAGATTCGTGAGAAGGAGCAAATCCTGCCTGTCCCTTTTAAGCCAAAGTAACCCACCACTTCACATGCTGCTTGCCATTTTAAGGAACGCTAAGAGAATCTCATCTCTGTTACTGAAAGAGAACAGGGAAGCCTCACTCAAAACAGAAATCATTTGGCCTGGGATGTTGCCAGAGAACTGAGGGGATGCTCAATTGTTCATTTTGGCTTCTCATATTTTAAGCTCGAGGCTTTGCTAAGCTGCGGAACCTCTCGTGAGATTCAGCGCTAGTGACTGCTCACCTGGCTCCAACAGGGAGCACACCACGTCAGCTCCATCAGTGCACCTCTGCTTTCAGACCCAGCATTGCCCTCAGGCATTACTGGGTGACAACGGACTGCACACCAGACCACAAATCCGCTTTTCGGACAACATTACCCTCCCAGAGCATCCACCCTCCCACATCTGTCAATAGGATGCTGTAGCCCCACACCATTTAAAAAAAAAAATATATTTACTTCTAAGATTTTCTGCAGCTGTTTCTGGTTTTCTACAACCAGAACGTTTGCACTACAGTTCTCTGCTACATAATGACAGGCCTCGGGAGAGTTTGTAGTGTAGATACCAACAGCAAGTCCCCTACAAAAGAAAGGGAAAAGAAAAAAAGAAAAAAGCCAAACACAGAATTAGAGGATAAGCAGGGTTGCTGGCAAAATTCAGACCATTTCAAACTTCAACAGGGGAAAAAAAAATCAGGAAGAATATCCCATAAAACAACAAGAAGCAGAGGGCTTAATTCCAAGAGCAAGGGCTCTGTTCTGGGGCATGGGAAATGTCAGAATGGTGCAAGGGACCAAAATGTCTCAGGTGGACGGTGGCTATCAAAATCCAGTGCTGTGATTCTCTGGCATTTCCCATCATGTTTTTAATCACCGTGCAAGTACGTGTGCTTCTGGATTAACCTACTGTTCATCTTATTTTGAGAGAAGCATCTGGCTAAAAAAAAATAAATATAATTTTTGTCTCATTAATTTATAATGAAGTAAAGAGAGAGTCTGGGTTCTAGCTATCTTCAATAAATTCAAGTATAAGTAGTTGGGTTTGTTCTTGGGTTTTTGTGCTTTGTTTTGTTATGTTTTTTTAAAATCAAAACCTGCTTCTCACATGAATACTGAAATTGCTATCCAAATGCAGAAGCAAAATGCACATCAAGAGACAACGCTCATTCTTACCCTGCAAGGATAGCTCCAATGTCGGCAATAAACCACTCTGCAGAATTAAATCCCAGGATGCACACGCCATGGAAACGCTCTAGTCCCAGCTGTAAACAAGGGGAGATTTCAGCAACCTTGGTTTATTTCCTTTGAAGAATGCTCAGAGTTAATGTACAGATCTCTGCTGCGAGCACAACATCGAGGGAAAAGCTCATGCTATTATAGACAGTAATTCACACTGAGAACCTTCTCAAGATCTAACAGAACCAGTTAAGTTCAGACACTGTCCCTCTTTATCAGTAGGAAAAAAAGGATTTCCTTCGGCCTCCAGTCTGTATGACTGATGCTAATGGTATTGTAAGACTGTGGTCCAGGTAGTTTGCAGCCCAGGTAGTCAGGAGTTCCCTCTGGGCTGGGAATGAGAAGGTAAGAGGTTAGGTTAGACAACACCTCCTGAGACATTTAGTCCTTTAGTCCAGGTCAGATATATCAGATATCAATAATGACACGAGCATCGAGCCCCAATGCCAGCAGCGCTTTGCTATGAAATTCCAGCTGTTCAAGTCCCAGCCTTTTAGTGTCCTTCAGCCATTCTCTGGTTTTGTCCCAGACTCAAGCATGTACCTCATCTAGTTAGCGGCGTCCCTGCTCACTGCAGGGGAGTTGGACTAGATGACCTCTAAAGGTCCCTTCCAACCCAAAACATTTTATGATTCTCTGTAGACTGGAGGATCCCACCACAGGAGTAAAACCAGAGTGGCCTTAACTTCAAGAAATAAGACTTCATAATGATAACAGTAAGTACATATAATGTTGCTTACACCGAGTGTCTTAACTCCCGACAGTACAGGCAAAGGCTCAGCCAGTTTGGACACTGAGGCCCGACTCATAAGCATCCCTTTGAGCTGCTTCTTAGGAAGATTAAAATTTACATGCCTCACGGGGGGTGTTGTCCAGGTTTGACACACACCACAAACACCTCTCTTGAAACATTTCCTTACGCACTTTTTCTTAGTTGAATGTGGAAGCAACTTGCAAGAAATTCAAACAAAACCACTGTGGTAATTACCAAGCTGTTCATGGCATGTTCAGGTATTTCCCTGTCACTTTAGCACTCGCTCAGAGAATCTGCAGGTTTAAGATACAGTTGACCACAGGCATTTTCAAACTGACTGAATGGGAAGGAGGAGCAGAATTCATCCAAAGCTTACCTTCAGAAAGCTTTTTGCTGCTTTCCAGCACTCATCATAGTACATCTTATATGTTAGTTTTATCCACTGGCCGCCCTTCTTGGATGCAAGGGCATAATAATCACCGTATTTACTAGCAGCTTCCTGGAATAGCTCATGAACAGTCTTTGGTGCCTCACTGCCTATGCCCTGTTCATCCATCCTCAGTCTGACCTCTCCATCTCGTTGTGTTGTCCACACACTGGAGGCAGGAGGGGAAGAGGCTGGTTTGAAAGAAAAGCGTTCAGCATCTTATATTTAGAAATCGCTTGCTGCCATAACAAAAATATAAATACAAGTATCAAGCAAATGAAAGCAATACTAATAAACCCCCCTCCTTTTCTGACCTTTTATTAGAATCACAGAATTGTTTAGGTTGGAAAAGCCCTTTAAGCTCAAGCCCAACCGCTCCCCTACCCCTGCCATCCCACCATTAAACCCTGGCCCTCAGCACCGCATCTGCCTGGCTTTTAAATCCCCCCAGGGATGGGGACTCGACCCCTTCCCTGGGCAGCCCCTTCCAGTGCCTGACAGCCCTTTGGGGAAAGAATTTTTCCTATTGGCAAGTTTGCCATACAAGTCCCAGTATTTTAGACCAGAACAGACGAAGCCTCTAAAAGCACTTTTTTGTTAAATATTTCCCATTTACACCCCCCTCTAACCTGCTTTGCTGCCCTAAAGCTCTTGCACTAGTAAGGTGGCAGCTTCCTGCCACAGTCACATGCCCTGTGCCTTCTCTCTCTTTTTTTTTTTTTTTAAAAGGACTGACAGCAGTGCATTATTACCTGATAGATAAGCATCAGGCAGTGGCATTACCTATTCTACTCCTTGAAGCACATCTGTGCTTTAAAGTCAAGCTTCTGGACAGACCATCCTGCAATTTGTGTTTCTTCTTCCATTCTTACGGCTTGATAAATTACTCTCTCATTTCAATCACGATTTTATGCAGACCACAGTAGCTAAAAACTCTTTCCACTTACCTTTGAAGCCAAGCGTGTCTTTCTGACATCCCTCTGTCTTAGTATCTTCAACTGTCTCGATGTTGTGGACCTCAGCAGTTCTGCAAGGCAAAAGCAATTAGCCCTGGAGAGGCTTTAGCTGCAGAATGCCTTAAGCATGCTTGCTCCATCACTTAATGACAGTAGTCCCTGGATGTCAAACAAAGATTAGTGGTTCCTGATGTCCTGCAGGTGACTTTATAATGTTTCTAGCCTGCATGGCAACGAAACAGGTCCCTCTCAGAGTGTGCAAGCTGTGCCTGCACTGCTTTTAAACACAGGTACGTTGTCCAAATTGCAGCTATCATTTCAGATAAGCTGCAGAAGAATCCATAAACATGTCACCCAGAAAACAGCGATAATTTAATACCACTGGTCTGCTCCAGATGCCTGAAACAAAGAGACTACAGCGGTGGGAAGGAGGGGGGCAGGAAGGGGCGTGGGGGTCTGGTGCTTATCTCCTGTCTGCAACACACGAGTCTAACGATGGGGAGGCCCCAGGGGCCTCGCTCCCCTGCAATACAGCGATCCTGAGCTGGTCACACCATGGGGAAGCCCAGAGCTTTCCTGCAGAAGGCCAGGCCAGCTGAAGAGCAGGAAATTGATTTAACAGGAAATCTTGTTCTTAGGTGTTCCTGATAAAAGTTATCATGTCGGGCTGCCACCAGATGTTTGTGAAGAAATGGCAACAGGCACATGCCCCATCTGCTTCAGCCATGCTCCTCCCCAGGAGCTTGTCCCACCATGCCAGCTGAAAGTTGCCCCTTTTCCTTTCATCCTTGCAAGATCTGGTGAGTCGCCACCTGCCCACGCTTGGTGTTCTTCCTCCGTCTCTTTCCAAGACAGACTTTCACAGCCAGAAGTGGTGAGGATAAGCAATAATCAAGTTGCATGTCCCACTTCAGACCACAGGCTGGAAGCCAGACCCTGTGAGATTTGGTATTTGAGTCCCTGTGCTCGCTGGGACTCCCTCATCCTTGTAGGGAGCACTGCAAGGACATCCCACCCTCCAACCTACGGGCAGATGACGCTTGTTCCCCTACCCTGGGCAATACCATCAGCATAGCACTACGGTCCAGGTTTTAGTCGACCCAAGATTATAATCCAGAGAACCAAAATTCCCATCTTGCCTTGCCAAACAGCCCTCCCCGGACCTTTCGCTCCAGGCCATCACGAAGGTGTTCGTGCTGGTGCTAGGTGTTTCCCCATGGCCGTGTTTTTCCCCATGGCAGTGTTTGGTGCAAGGTTCCTCTTTAGCACCCACCCCTGGGTCTTCTAGAAGGGCTGCAGGCCCCTGACATCACAACAGCCCCAACCCTCTGCAGGGGCAGCTCTGGGGCAAAAAAGAAGCCCTGACATCTCTGCCCGTCGCGATCGGACCACACCTGCACACAGGCAGGAGCTCCCCTGGTCCCATGCAAACTCCTCAGCCAAATCCAGGCAGGACTCCCACCCGGTCCCACATTTTCTTCCCTTTCTACCAGACTGAAGAGAAGACAGCAGCACAAGGCACTGTGTGGATTTCAGCGCAAGGGGTAAATCGCTTCTGGTTTATGTTTGCTCTCAATTTCTAGGGGATAGTCAGCTATTACTGCTTTGGGCATACGGTAAGGTTTAAGGCACAGAGGAGATTAGACATGGCTGCTCCAAAAGCAGAACTGCTTCTCCTAACCTGCAAGCCAGAAACCAGAGGGAAGTAAATAATATTATTTTTTCTTTTATTTCCCCCAAAGTGATTACAAGATGTTTCCTATTACACATTTCCTCCTCATTATTGAGATCATTTTTTTCAGCACAAATGAATCCTCTGTTGCAACAGTTCTGCACAGTTTCTCTACCAGCTTTTACGATCAAAGCATGCAAATGACCCAATAATATAAGCAAAAAAGCCCCAGCTATTTCCCTTACAGTGAATCATCTTTTTCTCCCCCTTCCTACATGTATTTCAAATGCAGCCTGAAAAAGAGTCGGTAAAGAGTTTTTTGTCAGCTACATCCCATCACCTGGTGGGGAGATGTAGACCTTAGGGTCTACATCTACTAATCATCTACTAATCTGCGCTTTAGTAAGAGGCTGCTTAGATTTACAGACGGACTAACAGGAGTTTGATAAGAAGCACACAAAGGATCCCCTCCTCGCTTGGTGTTCTAAGTATTTGATTGGTGCCCTCCCAATTACCTGGAATTAATGATTACGCCAAGTTCCTTTATAAGAGGTGATCTTTCCGCCTACGCAGATTATTCTACCATTCCCGTGCTTTAAGTTTCTATTAAATGCACGCTGCTTCAGGCTGGGTACTCTGCGTGGTAGCAATGTACAGCAAATTTAACTCTGTTCTTCATGTGAGAAGGGGAGATTGTAGCTTCAGCTTTTGGATTTGGGAAGTTGTTAATGAATGTTTGAAATTTCTTCCCCAACAAAATCTTAATCTGCGTAAATGTGCTAGAATGCAAACTGCATGCTGTGTGCATGGGTCACCACAGAGAAAATAAAGCCTTAAACTACACAAACCTAGTTGCAGCGTTGAGCAGTACATCATCCAGTGACACCTCGCAGCTCCCTTGAGGATGTGAATCAAAATAAGCCACGGGGACCGGTTCCGCAAGTGCCATGCGTGCATCTGACTCACACAGCATTGTCCCTGCAAAAACAGGTTTTTAAGAATTAAAACACAATCAAGCACTACGGTGAAATCAGACACCTCTGATGCAGTGATCTGACCAAGGCAATCCCAAAGCAGGCATGACTCGAGACCGCTGTATCTGCGTGAAACACAGGAAATTCTAACAGCAGAGGCAGCGCACGCCGCATCGTGCTCGCTTCATTCGGGAAACCTGATCGGCAGTAGAGGATACGTCCATTCCCACGTCCAAAAACAAGCGTGACCATTCCCGCTCTGAAAGAGCACCCCGAGCCCAACCTTTTACATTTTACACTTCTTCTGCCCCAAACATTCCCTCTCGGCTCTCAGCTCCCCCCTTCCCAACCCAGCCACCGCAGCCTTACAACGCATCGCCTCCGCCTTTGTGCAGCCTCTCCTCCTGCAGCCGCTCCGGACCAGCGCCAAGGACGATGTGTAATATCCTTTATTTTTAAACTAGCGCCCAGGAGGCAGATCTGGAGCATCTTATGTCATGTGGTGCCTGCCTCGCAATTGGAAGCGGCTCGTCACCCCACACCGCCGCCTTTTAAGGAAGCTCTGGCCCCGCGCCTGCTCACCAGCCTCGGGGACATCAGGGCTTTGGGGTCCCCCTCGGGGGACGCAGCCCTGGGACACCCCAGAGATTTAACCTGTTCTCGTAAAAAAAAAAAACAAAAACAAAAAAAACAGCCGTTGTGTTTTTGGCAGCTCCTACGCTGCTCTCCATACTTTGTCGTTAGGGGATCTCGTCACCTAAACAAAGCATTTCTAACACTGAAAGCAATGCTGGTTTTATTTAAGGTTTGCAGTCGCCAAAAGCCTTTGACACTTATGACTTGACAGGCTGAGCTTTAGTTGTTTCAGGGAATTTCTAACTGATTGGAGATGAATCTCGCTGTCCTTGGTCTTTTTAAAGAGTGGATTTTAGCATGCTATTTTGCACCTGCATTTGACAGGCACAATTTAAAGCGTGCAACGCCAGGAGCAGGTTTGTCTGAACAACAGGCAGGAGCAAAAGGAAAGAGCCCTTTTGTCTAAGGAACCTGACCCAGCCCAGCTGCAGCCTCCTGCCTCTGCCGGGTGGGGAAAGCCCTGGCCAGCCCCAATTCACAGCAGGCAGACCTGCCCCCAGCCCAGCAGAGCACATGCCCCCCCCCCCCCCTCCCCTTCCGCTTCCTCATCTCTGCAAGGACACGTCGCCGCTCACGCCACGCTCTGCGACGGGCTGCAGCTCACCAGGCAAAATAGTTTAATTCACAAGCAGCTGAAAAAGGGACGTCTCCAAAAATCCCATCTCTGAAGCTCCGAGATAATCAGCAGACGTCACCCAACGCCCCATTCTAGGCTAAAACACCAGAGCGGTTTATTCTGGGGTTTGTTTTTATGTTTTTTTTTTTTTAATACAGCAGCTGTGAGGAAAAGGGCATTATCTCTACAGAGCAGCCCAGTGCTAGGAGCAGCCACCCAGACCTGGGAAACCTGAGTTTAGTTCCCTCCCCGGCCTGGAGGAGCTCACACCCACCCCAGAGGAGCAAGACGGTTACTGGATGGCACGGTGCCCGCTGGAGGTGTCACCGCCGCCTCTCTTGCTCAAGGAGGGTCCTCGGCAGGAGGCACGTACCCACGTACTGTAGAAGCTGTCATCAGGCCTGACCCCCTTTCGCAATACTGTACCCATGTTCCTTCCCAACGCCCCACAACAAGGAGCTTAAGGCTCCCCCGCCTCCCTGAAGGAAGCTTTTCTCTCTGTGCTAATTACAGCCTTTCTCTTGCTGTCTGCTCTTGAATGCAGCAAGAAAGTTTCAAGGGAAAGGGTGGAGGTGTCCTCACGCCAGCGATCTCGCAGCACGGCCCAGCAAGCTCTTGGATGGCAGAGGTTCGCTGGCAACATGTTGGGCAAAGAAAAGCAGAAGTCTCATCTCCTGGACAAGCGTTTTGGCTGGTAGGCTGAAGGTTTGTGCCTCACCCCCGGTCACTCAAGAGGAAAAAGAGCTTCAGAGCGGAGACCATACCTGCGTGCTGCCCTGTGCACATGCTCTTCACCAAGACCCCCCCTGCACAGGGCAAAACCCCGACAGCAGGGTCTCATGCTGACGGGCGCTTGGTTCCCGAGTGTGGACACACCAGGGTGCATGCCTGAAGATGAGGGACATGAGGCCGCACAGCTTTAAAGTCCAGGGCAACACAGCAGGACACCGCTGTCACCACCACATCCAGTGGGTTGGGTTCTTCAAGGAGAATCATGATGTTAATGCCACATGGCCCTGAAAACCTGGAGAGCAGCAGCAGAACTTTTGGAGCGCCCAGGCACACTTGCACCATGAAACAAAGCTGAAGCGCGAGCACAAACAGAACCTGGTTGTGCAAGTTCCCTTGCGAACAGCAGGCCACAGGAATCCCAATTCAATGGTGCATTTTGTGTAACAAATTCAGGGTAGAAACAAAAAATTGCCAATATATACACTCCCTAGCTCCGCTGAGCGCTGCAGCAAGCCCTGTCCTTCTCTGGCGCTCGGTGACAGTAACAGCCATGCTACACAAGCCACTGGAAAACACACAGGCTCACAGAGCCAGGCTAAACACTCATGGAAGCTCACCAGGGGTGAATGGGATCACGAAGGATCCCCTCCTGCCCCACACTGCTTCCAGAGGAGTTAACACACCACAACCCCGTTCAAGAAGGATGAGGAGCTACTGGAGGAGTCCAGAGGAGGGCAACAAGGACGGTGAGGGGACTGGAGCATCTCCCCTACGAGGAAAGGCTGAGGGAGCTGGGCTTGTTCAGCCTGAGGAAGAGAAGGCTGAGAGGGGATCTCATCAACACCTACAAATATCTCAAGGGTGGGGGTCACGAGGATGGAGCCAGACTCTTCCCAGTGCTGCCCAGCGCCAGGACAAGGGGCAATGGGCACAACCTGAAGCAGAAGAGGTTCCAGTTGAACGGGAGGAAGAACTTGTTGACTTGGAGGGTGCCCGAGCCCTGGCCCAGGCTGCCCAGGGGGGCTGTGGAGTCTCCTTCTCTGGAGATATTCAGCCCCCGCCTGGCCGCTGTCCTGTGCCCCCTGCTCTGGGTGAGCCTGCTTGGGCAGGGGGGTGGCACTGGGTGAGCTCCGGAGGGCCCTGCCAAACCCTGCTATCCTGTGACACACCACAGACCTCCAGGGCCGTGAAGAACACACACCCAAACAAAAACCTGCTGGAATAAACCTCCCTTTTAATTAAGCCTGTACGACAACTTAAGTCATTTAAATACAAAGCGTGCTTTGCAGCAGCACAGCACGTCCTAGAACTGGAAAATGGTGAACAATTTCATTTGAAACCACTGCGGCGCTTCACTGACAAAACAAAATAGAAGTCTGGCTACGTGCAAACGCGTGGCACATAAGGGGGCAGGAGCCAAGGTTTCATTTGTAACAGGCTCCGAACGCGCCTTTACTTAAAACACACGCAGAGCTCCAAAAGCATCAGTTCAAATTCAAGTTACCGCAAACTTTGTCAGCCGCCCCAACGTTCTCCAGCACCGGCCACTCTGCTTCCTGCTGCTGATTTATTTTCCTTTTTACCAGTAAAGGCACCATGTCCCATCCGGCCCCATTTGCTGCGTGCAGATCAGCTCTAGGAGGATGCCACATTATCTCGCTGCCTTGCTGCGCTTCTACCAAAACTGAACATTGGCCTTTTTGTTCCTTTGTCCTCTTGAAAGATTTATCAAGTGAGGAAGCAGAGGCTGAGCAACCCGCTCTTCCTCTTTCAGACAAATCCCATTTTTAAAAGGGCAGCGATAAAAACTTCCTAGGCACTAAATATTTTCTCCTGGGCAGTATCACTGAGCACATGTCAGCGTACGGCTGCGCTCGGAATTCTCCGATGCTCCCCTGAGGCAGGAGCAGGGAGAACACGAGGAAAACCAACCCCAAATCCTGTCAGGATGACGCCACGCCAAAGATCTTGAGCGCCGTGACTGCAGGTGGGCGTTTTGACTCCAGCGTGGCGCCTTTGGCGCCGAACCGGAGCTGCCGACAGACCGTGGCTTCGTCAGCCAGACCCAGGGCTCGCCCACCCCGGCGTGAGCCCGCACCCACAGCTCCTCAGCCACGTAGGCCACCATGCAACTCGTTATTCTATATTTTATACAGATTGCCTGGGAATTCACCCAAAATGTCACGGTGTCCTGGAGGAGCGAGGTGACTCACCAGGAGGCTGGGTGAAGTTCCTCTTTCCTAGGCTGCCATTCACCTTACGCCGCCATCTGTGCTCATTTGCTCACGGGTGGGAAATCCCCTCGCGCAGAGGGGAGCGCGGGGACGGGTTTTCGGAGACGCATCACCCACGTTCCCGCCAGCTCCCACACCGCCACGGCTCCACCGCCACCTGAAGCCCAGCCAAGCTCGCAGCCGGCAGCGCCGTTGGTACCGGAGCATCCCCAAACGCTCAAGTCACCTCATGCTACTTCAGTGCCCGTAGTGGGGTGGGAGTGGGGAGAGCCACCCACGGGGAAGGGCCGGGCCCTCTCCTCCATCACCCGCGCTGCCTCAGCCCACGGCGCTGCTCCCCTGACAGGACGGGTCGGCCCCAAATGGGCCGTGGGTTGATTTAACCAAAACCGCAGTATTTCAGCCCCGTTAGCCAGGCCGCCCCACTGGAGAAAGCAGCATCAAGAGACGCCGGCTCGGCCGTTGGCGGAAGGATCCACTCCTCAGTGAAAGAGCAAAACCCACCCGAGGCGGGTGGGCTCAGGCCCGGGTTCAACACCCACACCGGCCCCCCGGCATCGCTGCCTCCCGCCCGGACACCCCGGGGGCCCGGGGCGCGCCCCCCGGGCGGCCCCCGCCCCGCGGGGGCCGGCGGGGGTCACTGGCGGTCGTTGCCCCGCCGTCAGGCGCCGGGGGAGGCGAGCGGCGGCCGCCAGCCCCGGGCCGGGCCCCGCAGGCCGAAGGCCGGACGGGCTGAGCCAGGGCAGCGCCCGCGGGGCGGCGGGAGTCGCTCCCCGAAAGCGGCGAGCGCCTCAGGAGCGGCTCCGCAGCTGCAGGCCTGAGGCGACCCCGCGCGCTGCTGCGCGGCCTTCGCTGCCCCGGGAGGGAGAAGTCAAAGCGCGAGGCCGGGACGCGGTGCGGTGGCTGCTCGCAGCTGAGGGGGCGGCTGGCGGAGCTCGGGCCCCGCCAAACCAGCCCCGCGCCGGGGTTTTCTCTGCAGCGCAGGCGGAGGAAACGGCTGGGCCCGTCGGGCGGTTCTGGCCATGGCGGGAACATCGTTACCAGACCCGGGGCAGAAGGTGGGGTCTGGTGTCAGCTCCACCATCTCCTGCCCTCCCTGGGTCTCGCTTATTTAAACTGAAGTCCCATGGCATGTTTTTTAATTTATTTTTTTTTCTAAAGGTTACAGTCAGGTAGATCAGTTCTCAGTTGTTTCTACCTGATAAAGTTGGAGAAAAGTCAGAATTTTGTTTATCCTGTTAGCAAAACAGCTGCATCCACCAAATGAATTTTGCTGGTGCAGACCAAGAATTCCCAAACATTGGGGTTTTTTTTCCCTGCAAATACTCTCCCTCCCCCCCCAGATACTCCCCACTCACACAGGGTGGGGAGGGTACGATTCACGCCACTAAGTTGAGCAAACCTAAGGAATATGTCATGAGAGAAGCTCCTGCCAGAAGGTCAGGGCCGCAGCTGGAGCAGCAGAGGGCCCAGAGGACAGAACAGCACCGAGGATATTTCAGCTGCAAAACCGCAACAGCACAGTGAGTCGGTGACCACTGAGTCAGCCCCAGGAGCCCTGCACTGTGCTGCCTGCAGGTCCAAGCACCCAAGGGTTCTTGCTTCGTCGGCTGTTTGCCATCTCTTGCAGTCTGAGCCTTCCCTTGCAGCTCCACTGCACTCCCTCCCTGCCCCAGCTGTCTCATCTGCTCGGGTCTGCAGCCTGTCCAAATCCCTTGGACGGCTCCCTTTTGATTCAGATGGCAAACTTACTCTGAAAAGCAAGGATACAAATGGCATCCGGAAAGTCAGGAAGATCTGTAAACTTGGCAGACCTCTAACCTTCTTCCAGTCTTGCCTTGGTCACTAGCCAGTACCTGCTGTGCTGACCGCTTAATTCTCAGCGAACCAAGAAAAGATCCAGTGGCACAGCCCAAAGGTTAACTGAAGTGGCAGGAGTAACCAGTTCTATTTTTGGCGACGCCCTGAGCCAACAAATTACCTTGGGCAAGCTGCTTTTTTTGTGCTCCCAGTGGCCTTGTCTCTCAAGCCGAGGTTGCATCACTACCAAGATAGTTGTCACCCTGTTTGCAAAACTCCCGTCGCTTCTGGGACCAAAGGGGACCACGTTACTGGTGAAGGACCAGACAAGAGCAAAGATAAGCACAGGTGGTGCTTGGGCAACTCTGCCACGGGGAGGAGAGGGACCATTCTGCCTGCGGGGGATCAGCTTATACCTTGGCAAACTACAAGAACCTTAATTATTGACTGGCGATAGCACAGCCCAGCCCTGTTTAAACAAACATGGAGTGTGTTAAGCTTGAACTAGCAAGTGTAGCGGAGTGACTGAACTCTTTGCCAAGTATCGCCTTTGCTGGCTCTATACTTACTAGCAAGTAACTCGAGTGGGGTCCCGGGGTTCTCACTTTCTGAGGCACCAAGAACAGAGAGGCCCAAGAAGCTCCAGGAAAATATTAACAGAGCAGGGAATCACCCACCTGGGGTGAATTTTAGCAATGGCTGGCTTGGCCTGGAAAGCCTTTGCAGGTATCAGTTGCTCCAGTCACCAGCTCATGACTGATCTTACTGAATTTTCATGCCATGAAAATTGCAACCAGCATGAGTTTTGTGTATTGGTACATGGCGGGGGGAAGAGAAAAAAGCATTAAATACTTGTCTTAGTCCTGCACTTGTTGGCTACAGGGAGGAGAGAGGCAAGCGAAGAAAAGTGTGATGGTATCTACTGTCTGCATAGATGTTTTCAGTCTCTGGGACTTCAAAGGGACTAAAGGCCAGTTTCTCATCTGGTGCCAATCAGCCCAGCTCTGCAGCAGCAGCCGTGCCCTGTGGCGTGCTTCCTGCCAAGATCAACATCCAAAGCAAAGCCGCCTGTGTTACAGTTGGAGGAGTGGATAAGCAAGCATAGTGCCTTGGCATTTGGAGGTGTAAAGCAGACCTAACAATTGAAGTGAGTTGTCCATGTTAGAGTGTTAATATAGATTATCCAAACAAATTTTCAAATCCTAGTATAAAGTTACAGTTTTAGTTCGACACGGGTTTGCTGAACTGTCACATCTGCTGCCCCTAGAAAAGGCAGGTCACAAGGCATGAAGAGTTCTTGGTTACAGAGTCTGACTGTGGACCAAGCTTTCAGAAGATACCAGGCAAATGTGGACTATTCAAGAAATGCTAAAAAACCTTCCCCTTTGAAGATGCCTTTCCATTCCTGAGTCACTCTTAATGATTGAAGTTTGACATCACCTTTAAATTGTGCTTGTGACAAGAGAGGGGGAAATGGCTGGGGGTTAAGGAGCCTCAAGCTCTGTTGATAACACAGGCTGGACCTCAAAGGGAGGACCAAAACCTCCGCAGAATCCATTTTGTTCATGTCGGTAAATTTTATGGTGAGGATACCCAGATATTGCAGCGAGTTGAAAATGCAGATGCATGCACGATTTCGATAAAGCCTCCAGTTAATGGTCTGCTTGGATCACTTACAGTCGGACAGCAGCATCTTGGTTGTCTATGCCTGGGACATTACAGCTTGTTGACTACTGTGATATAAGTCACCTTTTCCTGGAGGTATTTAAGAGGCACGTAGACATGGGGCTTGGGGACATGGTTTAGCGGTGGGATGGCAGGGTTAGGGGAATGGTTGGACTCGATGATCATAAGGGTCTTTTCCAACCTAAATGATTCTCCGATTCCTTCATGTTTCTATCCTGCCATGACATTTGCAGGTATTTAACATGCAGAAGACTGAGGTGGAAAAAGATGCCATCGAGGACAGAGGCGGCTCTCACAAGACAAGAGCGGTAGGGTAAGTGCCTTGACAAGACCCAGGGTAAATGCAGATTGGGGCCCTGGTGCTTTAGGCCTGTGCATGTCAAATCACCCTACTGTGGTTAGGGACGCTGGTGTGCAGACAGCACACTTCTTCCTGACAGGGCTTAGTTTGTCGGTGAGGTACAGGCTGGCTGCTGCTGAGAGCTGTGTTCTTCATCTTGGCCGCAGGCTTCCTGTGACCTACAGAACGTCACTCTGCTTTCTGGTGAAACAAAAGAAATTCCATTTACAAGTTCTTTCCTACCTCAAGCAAAGAACAGCCTCTTCATACAGCTGTGGACACAGAGAGAGGGTGGAAATAAGTTTCTTCTTCAGCTTAATCATTCCCCGTATGGAACAGGTCCTATCTGCCCACCTAAATGACCCAAGACAGTTTACACAACTTTTCACTTTCATCACCCCTCCCGTCCAGCCCTGGCAGTGGAGCTGTAAGCTATTCTGGGCTAGCATTCCTCGGACAGTGCTCACAAATTTCCAACTCCAGAGTGACTGAACCCGAGATGTAGTTGCACCCAAGGACATTGACTTGAAAGATAGGGGGCAGGGGACAATATATGAGTTCAGAAATTTCCACATGGAACGCAACAAGAGAATGAATGCGCTGACAAAATGTGCTGGTAAACACGCAGTCACAAGGAAGAAAGGGAGGCAGAAGAGCCTGTTTATAGCACAGTTGTTTCTAAACCTCAACAGGTCATGTTCTCTGTCCCACCAAGGACTTGCAGCATCTCTGGTCGTGGAAGGGTCTGCAGCAAATAGGTATAGGTATCTCTGGAAAAAAAAGCCAAACCTAAACCAAAAAAAAATCCCACAGACAATAAAGAAGAGACACACAGACACTGAAATCCCACAGCAAATTAAGTTCTAGATTCACATCCGACTCTCAGCTGTCACAAATCAAACATAACTTCACCAAACCCAGGGAGTCTTCACCAGAGCGCATCAGCTGCTAACTGACCTGTATCCGCCCTCAGTCTGCAATAACAAGACTCTTCTGCAGTTTTGTTCGCATGAAATTGGAGCAAACAGTATTTGCCCTGTCCATCATAGGCACAAACACCTTTTTATTTTTTTAATACTCATTAAAACCTGCACATCAGTGGATTTTGAAACAAAGCAGCACAGGCAAAGGCTGGCTGCTCTTGTACTCAGTATGTGAAATATAGTATGTGGCACACGCATTTATAAAGCGTGAAAGGCAGTGGAGAAATTAGAATTTCTAACCTGTATAAATGATTTAGTTTGATGTTAGATACCGCCTCTCTTCAGAGGTCTTGCCTATATCCTCTGAACATTAGATAAATAACATAGAATGGTTTGGGTTGGAAGGGACCCCTAGAGGCCACCCAGCCCAACCCCCCTGCAGGAGCAGGGACACCTTGAACCACATCAGGTTGCTCACAGCCCCGTCCAACCTGGCCTGGAATGTTCCCAGGGATGGGGCCTCCACCCCCTCTCTGGGCAACCCCTGCCAGGGTTTCACCACCCTCACTGGAAAGAATTTCTTCCTTAGATCCAGTCTAAACCTACCCTGGTTTAGTTTAAAACCATCCCCCCTTGTCCTGTCCCAGCTGGCCCTACTACAAAGCTTGTCCCCCCCTTTCCTCTGGGCCCCCTTGAAGCCCTGACCGGCCGCACTCAGCTCTGCCCGCAGCCTCCTCTGCTCCAGGCTGAACACCCCCAACTCTCCCGCCTGGCCCCAAGCAGAGGGGCTCCAGCCCTCGGATCATTTTAACCATGTCCTCCTTGTGCTGAGGGCTCCCGAGCTGGACGCAGGGCTCCAGGGGAGGTCTCCCCAGAGCAGAGCAGAGGGGCACAATCCCCTCCCTCGACGCTGGCCACGCTTCTCCTGATGCAGCCCAGGGTAGGGTTGGCTTCTGGGCTGCCAGTGCCCATGGCCGGCTCATGTTCAGCTTTTCATCCCCCAGCACCCCCAAGTCCCTCTGGGCAGGGCTGCTCTCCATTCTTTCTTCCCCCAGCCTGTACTGATACTGGGGGTTACCCCGACCCAGGGGCAGGACCTTGCACTTGGCCTTGTTGAACCTCATGAGGTTCACACAGGCCCACCTCTTCAGTTTGGCCAGGTCTCTTTGGGTGACATCCCGTCCTTCTGGCATCTCAACTGCACCACTTTGGCAAAAGAATTTGATGGAAAGCCATTTGCTCCAAAATGAGAGGCATACAGAAGGTACGTGTTGGAAGAGTTGTTTCCAGCAGCTCAGAAAAAAAATACCAAATGCGTTTCTGGAACTTCAGTAAACAAAAGAATTCTTTTCTCTTGCTGCTGCAGGATGAGAACAGCAGGCTTGCTTCCCCATTCCCATGCCAAGGGACTTTGTTGCAACGGTGTCACAATATTTACCAGGCAGCTCTAGCCCAAAGCAGAACAAGGCTGTGCCCTGTCTGTCCTCCCCATCCAAACCCTGTTGTAACCAGGAAAGGGATGAATGTGTAACCAGGGTAAGAGATAGCAACACGGAAATATGCTCTGTCACTTGGTTACATGGAGTCCAGATAACCGTTGTCTGCTGCGAGACAATACAAGCGGAGAAGTTTGACGATGGTTGACTGTAGTCGGAGTGCGGTGCAAGACCTATGCACCTGTAACTCATCTGAAATGTTAATAATCCACAGGGTTATTTAAACATAAACATGTTTAACATGTGTTCTTTAAACATAAACTCACTGTAGTAAAAAAGTTACAGAACTTTTAAAATGCTCGCAGTCATGAGCGTGTTGAGCTCCCCCATACGAACACGCTGAACCTTTCTGTTCAATGTTCAGGTTCCAAACTTCCAGAAGATTGCAAATTTCTGTCCCAGTTCAGGATGGAAGAAGTGACCTGAAACACTGAAAACATTCACAGGGCAGGCAGATAGAAAGTGGTTGTCCTTCCATGGTCTGGTTTTCGGAATAATTCCACCCCAGCTTACCTGGTCAGCATGCAAGTTACCACACGGCTGGGTACAGCATCTTTGCCCTTGAGCTGCTCCGTCCTGCAGGACGGCCAGCTATGCCCACAAATCCACGGCGGCACGATTCCCAGCGGTGAGGTTTTTGTAGAAGAAAATCCTCCCTCACCCGATGCCTCAAGGAAATAATTCTATAGCAGTTGACGTAGTTGCTGCCTCTTATTGCCCCCCTTTACTGTAGCTGCTGCAGTTCAGTGCCATAGCTCAGACTCACTTTACTGCTGGTCGAGGCTACAAAGCCAGGCTTTTCATGGAGGTGGCCAATCAAGAGCACACGTACCTTTCTCTTGGCACTGAGTTGGAATGGAAAGATGAGGACAGACATGGCAGTTCACTACAGCCTGTCCACCAAAACCTTAAAATCTCAGCTACACCCCACTTAAATACAGCCGAAGCTGCTTGCTGTGATCCTTCTTCCAGCAGGCCACTGGCACAGACACCCAACAGCTCTTCCCAGCTACCTGCGTGCAGTCAGGCATCTTTAACAGCATAGAATCATAGGATCGTTTAGGTTGGAAAAGACCTGTAAGATCACCAAGTCCAACAGCAGATCACACCGCTATCAGATCCAGCAGATGAAGAGTGAAGTTCTCACCCCAAGCCACACCTGCGGATTATCAGCCCCATTGGTTTCCTGATGCACAAATGTTTGCTAAACCATTGAGCTAAAAGCAACTGATAGAGCTTAAATCATGTAAATAGCTTGTCTAAATTAGGGTAGCTGATCATTTCTCAGCTTCACTGATGGTAACATTCACTTCCAAAATGTGCGAGAAGGTGGTGCGAATTTAGGGCAGTGATCTTTCCACCAGCATAGAATTATAGAAACATTCAGGTTGGAAAAGCCCTTTCAGCTCCCCCAGCCCAACCGTTCCCCTACCCCGCCATCCCACCCCCAACCCGGCCCAACCCCCCCCCCCCTTTGGGGAAGGAATTCCCCCCCCCTGGCACAACTTGAGGCCGCTGCCCCTCGTCCCATCGCCCCTTCCCTGGGAGCAGAGCCCGACCCCCCCCGGCTCCCCCCTCCTCTCAGGCGTTGTAGGCAGCGATGAGGGCCCCCCCCCGCTCCAGGCTCCCCCCCAGCCGCCTGGGGCTCCAGACCCCTCCCCAGCTCCGCTGCCCTTCTCTGGACACGCTCCAGCCCCTCCAGGTCCTTCAGGGAGGGAGGGGCCCAACCCTGACCCCAGCATTGCAGGGGCGGCCCCCCCAGTGCCCAGCACAGGGGCACGGTCCCTGCCCTGCTCCTGCTGGCCACACCACTCCTGACACAAGCCAGGATGCCCTTGGCCCCCTTGGCCACCTGGGCACACTGCTGGCTCATATTCAGCTGCCCATGGACCAACACCCCCATATCTATACCTGGGAGGCAAACAGCTGGGAAGGCTACAGCTCCCTGCAGGGAGTGGCACACAAAACCCCACATACACTGTTTTTAACATGACTGTACCCAGTGTTTTCTGCAGAAATTCCAGACAGCTACGGCCAAACCAAGCTGATAACGCTCCAGATAAATGGTTAGTCCTTTAATTCTGATGAAAGGAAATTTCTGGGGTAGGGGAAGAGAGCATTTTGGTTCCTAGCTGTGCTAAATACTAGTCAGGGGGAAGACATGAGGTTGAGAAGAGTACCCTCTTCAAAGTCCACATCCTCAAAGCATCAAGCTGGGAAGCCTTTGCCAGGGACTGTTGTGATACCTGCTGCCACCCAAGGGAGACAGAAGAAAGGGCAAGCGAAGGGCCAAATGCTCTTTTCTCTTTCTCCCATCTTCAGCGCTCACCTATTTGCTTCCAGGCTGGGTAATGCTGGAAGGAAAGCGGCACCCTGGTATGCTCTCAGGACAGGACAGAGCATCCTGTAACACTGGAGCAGCGGCAGCCTGGATTTCATTTTCCTGCTGAAGAGACGTGTGGGCAGAGGAGGAGGTGTGCTACGATGCCACTGGGAAATTCCAGCATGGCCTTGGCACAGCCACACTCAGCAGATTTATCCTCTTAAGCCCAGCCAAAAGCAACAAAGAGGGTTGTCGTCTGACCAGCAGCAAATTCAGAAATGGATGATGCAGAAGACAACGCTCCTGGGGCCATGGCTGGAGCAGGCTCTCACCCAGCATTATCCATACACTGCGGGGCTCCAGGGATACGGCAGCTCCACGCAGGAAAAACCATCGCTTCAGTTTGTTTCTGTGCCCCCTGAAGAAGTTTCCTCAGGAGCAGCAGGTATGGAGATTTACTCTGTTCTCAAGTGCTTCTCCGGAGCATCTACCTACCTACAAACCCAGGACCTGTCCCATCTGCATCACAATGCAAAGTCATCATTAAGTTAAATTTTATTGCTGACGCATTCAAAGAAAATCCGATATCGCGGCTTAGGCAATCTTCTTAGCTTGCATGGGATGCTGTTGTTAATACTTTGGTAGAATGGACACAGAAAGCCACCAGTTCAGGCTCCCTTATATTTTACACCAGTTGTGCTAGGATCGCTCAGCAGTAAAATACAGCACGGACAGGGGGGGAACCAGAAAAGCTTTCAGGTAGGAAAGTGCTGTGTGGGCCGGTACTGTATAAAAATAGGGATTCTCCACATTAAAACTGGCTGAACACAAGCAAACTTTTTTTTTAAGCAAAAAAACCCCCAAAGGCAATTTTTTGGTTTGATTTTAATCCTCTGGGATTTTCTTTTTTTTCATTTCTCCAGTAAAACAATTCAAGGGAATAACTTTATTTAAGATTTCATTATCAGCAACCAAAACTACGGTATTTTTCACAGATAAACATGAAATTTCAAAGGATCCCACCACCCTTGCAGGGCATTTGCTTCCATCAAAAGACGGATTTTTGTCAAAATCTCCCTTTAGTGCAATCAAGTCACACGGATCCTTTGCACGGGATTGGATTTTAGCTGAATTCCAATTTGCTTTGAGGACCGTGCCCTCCTGTGGGTATCTGTTACAGCTGCAGCAGACACGCTCCCTTGCCAGCAGGCTTAGCTTCTTCTCCTTCTTTACCAGAACATTTCTTAAATAAGGCTCCTTCCCCCAGACCCACCCCGGTGCTGCACAGGCGGAGAAGGATGAGATCTGGCTTATGCAATGGGTTGCAAGAAAGAAGGAAAAATGAATTCCAGTGATCAGCTTGACACGAGAAGTGATGAACAGGTCCCTAATTAAAGCCTAACCAGCCCTGGGATTTCTCCGCAGGTTTCCAGGAGGGAACTGGCTCACTTCCAAGGTTTGTGGGACTTTATCAATGGTTGTGTGCTGGGTATTATCAAGAATTTCAGGATATTGCTGGCAGGGATTAAGAAGACAGGGACCCTTCTGCTTTGGGTTTCCTACAATAATTGATGCTTTGGAAAGAATAAGAGCATATCCGAGTGTGTTTTACATTTCTTTTGCAGAGGTACAGGTGCCATGCAGCGGAGAATCGTGCCCAGAAAACTAACGTGACAACAAAGCTGCAGCAACACGTTGCAGGGGATGCTAAACTGGGAAGGACTGCAAGGCACTTCTGAAGGATTTCATTAAGCTCTTAGTAAATTTGAGTGATGACTCAAAATAAACATGATGCAACTCCGGACGGCCAAATGCAAAGCACAGTGCTTAAGCAGGAATAAGTGACCGCAGCATTGCAGGATCAAAAATAACTATTTACGTAGCACGTCTGTAGGAAAGGCCTGGCTTTTTCTTACAGGAAAAACCCCAGAGGGTTGTTTCATTTAGAAAACAAGAGATTGAGAAATGAAAAATGAGAACAATCTTCAAACACATCAGCAGGTGCTGTTAAGACAGAGAGATGAATCTGGTCGCCATTTCCGATGGTAAAGGTGGTTCATGTGTATTAGGTATTTCTCAAAACTATTCCCTCTCTGTTTTCTATTTTACTGTTTCTTAAGCAATGACATCCTCATGTATAAGTTGATCTTTTTAAATATCCTCTGCTTAAGGGTCTACAACTCATTAAGAGAGCGACTTATTTTTTCTCCGGAGCTCCTCAAAATCTCACCCGGCATGTCCTTGGTACTCAGACACACAATTCTCTGAATTTTTCCAGTATAACTCTCGTAGTAACCTACCAAAAGTGGGTATTCTAACCCCAAACTTGCAGACAGACCACACGCTAACCAGCAAGTCCAGTCCCTCTGATTTATGTTGCCTCACTCTGACACTTTCTCTCCGTCCCTCCCTTTTCCAGTAACTCCTTTCCTGATATGTTAGGTAAGAAAACTAATAATCCTGCGGTGTTTGGAGCTGGCTGTGTTATTGGAGTCTCCATGGGTACAAATTCCACACACTTCCTTGGCTTAGGCTGGGACATACTTTTCAGAAAACGTTGCAGAAAAATAATACATCATAAAAGCTTTTTATTGCATGTCAATAAGGTGATCCTGGAAACCTTGAAATGTCTGACGGGGCTTTTTCAAAGCAATTGAGAAGTGCACTTGGTGATTCTGCTGGGTTTCACTGGGGAAAAAAACCCCAACAAAACCCCCACAAATGAAAGTATCCCGTAAAGCTTTATAAAAAATGCTGCTTTCCTTGGCAGCACCGACCTTCAAAACCCGTCGAGAAGAACTGGGACCGACCTAAGCACGTATTGGTTTTCATTACACAGCCCTTACTGCCAGAATTAAAATAAACAGGAGAGGACATGGGGAGCGGAGCACCTCCCTCCCCGGTGATTAAAGCAAAGTGGCATAGCCACCTCACATCTATCGGTCATTTTAAACTTAAGAGAAACGCCCGGGATATAGGGCTGGGTTAACTCTGCATGGGTCGGGCCAGCTCGGAAGCAGCGAGATTGATGGGTGTTGGTGGGAGATGGAATTACCCAGGAGAAGAGGAAGGCCACATCCCCGCTTGTTTTTAAAGCTATCCCTCCGTTTGTAATTTCTTCTTTAGGAGCAAAACTGTATTTAACCTTCACCACAAAGCCATGACCAGGCTCATCATTAACGTTACGATGACCCCTTTGCTTGCAAAGAGAAACTTCTTAGAATGTGAACAACGGAAGAACCGTCTTAACTTTGAAATATGTTTACATTTGTCACCTATTACAAATGCAAGGTGAAAAAGAGGAAAATCACATGAATAGCAGTGTCAGCGTTTCCGTCTTAGGGACAGACACAAAACTCAACCTGCATGAAATGCCAGAAAACAAGAGAATTTGGCTGTTCCTTTGCAAAAAGACTGGGACAAAGTGGCTCAGCGCGAGCCGGGGTTCTTGCAACTACTTAATATTAATTTCCAAAGGAGTTGCTTTAACTACCTGGGCAGCTTTGTACATGCTGATTTGTTTTTATAGGAATCTGTATCCAGAGCCAGATTCTGCAGGAGCAGAATTTGTGATGCCTGCCTCAAAAAACCTGGTTTTCCCCGCAAAATGAAGGAATAAAGGCCATCCTTATGGATAGATTTTAGTCTGCATGCGTTCAGGACACCCACCAGTGCCTTGCCAGCGAGGCCAGGCAGGCACGTCCGGACTGGGAAGGTAAGCCTAAGGCTACAAATCCCCTTTTTCACCCAGCGCAATTTTTCGAGTCTCTCCTGGTCACTCAGGGAAGGGATTTCAAGGAAACTTCACCTGAAATCTACTGAGTTTCCAGCCTGAACCGCTTCCAGGAGGACAGAGGACGCCCGTGCTGGGTAACACCGATCCTCACCGCAGGCGTAGTGGGGATGTTGGTGTAAGGGGAGAAAGCGTAGAGCCGAGGTAGCGGCTGCTTTTGCAATTCTCTGCATCCAGAGGCTACAGTTTAGGCTTCATTTCCCCCCGCCCCCCAAACCCATCGGTTACACCTTCCCACCCATGAGCGCGCTCGGGGGGGGGGGGGGGGGGGTTCGCCCCGCAGCACCCAAACCTTGCACGCTGCACATGTGCAAATAAAGGGGGGGGGGGGCAGATCCTGCACATTTTCCAGCCGAGCGCGGGTGCTGGGAGCTGCTCCCGAGCTGCCGGCAGCTGGCAGATGCCTCATCCGGACCCGCTCCGGCTCTGCACAGAGCTCACCAAAACCCACGCTTGCTGCTGTGGCCGTCCGGGGTTGGAGCCTGGCATTTTGTGGACTTAGCCCATTCTTTAAAACCCGTGACGGATGCTCCGTCCGGGGCAGCATTTGCTGTTAGATGGATAATTTTGCATCACGGGCTGATGCTGCTCCCAAAAGGGCTGTCAGGCTCTGGAATGGGCTGCCCAGGGAGGGGGTCGAGTCCCCATCCCTGGAGGGATTTAAAAGAAGGAGAGATGAGGTGCTGAGGGCCGGGTTTGGGGGTGGGATGGCAGGGGTAGGGGAACGGTTGGACTCGATGATCTTAAAGGGCTTTTCCAACCAAAGTGATTCCAGGATTCTATGATTTTACCCTTGTTCCATCGCGTCCCCCACCGCCTCACCTGCGCTGGGGCGGGAGGCGGCAGCGTGTACCTGTGTGTTAAGGGCGCTGCGCAGCCATTCCCTTAAATTTCTAAAATTTGGGCTAAACCAGGACCCCTGACCCCTGTTTCTCCATCAGCTCCCATCTGTCTGTGTGTGTCCCCTGTCCGTCCGTGTGTGTGTGTGTGTGTGTGTGTCCCCGGCTTTGTTGGTTGTGACTTCAGAGCCGGTCGCTATGGAAACGGTTTGATGTCATGGGGAACTGGGAGCTCAGGTAGGGAGAAACCAGCGGCAACTCGGAGAAACCCCGAGTCCGCCCGTGTGCGCACCGGATTTGTGCCGTTGCCCAGGAGCCGACGGGAACTTTTTAAATATTTAATATGAACTATGAATATTTAATAGCGGAAAAATAACTTTTTTTTTCCCTTTTTTTTTTTTTTTTTTTTTTTTTTCCATGGAAGGGGGGCCACAGGATCACCCCCCCCCCGCCGCCCCATCCCCGCCGCGTCCCGCCCCTCTGATGACAGACAGCCGTCGCGCCAACCGCCGGCGGCGCCCCGCGGCGGGGTGGGCGGGGCCGGGCGGTGACGTGCAGGGAGAGGGTAGCAACAGTTGCTTCGAGACCCGGCGCCAGGCGCCATAGTGACCGTAGCCCTGGAGACTGTTACTTGCCAACGGGAGCAACGCGCGGTCCCGGCGGCCGGAGCCCAGCGCAGCCCGCGGCGCCCGGCGGGGAGGGCAGGTGAGCGGGGGCGCGGCGCCCCGCCGAGGGGGGAGCAGGGGGGGCCGCGGGCCCGGCCGGGCCCCGCCCCGGCCCGGCCCGGCCCTCCGCCCCGGCTTCGCGCCTCGGAACGTTTGCCCGGGGTCCGCCGCCCCTCGGTGCCGCCCGGGGCTGAGGGCGCTCCCCGCGCCGCCGCCGGAAAGTTGGGAGCGGGGGAGGACGACACCAACCTCCCCCCCCCCCCCCCCCCCCGGCCCCGGGGGCCCCGCGGCCGTCCCCGCTCCGCGCCCTGCCCGGGGAGCGGGAATCCAAACCGCCCCCCGGTGGCGGCCCCGGCGGGGGGAGCGCATCCCTTCTCCCAACTTCTCTCCCCGGCTCCTTGGTTTGGGGTTTTTTTTGTTGTTGTTGTTTCTTTGCCTTTTTTTTTTTTTTTTTTTTTTCTTTTTTTCCTTTTAACTCCCTGCTCCGAGCATCAGGTTCTGTTCGGAACGAACCTTGGCTGCCCAGCCCCCGGTGGGCCCGCCCCCCGCCCGGCGGGGGGGGGGCGGGGGGCCCCCGGCCGGGTCCCTCCGGGGCTCACCGGGCGGGGGGGGGGGGTGTGCGTGTGTGTGTGTGTGCGCTTGATTTCAACTCCAGCTCTTCCCGTGAGTTTGCCAGAGCTCTTGAAATCCCGGCGCTTGCTTTCTTGTCGGTCTCGGAAACGAGCGAAAATTGCGATAAGACCTATTTTTAGGCATCTGCCGTCTATTCTTGACTTGGTTTCTCCTGTTTGTTTTGAATAAAGTATCTTGTGAAACAAGACTCATCTCCTGTCCAGGCAGGATTTTGTGTATGTGCCTATTTCAAGCGTGAGTTCCTGCAGCCTGATTAAATCTTTCCATTCTTTGACTTAGATGCTACTCTAAAGTCTTTTTTTGGTTTTGCTATTGAAAGAAGCAAATCTTACTAATTAAAGAGCAAAGTGGAATAAATAATCATTTTTTAAAATTTACTTCCTGGTTTTGGGCTTGTAATATCCTTAAACTGACTGTGCTCAGCTTCAGATTTGTTTGTTAGTCAAGGCTTTTTCCATCTGCTTCTGCCTCAACTTTTCAACTCTCCATATCTTTTACAAACCATTTCAGAATAGAGGGTGATTGCTGGCTTAAAAAAAGAAAAGAAAAAAAAATCAGTCTTAAAACATATAAACCTTAAGCTCCTAAAGACTGGGGTTCCTTCCGTGCCTCTGCTGTTTGACTTTTCGGTGTGAGTTTGCTTCAGTCAGTTTAATTCAATCTTATCTCAGGTTTTATTTAAAGTTACGTGGCTTGTGGAAGGGAAGGCATCTGGGAAGGCCCTCTCATGGTCAGCTATTTCGAGAAGTGTTGAATCAGCCCCCGAAGGTATCTTTCTCTGTTGAGGGACTCTAGGATGAGCATGGTTTGACTTCTTAGGTGGCTGAAGTCAGGTGAGGGGAAAAACCACACTTCTAGGACAAAATTGTGGGTGTTGGATATCTGACATCGGGACCAGGATGCGGTGGTTCCAACAGTGACGCTTATTGTTTTCATTTTGAAAAATCTTATCTCGTATTTTTCAAAACCCAACACATCCAACTGGTTCTTTACCTCTCAATATTGCTGTCCCAAGGGACGTGACATTTATTTGAATTTTGTGAGATGCTTTGCATTTGCCTTTCGGTGTATGCAGATGTGGGCACGTTCTGCTTTTTTGTTTTAAGTCTTTAGAATCCGTGCTCTCAAAACTGTTCTTGTATCAGTGAGGTTTGGAAATGCTCATCTTTTCAAATGGAATCTGGGTTCTCAGGTAACTGCAGGATCTTGACCTTAAGGGTAAAAGCACAAGCAAGGGGTTGACAACTGGAATGTCTTTGTCCCGGCTTGCTTTCTGCAAAATGGGAATGAACCCAGTGCATTCGTGGATGGCGATAAGAGCATCTGCTGCCACAGAGGAATTCAAGAGCCAGGTCCATTAGACTTCACATGAGGCTCCCACAGACAGTCCCCGCTTTGCATTTCCCTGCTGTGCCATTTGCATCTCATTAATTCCTCTCAAAGTACTGTGTCCCTGTCCTGGGGCCCTGCGTGCCAGCTTGGTTTGCTGTGGAAGTGTCCGAGCCAGTGCAAAATCCCAACGCCGTGCTACAGCAGCCGGAGAGGGTGTAAGATGTGCAGGCAACTCATTGGGTGCCATGGCCGTGGCCCAGTGCAGCAAATTCTCCCTTAGCATCAGATCTGCCCTCTCAAAGAGCAATGTGTCGGTTTGGCATACAAATGGAGGCCCATCTTCATCGAGGGACTTGGCACTGCATGTCCTGTTGAGTCCCCCACAGCAGGGGGTAGGGGTTGCCCATCTCAAGACCTAAGGCTGAGTGGGGTCTAGAGAAAGTAGCTGTTAAATCATGTGTTGTGTACGTGAAGGTACGTTAGAAATACGCTTTCTGTATATTTTTGCGTGTGTAAATCTGACAATGGTAATTTAAGCAGCCAGTACCACTGATGTTGTGTGTCCTGGCTATCTGCTGGGGTAAATTCTCCCTTTAAGAGTATTCATTGCTGCTAAAAGTCATCTCTGTACTTGTTACCCTCTTCTGTGACAACTTCTTCAGGGCTGCCATAAATGCAAAGCCTCTGTCAGTGGTTAATAACTGTAGCTTTTCCTAGCTCGATCGCAGTAAAATAGATGGCGCCAGTCATTGTCTTTAAATAGTCTCATGCTTGTAACACCTCGGAGCATTGACAGCTGTTATGTTTAATCACACCATGTTTTCGCTTTTAATACAGGCCTGTAAACATAGCTGTTTTAACGTATTCTAGCATATTTTCCTTGTTCAGTTTTAGCACTCCAGAGCTAAAAGCGTCCTGCGGCGTGCAGGGTCACAGCGTAGGGAGGGCAGTGCTGATTCAACAGGCGTATCTTACCACTCGGCTTCTCAGCCAAAGTTTCTGCTGAAGGCTGCCGAGTTATATTTAAACCGAGTTTTCCCCTCTTTCCCTCCCTCCAAACAAATGCCGGCGCAGTTAACGTCTGGACGCCCGCCAGCTGGAGCAAAGCACTGCCCGGACCAGCGTGCCAGGGCTTGCCGTGGGTGCTGCGAAGAGGAGCGCCTAACCTCCCCCTGTGTCAGCGCATGCAGCTTGGTGATCCGGGATTATGTTTCTGATATTTGAAACATATGCAAGGCTTCATTCTGTAATCTGCACTTCGAGACTAGGTATTTTGTCTTATTTGGACTGGCACTTCTTTATTCCTGTGTTCAAACATTCACAAATCCACCTTATTGTCTAAGAATGTGCTGGCTTTCTCACATCAGGCTGTTTCTGTCTCAGTAGCATATGAACTAATTATACCATAAATACATAAATAGACCACAAAACATTTCTTCGGCGCAAACCATGTACCCATTAATACACTGAACAAAGAGGAATCTTTTCATACAGGGCACGACCTACAGAAAATCACTTTTCTTGACACAGAAAGCATGGAGACAATTATTGCAGTGCCCATCAGTACACAAATGGTTTCCAGTTAGGGAAGAAAGGGGGGGAAAAAAACCCAACCCCCCCCACTTTCAGCTTTAGGTCATGTTTTCATGAAAGATGCCGATGTTTGCATTTCACCCAGCTGAAACAGAAGGACTAGAAAAGCTTAAATTTGTGTAATTCAGCTGACTTGTTAAAACAGTATTTGGTGATGTGTAGACGTGTGATTTCATATCAATGAATGCGGAAATCTTCCTCTTCTGATGATAATCTTTTTACTTATGACACTGGGGGGGTGCGTAGGCAGTAGCTATCCAGCATTAAATGTACAAGGAGTATTTCAAATTGCAACAGCAGCAAGAGTCCTCCCAAACAGAACTCTATAAACTGTTTTGTTGATCTGGTGTTACATAGGAGTCAAGAGCTGTAGAAATGCCAGATGAAGGCATTTGAAAAAGTAATATAAAGGCAATTGATAAGCTTGCTTTTTTCCCTAAATTAGACTTCTGTTAAGAAATTAAGAATTTCTTTTTCTGAACTTAATAAATGCTGGAGAAGTGGCAGTATAGTACAAATGTGTCGTAGCAATGAAGCTTTGAGTTTAACAATTTAACATTGCAGTTGCTTCCAGAGAAACAGGGGTCACAGAATGCTGTGCCAATGATGACTGACTATAAAGCAAATGCAAAAAAAAACCAAAACAAACAGGGATTCTTTGTTGTCACAAATCAGTACTTTGCTGAAGTCCTTGGTGTCTCTAGCAAGAAGCTGACAGAAGAAGTAATTGCATTGACTGCTGTGATATTCCTCACTGCTGCATCGTTTAGTTCACTGATGCATATTATGACCATCCAGTCTCCACAAATCATTCTTTGCAGTTTGGGGTGGTTCGTCTCTGGCTTTACATGCGGGAGTGACTGAATGTGTATCGGGACAAATGACAGCCGGTACCTGTGCCGTATGCTATGATGAAGACCAGCAGTTTGAGACACATCCCTGTCTTCTGTGGCAGAGTGACTTCATGCCCAGACTTCTTCAGGGCATCTCTAGTTTTTACAGAGTCTCTGGTCCTTCCAAAGAAAATGCAGAACACAACCAGGAACAAAGTGAAAGCAGGAGGCAAGAAGCCTCTGTGGATGCCACCGTCTCAGAGATGCATGTAGCAGCATCTCTCCATGGAGATCAGCACCCGCTCCTCTGGAGTTGTCGTGTCGCATCTCTTGGGGCAGCCCAAGCTGTGCTGATGAAAGCACTTAAATAGACTAAGCTGGAGTTTTAAAATTGAGCTTTGCTGTCTTCAGGCTAAATCGAGTTTTCTTGATGTCTGAAATTTTGCTACCGTATATGCGTGGTGCCGAAGGGCTGTGTTTCCTTTCTGTGCCCTTGCCAGCTGATGGTGTTCTGCTGTGAGAAGTTCACAGTGTGGGTCAGGGTTTCCAAAGCGTTGCCTGCTCAGCTCCCTCATGGGAAAGGACTTGGGTTGTACTGTGGGACGCGGCAGCAAGCTCCAGCGTTTGGGGCAGGGAGCGTGCAGGAGCTGCCTCCTCTCTTAGCCACCAAGTAGCTCTTGGTGCTGTACACAGAGGGAGATGTTTGCATGTGAAATTATATTTTCCCCATCCCTTCTAGAGAAAAGGTGCACAGCTGGATTTACTTTTCTCCCATATAGTTTTGGAATTTGTGTTTTCCCTTTCCCATCGGGCACTGAGCCCGTGCTTGTACACACCAGCAGACGTGTGCTGCAAACACGTGCCCATCCCCTTGGCAGGACAAATTAATCCATGTAAAGCCCACGTGGCATGAGTGAATCCGGGCGTGAGGAAAGATGGGTTTGCCTCCATAGCTGAGTTTTTGTAAGTGCCCAACTCATTTGGAAGCGCTAGGATGAAATCAATGCTCCAATCTATGCGGTGATGCACCAGCTATTCAGGAGTTTGTCTGGGATTACGTGGTTGGTGGTTCTTCAAGGTTAATGCGACGCAGAGGGCCCCACTGAACTAAGCCCATAATTAAGGATGCTCCTTATTTTGGAGTAAAAGACTGACAAGAAACATCAAGGGAAGAAGAGAGAAAGGAAAAGGCACGGGTGGAATGATTATAAGCAAACAACCTAAGCCTAATAAGCAATTTCCTTAGCTGCCACCTAGTTAGTCACTGTGAGACTATTCTTTAGTATCAGCTTAAGATCCCATTGCCACCATGACAACCCTGGAACTATTCTGGATCATTTCTGTCTTAACACACAGCTGATCAAACACTCACCTTCTTTTGGGAATTACATTAGTTATTCTATTTCTTCTCATCCCTGGTGGAAGGTATCTGGGATGCTGGGAGTGCAGTGGGTTTTAGAAAAAGGAAGCTCGTGCTGAGAGGTAGTGCCCCTACCTGTGCTAGATAAGGCAATGTTTTAGGAGGAACTTAAATCTTCATGTCTACAAGCATAATTGGGAGTGTAAAGAAAATTCTGATGTTGCATGTTAGTCCACAGATGGCCAGCTTTGGGCAGAGGGGGTCACCTGTTTCATATGCTTTGTTAACAGGGGGGAGTGAATGGTGGGGTACCCGGCTGAGGAACCATCTGACCTCGGAATGACCATCGTGAAGTGGCAGAGCAACTGCTTGCAAAGATCCTGTTCTACTGGTCTGTCTTGAGTAGCAAATACACTGTGTTTTACGAGTCTTCGAGTTAGGCTAGCCTGCCTTCGTGTAGCTGAGCAGGTAGGCAGCGGGACACTTTACAAGGACTTTTTTTTTTTTTTTTTCCCTTAAAAAGTGCTATAGTGATTAAAGAAACCAGGGCACTGAGCATTTAAGTTTTGCTATATCATGTGTGGAGATCCAGCAGCCATATGCTGTGATGTAGTGATGGCCTGAATACAGCACTGGTTGAAGTTGCTCTGTTCACTTGATTTGGAAAGGTTATTTACGGTGGATTCCTATATCTTCTAGAATGGGATAGTCCAGATGATCTGAGCACGTTGCATCTGATAGCTTTTGCACGAAGGATTTCCCATGTTTTGTCCCTTGCCGGACTGGATGCTGACGTAGCGCACCTCTAATCAGCTCATGTGAAAAGGCCTTTTTCTTTCTTTTCCCTGCTTGGCTTTCTCCAAGATCTGATCCTGAGCTGAACCACTGCTTGATGACGTGTGGGCTGGACTAGTGCTGCTTGTGCCTTGGATGGGTTTACTGGCCAGTGTTGGACAATCTCACTAGTCTTAAGCATCTTCCACTCGGTGGGTAAACGAGGCCATGGGACAGGTTAACAAGGCACAGGCAAATGGCATTCCTCTCCCCATCACCCTGGTGGCAGAGGGTTTCACCAGTGTCCAGGCAGAACCTGGACAAAGCAGGGCTTTGCTGAGAAGGGTGGAGAAGGCAGCCTGTTCTTCACTGCGTGGCCAAACCTTTCCTGTCCGCTGTAACTGAGGCTACAGCTGGAGAAGGGAAGCAAAAGGAGGCATCTGGAGATGTGTGTGACTAGGTGGACAAATGGCCCATCTCCATGCAGCTAGGGGATGCTGGGGGAAATGAGGCTGACGGCCAGATTCTGCGTAGAGCTGGATATTCCAGTCGGTTCACTCAGATCTGGGGCCTTTCTGGCAAACGGGCAGTAGTCTTGTATTTTCTTTTACCCAGATTGTGTTCTTGTTTGGGCAGTAAAGAGAATTTGTGCATAGCCTCTGATAAGATGAAGTTTGCAGAAAGCTGGGAGGAAGGATGTTCTGAGATGAGACCAACGTCTTGGAGTGTTGTGGGTACACTGCTTGTCAGTGTTGTCACCTTGCTGGTCCGTGCAAGGGTATCTTTCTCCTTCTCTCTCCTCCCATGAGCTGTCTTGGTTTCTACAGTCAAAACAACAACTTGAAATCCATCTGTGGGCTGTGAAATGTGGCGGTATATGTGAATAAGTGCACATGGACTAGTTCTGTCTAATTTATCTTCAGTCCTTGTATTTAAAAAAATATTTTACATGCTGTTTAAACTCCCACCCGATTCCCCCAAAAGAAGATGAAATGCAGATATTTTCAAATATTCATGACCTTAAATGACCAATCATGGGAGGAAATTTTTCTTTAATAGGTAAAGATAATAAGAGAAATAATGACTTCTGGTCACCAAGCTAATCTTCAGAGCTTCCTTCTTCCTAGCAAATATTTATTCTTCTTAATATGACGGATATGCACCATTTTTCAGAAGGTTTGCACCCTCCAGGAAAGTGAAATATCCCTCACCCAGGGATATTTCACTTGAAGAAACTGCCTGCGGGCTACCTGTCCTCCACAGTTGTTTGAACTCCTAATGCAGGTTTTTCTATATTAATTGTCTTCCCCCGAACCGTAAATAGAGAATTCACCCTTCATGTTTTAGGCACCAGCTCTGTTACATTCTCCTGCTGAGGCTGACAACCTGCAGCACTCCGACTTGAGCTGGGCATTGCAAAAGCAAAGGCTGTTCCTACTCGTGGCTTAGCCTAAGGATCTGTTGGTGTCTGTGTTTTCCCTTAGGAATAGCATTTATTAGGGTAGTGTCCATAAGATTGCTCCCAACACCGTGGTCAGGTAATATTCAGGCTCAGACAGGAGCCACTGGCAGGCAGGAGGCACTGAGATGGTTAGATCTGCTGCTTGCTGTGCTAATAAATGGACTTATTTAAATTTCAGAGTATTGTCTTGTATGCTGCCACCATTAGAGAGAACTGTATAAGGTAAGGAGTTGTAAGCCAGACAATTTGTGTTTCAAATTATACCGGAGCAGCAAAAGTCCTTTTTGATTCTCACCACTGCTTTTTTCCACATTTTCATTCTTCCCAATCAAGATGCTGCTCAGAAATTAAAAATCTTTTTAAAAAACCAACACCAAAACCAACCAAACAACCCAACTTGGTTTAGATGAGAAATGCAGTCAATGCTTCTGTAACATTTAATAAACTGCATGCTCCCAGAGGTTTACCTGGCTACTAAAATTTTGAGTCAGTTCATTACTTAATCTTTCTTGAGGTAAAGGCACTGAGTAGAAATGGCTTCTTTCAGACTCATTATCTAATATCAGTTAAAAACCATGAATATTTGAGCTGTTACAGCGCCAGGAAGCCCCAACATACCCTGATAATCCTTTACCCTGGGTGCGGTACAGCAGTGCAGTGGGGGCCGGTCTGTGCCCCAAAGCCCTCACAGCAGGTTCATAGGACAGGCAGAGCAAAGATTGTCTTACAATGAACATGGGGGTTAATTATTTTGTGCTGGCAACATGTTTTATCCATCACAGAAACCTTCTCTGCAGTCCCCATCCAAGACATTCCAGTGTGGTGCCTCATCAGCTGCTGCTGCGTCATCTCCGTACTGTTGGGAAGGGCCGTCGCCACAGCCTTTCGTTACTAGGGAAGAGCCCGATGCGCCCTCAAATACAGGATCTTTAGGCTGTTTAAGATACATAACACTTTTAGAGATCCACTGCACCGAGAGCAAACACCCTTCTGCGCCTTCACGGAGGAAATGCATGGCATGCGAGCTATCGTGTTGGTGCTAAATAAACAAACTACAAACACCCAATTTTTAGAGTTGATTTTTGGAGTCAGTATTCTGATTCTTAACACGGCATGAGGACAGAGCATACACAAGTTTGGGCGAGGCGCTGCCTTTCTGTTTATCCCACTGTATCTATTGTCATGGTGGATTACAGCTGAACCCAGTAGTGGATTGCAGGGTAAGTCTCTCCTAAATACAGACTGTGGACCGGGTACTTTTCTGCATCTTTTTCACGGATGCAATCACTCATGAAAATATGAACCACCTTACTGTAATGCTCAGGAATTTTTAAGTCCCCTGCTGTTGCTGTGTAGGGAAATGAGCTTTGTCTTCAGCTCCACAGGTACCATGCAAACTCTGTCTTCCTATCTCATTTGTAAAAAGCACTAATCATTATTTCCTTGATGGGGACCAAAAGATATTTTAATATCAAAACATCTGAGGGTGTGTGTGTCACAATAAAACCTGTGTGTTTATGCAGGCCCTGGGGCTATATCTATATCTGTGTATGTGGAGATACAGGTATATTTTATTTTTTTATATATATATACATATATATATAAAAAAAATACCTGTGTACATACATATATATACATTTTGGTAGAGTGTAGTTCCAAGAGTACACCACGCTGAAGGATGTTTGTTCCGTGTTTCTGACGCACCTCCTTGCCTCCAGACGCTGGGCTTTCCGAGCCACCTTAGACTCTCCTGTGGGATTGTGCTCTGAGGCATAAATTAGTCTCTGATCTAGCAAGTCCCATCTTCTTCTGATCCAGAATCCACGTCTATTGGTACTTCTGAGTCTGTTTGGGAAACCCTGCTTTATTTGCTCTATGCTTTCATTTTCATTTTCCATTAGGGAAAAATTCAATACCTGCCTTTTTTCCAGGAGCCAGAAAGCTGAGCTGGGCAGACTTGTAAGGATTAATATTTGTAATCCTGAAGTGATTGCTGCTTTACTCACTGATCAAAATCACATATGCATTTTTTTGGGATGGTTTCATTATTAAAGGTCCTTTCCAACCTAAATAATTCTATGATTATTGCTCTGCTTTGTGCCCTCTCGGAGTACTTTGTGCAGAGACACCGCCTTTTACCCTCTGGACACTGAGAAGGGGATGCGTGCTGCAGGGCTCTGGCTGCTCCGTGTCCTCAATGCAGTTGTTGACTTTTCTTTGCTCCCCTGGATGTTCATGGGAAGGAACCTCCAGGAGAAGCACCTACTCAGTGGATTTTCCTCTCCCTTCTTCAGAGGGCTGGCAATCTTGCAGGGTGCTAGCTGGTGAAGGTGCAGAAGCCACGCTCAGAGCTGTGTTTTGGTCCTGAAATACTGAGAGAGAGGAAAACAGCCAACCAACCCCTGGAGAAATTATTTAATTAGAGAAATGCTTTTGGGTGGAAAAGGCTGAGTGGGGGATTTCTTGATGAAGTGACTCCAATATCATTCTTCAGGCTTTTTTACAATTCGGGTGAACACACATGCAGAGTGCTCCCAAAAAGTGAATTTTGGAACAAAAACATTTGGGAAGATGAACTGCAGACGAGCTAAACTGTTGTTTCATGTCGCTCTGTTTGCAGGACCTGATGAGAAACACGGGATAGTTTCAGTGACACTCCCTCTCTTTGCACGTTTCAAGAGACAATTTATGTCATGGATTGAATTTTTCCAGCTGTATTCTAACCTCATGTTCTCAAAACTCCAGCTTTGTTCTTAAATGCCACCAAATAACTAAATTAATACATCATACATTGCAATTCTTATTCATGTTCCCTGAAGAATTACTTAATACTTTGGTGATGAGTCTCCTCTTAGTCTATCGTTAAGGAATTTTTGTGATAGCTTTCATTTTGGCAGCTACTTGGTTGAGTTTATATCCTGGTGTTGGACAACAAAATGTTCCACAGTGAACGTTTTGAATGTGTCTCCTGATTTCTAACTGCTCTCTTTCATATATGAGGGTGAATTATATGATTAGCCAGAACATTATGGAATATTTCTGCTGGAGAGAAGTGAATTGGCTATGGATTAACTTCTACTTTATGCTTCTGGCTTATGGCCATCCTAGGCTAATAGTGACATGAAAGTTGGTGGGAACTGATAGCCTGTGGCCTCTATGCAATAGTTTTTATACCTTTTTCTCTATCAGGTTTATGAAAATTTTACTGATTTTCTTGGATCAGAAAGAGTTGAGCTACTCTCTGTTCCCTGGAAGTATGATTTCCCCCCATCATCAGCAGCATATGCCCATCAGTTAAAGAGGATATGCAATAATATGGACCAATAATGTAATAACAGAGGATTTTAATTTTAAAAGTCTGCTTCCCTCTCCACCCCCCAGAAATCATACTCAGCTGGGTGCAGCGAGTCGACTGCGTTATTGCTTTGAGACAATAGTGTGTTGAAAATCTATTTTGAAAGGTAGACTAATCTCTGTCCTGATGCCATTTTATGAGTTTATAACAACAGTGGGTATTTTCCCACTGCAGCAGCACAAACGGCGTTCTCCCTTGGACACATGTGCACACACTCGCGGAACTGGAAATAAAGGCTGCAAACACATTTTTTTTTAATTTTTTTTTTTCCCCTCCTTGCAAATGGCTTCTGGCATCATTGCTGTAGCTGCCACTTCCCTACAGACAACAATGTCTTTTGTGAACTTAATATAAACTGCTTGTAGTACTTCATCTTGACATGTATCTTTGAAAGATCCCTCTGTAGCTTCGTGTCAGTGTTGGAGGGGGAGGGAGCTCATTGACTTTTGGGGCATACAGTGATTGTGGGAGAAAAAAAAAATCTATGTGAAGGCTCAGCTGAACAATGTGCATTATTTGTACTGGAGTGCTTTTTGCACCAGAAGTGCAGATGCAGAGATGATGGTGGTGTTTGCTTTTTTCCCCCTCCATCTGCAGAAAGTAGAACTTCTCTACCAAGAAAATTAATGTTGTACTTGATTTTTAAAAAAGTGCTGTTAATGTCTTGATTGTATATACTCCTCTGACCTATAACACTGCCCTAAACCCATTCACTTCTGATTTACAACATGCTGAATAAGAACGGAAGCTGACCCTTCTGTGCTGGAAGATTGAACTGGAAATTCGGGATTAACAAAATCTATTTTTTTGCCTTTGAAACAGGCAGATGGGATCATTTAACGTATCATTTGCTAAAGTTTATTTGGCCTGAAGTCTGATGTCAAGTAGCATCCCAAGCAAATATTTAAGAATAAAATACCATATTGCTGACTTACAACTCTGTCGCTCTTGGTTTAAACTAACTATGGTTATAAAATCACTTGTATTGGCAAAGGTTCTGTTAGCAGAACGGTAATTGTTTGTATGTAGTATTTTAAACCAGTTGTGTTTTCTGCTATTACGTTAATGGAAAGCATGTTTTGACATCTTCCCCTTAGCTGCCTGACTAAACTGTCTGGGTTTGGAATTCCATCTGGCTGCACTGAAGAAACTCTTCCCTCTATTCCCCACCCGCATCTCTTCTTGCTAAATGAAGGAGCCACTGAAAAGGTTAACTGTTTTTTAAGAGAACAAATCATTCTGCTTTCAAAATTGGCAGTGCAATGGTCTTTACTTGGCTACCTGCTGAACTGAGGCTCTCCAGAGGTATTGGAAGCTTTTTCTAAGATGCTTCAAGTTGTTTGAAGCACGTTTGGCTCATAAATACCTCCAGATCATAGCCCGTGAGAGACCTATGAGTCAGGGAGTAGGAAAGGGTCGAGTATGGATGTTGTAGAAACACCAGTCCCAATACTTCAAGTAACAGAATAAACTGATGTTTCATTTGACAGTGCCAAAACCATCCATAATTAATGCTCCTCGACCTGTCCTCTCTCCCCTTCATAAATGTCTTTTTTTCCTTCTTTGTCTATTTGGGGAAGAATGCTGCAAACAGCAAGTAAGGAATAGGGAGCCTTCTGTTAGCACGTGTCTTCTGGCTTTCTTTTTAAAGACAGATTTATGCAATTCAGTCAATGAAAGGAAAATTAAGAGAGAGCAGTAATGGGTCAATAACGAAACAATTCATAATTTAAAAAGAAAAAAAAGAAGTGAATCCCCGATACCACTGGAAGGTCTGAATGCTGACTGATTCCCCTGATGCTTTTGAAGCCGCACAGCTCAGACAGGAGAATCAGTTTGAGGTGATTTAATCAAGCCACCCGTGCAATCTCTCTTATGAAAAAAATCCATTGAAAGCTTCACAGCCCACACGGAGCAGGGTCTTGGCTCTTAATGTCTCAGACTGATCTCCCTCTGCTTCATATAATGACAAGTCTTCATTTTTCTTTGCGGCAGAATAAGGGGGCAAAGTTGCTGCTGGTGGTTCAGAGCAATTCAGTGTTTCTTGCACTGTGCTTTTTGCAAAAACCAGAATGGGTCGATGCTTCCGGCGGTTCTGGAGGATGCTTAAAAACGCAGTATTCAGCTGGTTCTCCTGGCGACACGGGTGTCCAGGTGCTAGAGCTCAGGCAACATCCTCCTTAGTTGTTCCAGCAAGAAAATAGCTGTTCCTGGGTTTTGCTGCTTTGATACTAAAGTCTCAAGTCAGCTGCGGTGTCACTGTGAGGGAGGTTGACCTTGCTTATAACAATAACAAGTTTTGTTAATCCTTGCGCTGTTAATTAGGCTCTCTGTGTGAATTTGCCAACACCTGGGTGGCCAAGGGAGTTCCACCTTCCTCCAGGAACCTGGCAGAAGAGGCCTGAGTCTTCCCCCACCACCGCCATCTCATTCATATGATTTAAAAATTAAAATCTGTGCAGCCCTGACTGACGAGGGACCGAGAGCGTGCAGGTTATCGTGGTGAGCTGAACACAAGGGCGCAGCGCGTTTCGGTGATGGAGTGGCACAGGAGAGACCCTCTGCCCCGTCTGGGGGGGCCTCTCGCCATTTAAACTCTGCCTGAGCGGACAAGCGTGGCAGGCTGTCGCCATTTGAAATATTTAGGGGAAAAAAAAAGAATAAGCGGGTGTCCCAGCCCTGCTGAGCCTTGCAGTCACTCACTCTGTCAGGTCAATTCGCTGTCCCCTGCGGTCACCCAGGAGAAGATGGTGATGCTTAGGACATTGCGTCTCACTCTGCCTTCTCTGCTCCTTTGTAAAATGCTGTGTCGTGTAAAATGTGCTCTGTTACAAAATACTTCTTGACTGCAAGAGTTTTCCTAGAAAACTTTTCTCTTTGCTTATGGTGCTGCACTTTTCTACTAGTATTTGCTGTGCTGATTATTTGGCCTTAGGAGGGTAGTTACTTTGTTCTCGGCAGCTGATGGCTTTCCTTTCTAGAGGAGATGGATTTGTTTTTTTCCATCCCTGAATAATTTAGATACTATTGATAGCTTAAAAATATTATTTTGCAGAGTAACTAGGCGCTTGCATTAGACTGCAAATGAATACTCTTTTGTATTTCCACCTGCAAATTACAAAACTGCTACATGAAGTTCACTGTTACAGAGCTTTAGGGACTCCAATTTAGTTTTCATTTAATCAATTTATTTTGTGGAGGAAAATTTATATCAGATCTGGAAGTCCTTTTAATAGGTATGTTTCAGAAATGAAATGATGTCTGATTCTGGTTCCAAATGCACTGTGAGATTAGTGTTTAAAAAAAAAAAAAGCAAAACAAGCCCCACAATTATTGCTTCTCTTAATTGTGAAATGGGCAGAATCATTGTATCTAAAGAGATTTGGTTTAATTTGAAAAGGTTTTGCCATCCTCAGCTGCAGCCCACTGTTGTTGCTTAGGAGTGCAGCCCCACCCCAGGAAATGGCTCATAATTTGAAAAACAAAACAAAACATTTTCTGCCTGGCCTGTATTAGAGAAAACATTTAGCCTGAAAACTTGAATTAAGATAGTGACATAAATCAATAGGATGCTCTCGGGTGAGGCAAATATTAATTTCTTTGTTTGGAACATGGCCATGTGAGGTGCGATACGGAGTGGTAGCCTTCCAGTCCCTGCTCTGATGCACGCGTAGAGGAGGAGTGTGTAAAGATGTAGAGCAAAGCGTGCCTGACCTTCTCATGGCTTGCTAGCTGGTGTCTTGGCTGAACGTTGCCATTGCTTGGCAGCTTGTGTTTTGACTGGGGTGGAGCCTTCTGCATCTGAAGAGAGGGTTTGATACCAGGACCTTCTGATACCAGGACTTGCTCTGTATCTGGACTCCATCCCAGGCTTTGGAGGTGTGTGGATGCTCCTCGCTGCTCCTGCTCTTCCTGCTCTTGCTCAGTTTGCAAGTGGAGGCATTCTTAGCATTCCTTCCAGTCTGCATGGTAGCTACACAACATCTAATTACACTCCTCCACAACAACTAGCCAGCAAATTAACATTATAATGGATCTTAAGGATTTGTAATTACTCAAAAATGTCACTGGGCTGCCTGTCAGCAGCCTTTCCTCCCAGGGCAGCAGTGTGCAGCCACTTCCTTCTCCTGCCTTTGGAGTCTTCCTGCAGGTGAAAAATTTGTTGTCCTGAGGCCTTATTGTCCTTAGCAGCACCTTCCTCCTCTATGGCAACTTCTATCGTTGTTCTGGTAATTACTTTGGATGCAGGAGTGTCACCAAAGTTTGGGACCAGGCTCACAAGGAGAGCTGAATATGTGGCTGAATTTCTTTGTTGAGCTGAAGGATCCCATGCCATCTCTAAACCCCGGCAGCTGCTGCTTTCTTTTGTCCTGTCCCAGTTTTGAGTTTTGTTTCTTCAGGCAAAATGTCTACTGAAATTGCTGGAAGCGTTGCCTTTGGGAAGGATGGAGATGCTACTTGCAGAAGTGGCTCACAGGAAGGAGGGGAGCAGAAAGCCTTGCACACTGTGTAGCCTCTCAAATTCTACCTTAGCTTGCCCTTGGGCAGGGCAACTGCATCCTTTCTTGCTGTCCATTTGCCCTGCTTTTTACAGCTCTGTGACCTGTCCTGGCAAAGTCAGGGCTTCATCACAGGGGCGTTCCCACCTCCGAAGGGACGCCCCTCTCCGTTCAAGGGCCGGATGCAGCAGGAGCAGTCTGTCTGCATCACTTCACTCCAGACACTAAACTGAAATCAGGATTTCAGACTCCCTGTGTAGGCAGTGCAGAGGCAGTTACCTCCAGAAGTTGGCTCAGAGTAGCTGCAGCTCCTGGTATGCCAAAAATGAGGGCTTCTGCCCATAATGAGGGTGCTTGGGGTAGGTGGCTAATGCTGGGTGCTGGAAATCGTATGCATCCCATAGCACCTTGCATCAAGAGCATCCTATAGCTACACTGGGTGTATTCAACCCTTACATAGCTTTAACCCCATTTCCAGCTTAGTTTAGCGAGCATTTGCTTTTGGGAAAAGATCCTTCTGCTATGAATTGAGATTGCTGCCTTTTTTGTAGAAAGGGGGGAAGGAATGAAATAATAGTTAATACTTAATGCATATGAGCAGCAATGCTGCTCAGGTTGCCTAGCAGCCAGTTAGACAAGCAAGAGAATAAAAAGGGCTGAGTGAATGTGGTTGGAGCTGGTTTCTCGGTTTGCGGGTGGAATCTGACCCATGCAGTCCGGTTTTTTTTTTGGGAGGGGGAGGAGATGGTGGAATTTACCACTAATGGATATTTTAGCTCTGTCAGATCATCTTTATCCATTCCCCTACCCCCATCTGTTTTTCCTTTTCAGTTTTTCAAGTGTAACTTGGAAAGCTTTAGCCAAAGGGAGGTGTTAAAGTTTTGTATGGTTTCTGGAGATGGAATGGGGAAAAAAAATGCCTCAAAGCGACTTTCTCCTTCTATTTAGGACAGTATCTCTAGCAGTCTGGAGATCATTAGCATTTCACGGTCTCTCCGATATACTGCTCAGCACATACAGTAAATGCTGTATGGACTGGAAATAGCTCCTGCAGTCACACTTAACGCTTCTGCCGTTGCTCTCATTCTTGCAAGAAGTGGATGTACATGTCATTTTCTGGAAAGCAAAAGTAGAAAGATAGTTTGAAAAAAAAAAAAAAGGGGGGGTGAGGGGGCTTGAGCTGCTGGATGATTGCAAATAAACTGCCCCCTTTCCCATGAGGCCAGAAATTCCCCAAAATATGAGGTTGGATTAAAAACCGCTAGGAGATAAAAATAAGGAAGGCTGGCTGTTTAAATAGTGACTTTCTGAAATAGGGTGGTTCTTTTTACTTTTCCAGTAGAAGTTGGAAAGCTCGAAACCCTTTTTCTTGTCAGGCATAGCTCTGTGGGAGTAACAGGACTCCAGCAGCTGAAACCTTAAAACCCCCCATGAGCATCCTCACTTGAGATAAGGGAGGTGTCAGCTCTCAATTTTAATGTGTTTTCCTCATCCCAGCGGTAACTTTTTAGCATATTAAAGCAGGAAGGAGGGCACTTTAGCAGAAAGGAATGGAACGAGAGGAATCTTGGACTTAATTTGCCCATCTTAATAAGGAATAAGAATAGCGGCTCTTTCAGGGCAGCTAGCCTCTTTTACACTCTGAAATGAGTTGATAGGTCTTGGGTCGATGCCAGCAAATATATCGCTCTAGTAATTTTGGTGGAAGGACCAAGGAGCGAGGGTGTCTAGACAGCGAATTTTGGCTTCCCTCGCAGGCTGGCATTTGAGTGAGACCAGAGTTATCAAGAGGTTGGTCACGTTCATCTACGCTGCTTCTGCTGTCACGGCAGAGATGTTCCTCTTAGCCAGAATTACCTCTTGAAGTCCTTTACTTAGCCAAATGTTGCAATGGTAAAGCATCTTTTAACCGTATTTCACACAGCTTGGAGATTTCAGTCCTGAAGTCTACCGTAGGCAATAGGTAGGCTGGGCAAGGATACTGTTAAGTAAAGGAGCTTCTTCTGAGTTTACTTTTTTCTGTACTGAGTGCAAATGCTACCAGATCACCTGAGATAGCTGCAAACGGTGTGTATTTTATCCCTTCGCCGGGCAGATTCTTCAAGTTATGACATTTCTTCATTTTCAGTTGTCATTTTTAAGTTGCCAAGCTACACCAAACTCTTGGCTGTTTTGCATGAGTGTCTGCGCTCTGCTGAATGCTGCTCTGAACACCACAAGAAAAAGATCCTCTGCCTCCTTCAAAATGTTCCTGGGCCCACCGTTCTCATGCAAGAGGCATGCGAGTCCCCCTGCGAAGGAGACAAATGCAGTCTAAATGCTGAAAGACCAAGGAGTAATTTGGTGGCTGAGGTCAGCAATAGTTTGGGGAAAAAAAAAAATAAAAAATCCTTAAATAAAAAGTGCCCGGCACTATGACTTCTTATTTTTCATCCAGTGGATGAGTGATTTCTGCTTTTCATGACGTCTGCCTCGCAGAAGTGAAGGCCTTGCTGCAATTCTGTTGCAGTGCCCTGGAGGGTTGTGCCGGGACTAGATAAACTCCAGAGAAGCTGCAAAGGAAGCACCAAAAGTACCCCGCACTTGGAAATCAGCATCTTCAGTAATGAGCTTTCTCCTTAATGATTGTGTAGGTGAACTGATGTGATGCCAGTGCCTAAGCTTAGATTTAAAAGTTGGAGGGACACAAATTCTGCCCAAATTCTGCTCCTATTGAATTTGGGAGCCTGTGACAGCAGCATGTGGCCTTAATGACAATTAGCAAGCACAGCAGAACTTTTATATTTTAGATCGTACCACTGTGCCCAGGACAATGATCTGTTCCCACCAGCCCAACATAAAGCCTCTCTCTATTCTTTACTTCCACAGGGAGCAAGCTCTCCCTTAAAATCCTCTGAGTATTTATAAATTTTTGCTTATGATCAGTTGCCTCAAATTTTAGTGTAAAAAAAAAATGCAAAGTAGAGAATTTAAATTTGTCTCCCATGTTCATGGAACTAGAAGAAAACATCTTTCTGGTGAGTTTCTCCTCTTCATCAGAGCAGAGGATGCTCAAAAACCACACGCGCCCTCTCCTGAAAGCCTATTTCCCAGCCAGACTCTCTCTCCCCGGACTCATGATGCCATCAAGAAAAGCAAACCTGTTTTCAGTAAGCTAAATCCTGCTTTAAAGGGATCTGCAATTCTGCTGGAAACTTCTGGGAATCTACAAATAGGGGGGGTGTTGAAAGGGTACTTGCTCAGGGACTTGTGTGTTTGTGGGTAGCTCTGGCTGGTGCCTGCGCGGTGCTTCCCTGGTTAGGCGAGGACTAGTTACTGCTGCCTCCAAATGGGTTAACTCCTTGATAATATTTTTAAAAATAAGGATTTAAAAATAAAAAAAAAAAAAAAAAAGGTTCCTTTCCTGGGTTTGACGAACGCTGTCCAGCCTGTTAATCCGTTTATTCTGAACTAACAATTAAATAAAATAAAACCAAAACAAAGCACCAAACCCCACAGTCCTTGCCCCCCCTCGCAGTTACTATAGCAAAGAAATTATTTGTCAGTCCTCTCGGGCTTCTGAAAATACCCGCTGACATATTTAGTGCGCGTTCGCGGTGGGGAGGGCGGGCGGGGATGGGGATGTTTGGTTTGGGAAGCGCTCCCCGCGTCGCCTGGCAACGCACCCTGGACACGGGAGGGGACCGCATCGCCCCTGGCAACCGCTGTTGCTCCCCAAACAGCGTGGGCCCCGCATCCTCCCCCAGCATCCGCCTCTTCTGCCACCCTGCCGTGGGCTTGGGCCCATTGGCTGCACCCCTCTGCCCCCCTAACCCCCCCCAAAGCTATTAGCAATTAGGGCTAAAGAACTGAGTTACAGGTTTACGATCCAAAAGGACTTAAATCTTCCCACTCAGCTTGATAAGCACAAATCCTGATCCATCGGCACAGCGCTGGAGGACGAGCTTTTAAACTGCAGCTTTGCCTTGCCTGCTTATTGAATGGATTTAAAAAAAAAAAACAAACACCCAAAAAATTGTTTCCTGGGTGTTATCTGAGCCCCACTCTGGCCAGACTACAGACAGAAAGTTTAGTGGGCTGAGCTGTTGAAAAGCCACCCACTCATGTCTCCAGGCCAAAAATACTGCCCACAGGAATTTGTTGCCTGGTAAAAGCTATAACTCAGTTAATTCTAGTTCGGTAACAGTCAATTCTCTTTCTTCAGGAGAGCGCAAATGATTAGAGCAGTGTTACAGCTGTTGCAAGACTTTCTCTTCTCCTGTTCATCTAGCCTATGGTCTGTCCTATTGCTGGCCTCACCAAAAATACAGCAGTGCCTTGCTCCAAGTGCAGAATATTCAAATACGTGTTCCTAAACTGCGTTTCTAGGGTATCCAAAGCAGCCTTCTCATTTCTTTGCCTTTCCAGGAAGAATTGTGTGTCTCTACATAGTTTGTGTCTTCTATTTGAGGTCTTGTTTAGTCCTGGAGTTTGTGGTACCAGCCACTAATAGCTGTATAAACCTGAAATTTCCACAGGAGAAAAAAACCCAGCTCATTCCCCCTCTTCACCAGTAGCAGTGCACTGGTCTGGAAAGGAATTGCTTCTGTCCCGTTGCTTGCTGAAACATGCACTGAATACTGCGATGGAACAGTTGAATAACAACTGTGAGTTTAGTTTTGGGACTCCCCGTGCCAGCCTGTGACTGATGACACTTGCAGATGTGCTTAGGCAAGGCGGGGTTTGAACTCGGGGCAGTTTTTACTGCACGTGTAGAAGCAAAATCATCAACAAGCAAATCCCAAACTCTGTGAAAAAAGTTTGCACATCCCCATGAGGAAGTTTTGGTGTGGCACCATCACGTGAAGGGCGAGACCCCATTTTCTGTGGAGTGTGAGAGCAGAGCCCAGAGCTCTGTGGCGGTTCCTCCCCAGTAACACCAGTCCCTGGTCAGGGCGATGCTCCCCAGGAGTGTGCTGTTAGTACAGCCTCAAAGAGTACCTCGTGTGCAGGATGGCGGAGTCAGAGCTCATGCAGATGTTTGAGGGAGACAAAAGTAACTTGCCTTTAGTGTCAGGAGAAAGCAAAGGAGCCCTCCTCCTCCTCCTCGTGCCCACCCAGGCACTACCTGCCTTTCAGAGGGAAAAGCGATCACTTCTTGTTTCTCTCCTTGCTCCAACTTTCCTCTCTGCCTTCTCAAACTACTCAGTACAAACCCACAGCAACCCTAATGTTCATGACCTCTTGTTTATCCCCTCGTGCCATGCTTCAGGCCATCCCATGCTGGAATCTCTCCTGGAGACCTCCAGAGCACTGACTCAGCTGCTGCTGTAAAATTGGAGATGAAGTCGTTTCTTCTCTGTCTGAACAGCCACAGTTTATGTTTGTGGCTTGTTCTGCTTAACTTCGTTAAGTACCATAATGCTTGTGAATGGTGCTATATAAATAAATAACAATATACTGGACTGTGTTGGCAGCGGTTAGTTCTATATTTGCTGTTCACCAGATAACCACGATGGAAACAGCTGCTGCTGCCGCCCCACATCTAAATGAAATATTGCAGCAAATCTCCTACTTCATACTTAAATTAGAATCATGGAATCATAGAATTGTTTAGGTTGGAAAAGCCCTTTAAGATCATTGAGCGCAACCGTTCCCCTACCCCTGCCATCCCACCCCCAAACCCTGGCCCTCAGCACCGCCTCTGCCCGGCTGTTAAATCCCCCCGGGCTCCGGCTGAACCCCCCAGCTCCCCCAGCCGCTCCCCAGCAGCCTGGGGCTCCAGACCCCTCCCCAGATCCATTGCTCTCCTCTGATTTTTTTTTGTCAAATTTTGTCAAATTGCGAAAGGGCTGGCTAGCCTTAAGATCACTGAAAGGATTGTCTAGTCTAAAGAATTAAAGAGCGATGGCTGATGAACATACAGGTTTAAATTCAGCTGATCTCTTGGAATTAATTTAAAATAAGTGACATATTCTATAGTTTTCTGCCCTAAGGCAAAGTTATAAAAGCGGGTCTTGTAAAAACGTAGTCGAGTACCAAGGTTTGCAGTTCCTTGATCCAAAATGAGCTCGGTTCAGTCGGGGGTAGGATTAGCTGTGCCCAGGTACCTGGGATCATCCTGGGAGGAAACAGAGCTACAGGCCGCAGGGGTCAAGTAACCAGATGTTCTGGTTTGGTTGATGATTGGAACTTTTAAGATTTGTCCTAGAAAGGAACCTTTGAAATGCTTGTGTGTCAGATTTTTGCTTGATGCGCTGCATTTCCCCTATTGAATCACAGCCCTGGGAAACCCCTACAGTGCACATATGGAAAATATGGGGAAATTATTAATTTGAGCTCAGAACTTGTGCTTGCTTTTGCCAGATAGCACCAATGCGTATGCTGAAAGGCCTGGACGTGGAGTGCAGAGTAGCGTGTGACTCTTAATTCCTCCTTCCAGATGTGAAAGCTTCCTTACCGCTCAGCAGATATCAAGATGTTTCTTTTTTGGGGAGCGTGATTTGCCATCATTGTAGCAAAACTTTTCTGAAGTTGAGATTTAGCTAGTTACTAGGAAAGAAGCATGGAGTTTCAAGCACTTGTTGATTAGGCTAGGCTAGTTGTGCTAGGCTAAAAATCTGGAAGCTGCTGGACTTTTTCTGAAGAGCAAAGAGCTGGAACTCGTGCAGGAAGTCTGTGGGAGGCTGAGGGTGAAATGCAGCACAGCAGTAAATGGGCTGCACGCTGGCCCCTGCATTTCTGAGCACCAGAAGGGATGCATTCAGATCTGCAGGAACCCACTCCTGCCTGTTGACACTTGGAGAGTGTTTGGATTATTAACCTAGAAGGAAAATAGGGCAGGTTTTCGTATGGGAGGGAGGTTTGCAACGTTACTTTGCCCATTTTCAGGTTGGAGATCTGTGCACATGGGATTTGTCCACAGACTGCTGCCAGCAACGTCGAACCATCACGGCTTCTGCTATTCGGTCTCAGCTGGCTCTTAAGGAAACTCCAAATTACATGGCCAGCACAGATGCATTCCTCACTCTCTTCTGCCTCTCTGAAAGTTACTTTTAAAGAAACAGCAAAGATTAGTGAACTGCTGTTACACAACAACATGTGTGTGTATCTATTACTTGACTTGATTCCATGAAATCGGATTAAAGACTGAGTGTATATTTGTATTTTGGTATATTATTAACTATTGCTAATAAAAGCCATTTCCAAATTTGTATTTTTCCATGAGGACCAGGTTTCTGAAAAAAAAAACCCCAAGCACGCTGCCTGCTGCCCTTGAAACGCGAGGTTTGGGTTTATCTGTGTTTCCAGGTAACTAGAGCTCTTAGACGAGCAGTGTTTGCTTCTGTTTTAAATTAATTTAACCTAATCAGTGGAATGCTCTGGTGCCTTCTCCGTTTTTGAAGCAATGTAATAAGCAGCTTCTCCAGAATCAGTTTATTATCAAGTTCCTTGTCATGTTTGCTTCCCCCTTCCATCCCCTCCACTTACCACCACTTATTAAAAGGCTAAAGGTTACGACTCGCAGTTCAGGACACTCTTCAGATGAGCCGGCTCAAGTGCCAGCTCCTGTTAGGCTGGAAGAGCTCGCTCAGAGCACAGAGATGGCCCAAACCTCTCTCCCCTCCTCTGCTGGAGGGGGGGATGCTGGTTTAGGAGGGGCTGGTTGCGAAAGGCGAATGCTCCAGCCCTCGGGATGGGAACGGGACACGAGTGCTTGTTGCTGCTAGCGGAGATGCTGGGCACCATCCCGCAACATCCCAGGCTCTGTGGGGCGGCTCAGTGTTGCGTGGCTGCAGGCGTTACGGAGTGTCCTCGGTGTGGGATGAGGGGGTTTGGTGCGGAGGCCAAGGTTTTGATGAGCCAAGACTGTCCAGTCCTGACCTGCTCCCACGTTTCCTGGCTCCCTCTGAAAGCCAGAATAGCAGGCTCTTCTTCCGAGGTTTTTAAAGCAGTTAAAAAGACGGGAAATACTGTAGGTCTCCTAAGTCAAACTAGTATCATGATTGCCAGCCGTACAACATTTTGGACAAGGATTAAGTTCAGGTGCTAAGCAGCCAGACTTCCAAATGCCTTGAGCTGCGCCTGCTGCTAACAGCTACATTGGGAGCTTTGTTCTCCGAGCGTCGCTTGTATGGTCTGAGGGAAAAGAAAATCCTAAATGTGGATGCTGGTAGAGCAGATTCTCTTGGGCTCAGCCATCCGAAAGCAAAGAGTTTCTTTTGGTTTCACAGATGGATGAGCTGGAATTGTGTTTTTCCAAAGAGGGTGCAAAGATAGGGGCATAGTCAGCCCTTGGTCTCGGTTCAGAGCCACGTGCTGTCCATCTGCAAGCGCTGGCTCTTGTCTTCCTCCAGCTTCTGAGTTTTATGGGCAATGAAAAAAAAAAAAAAATATGTTTTTCCTGATTGGAATTTCAGGGAAACGCCTGTTGTTTCTTGGAGCTATCATGCTTTGGAGACATACATGAGCAGCAGGGATAAAGGATGCACATGGAGGCAGGAGGCAAGTTGGGTTTGATACAAATATTTGCCTTAGGTCTGCTCTAAGGTGGTGTCATTCACTCAACTGCATTTTCATTCACATAAAATAAAAAAGTTTCTTCTTCCACAGACCAAAACGCTTCCTTTCTATGCTGTGGTTAAAACACAACTTAATGCCTTTTCAGGGCAAATTATTAAATACAGACTAAGCCAAGAATGTTGCATGAAATGGAAAATATTTAAGAAGGTTTTCTGTAGTAAAATAAATGTGGCATAGAGTGTGGTGGATAAAGTTGATGGATAGTGTGCATCTGCTAGAAAAGAAAGTCAAAATCTGCTATTCCCTGCATTCCTTTTATTATTTTCAGTCACTTTTCAGAGCATTGAGGACTCTCAGTAGTGAATCTATTAAATGTAAAAACCAGAGTTCCTTTTTCTGTAGTCAGGGGAGAAAATACCACTTAGAGCCCATATAGAATATGATGGTTAAACAGCATTTTTATTTCTTCTGAATTCAGTTATTACTGTTCTGGTTTTTCTTATTTATTTAAGCTCCAAGCCAACTAAACCTGAATAAAAGTTCCAGAAACCAAATAACTATTTTTATATCTAAGCCTTCCTTTCAAAGAATGCAAAAAATTCACAAAACCAAACAAAAAAAAAAAGCAAAAACTTGGGTTTGAATTTTGATCCTAGCGGGTCAATGTTATGGATGAGAACGAATTCTTTTTTTTTTTTTTAATTAAACTACAACCTTTCCATTATTTTCAGTAAAATATCAGATATCAGGAGATTTCTATAAAAAATCATGAACTTGTATATGGAAGTGTGACCGTAGGTGATTCCCTGGTTATTTTACCCCCTGGTCAGCCCGAGATCCGCTGAACAGAAAGAAAATTTGGAGCACAAACTGTGCACAGCTGAGTATACTGGCTGTTGGGTGCTGAATCTCATCCATAAAAAGGCAAGCATAATTATAGCAGGTTCACCTGGAAAAATAAACTTTTTCCGCCTTTATATCTTCTTTTGCAATGAAAGCCATGAAGTACATCCTTCAGTCATCAAAAATCTGATTTACCGTTGACTCCTCTACTTCAAGGCAGTCAAGGAGGGAGGGGATTGTGCCCCTCTGCTCTGCTCTGGGGAGACCTCCCCTGGAGCCCTGCGTCCAGCTCTGGAGCCCTCAGCACAAGGAGGACATGGAGCTGTTGGAGCGGGGCCAGGGAGGGCTACTAAAATGATCTGAGGGCTGGAGCCCCTCTGCTATGGGGCCAGGCTGGGAGAGTTGGGGGTGTTCAGCCTGGAGCAGAGGAGGCTGCGGGCAGAGCTGAGTGCGGCCGGTCAGGGCTTCAAGGGGGCCCAGAGGAAAGGGGGGGACAAGCTTTTTAGCAGGGCCAGCTGGGACAGGACAAGGGGGGATGGCTTTAAACTGAAGCAGGGGAGGTTTAGACTGGATCTAAGGAAGAAATTCTTTCCAGTGAGGGTGGTGAAACCCTGGGAGGGGTTGCCCAGAGAGGGGGTGGAGGCTCCATCCCTGGGAACATTCCAGGCCAGGTTGGACGGGGCTGTGAGCAACCTGATGTGGTTCAAGGTGTCCCTGCTCCTGCAGGGGGGTTGGGCTGGGTGACCTCTGGGGGTCCCTTCCCACCCAAAACATTCTACGATTCTATGATTTTCCTGGTGGTTTTTAATGCCCCACATTTAAATCCTCTTTGAGAGGAAGTTGTTAAGCCCATTTGCAAATGGCAAATGGAGGGAATGACTTACCTCGTAGAGGTAATGACACCCACCAAGGTTTACTGGGAAGCTTAAACGTAAGTAGCTGTGAGAAACTTTGTCCCAGAGGTAGAATAATTGACTGTACTTCTTCAAAACAAGAACAAAAACCTCATTTCTGTTCCAGTGTTATATTCGATTTTAAAAGTTCTGCCAGAAAAAAAAAGGATGTAATAGAAGAATTTGAAAAGTTTATATAAGATCAAAGGATGACCAAGTAAGCTTTGAAAGCAAATAAAATGAAATAGTTCATGATTTGTCTTCAAATGAGCAAGTCATTCAGTGAAACAGTAGCAATTGTGTTTTGAAAGCCACATGGGTATAACTGGATGATTATTTGGGATTAACAAAAGCATTCACTGGTTGCTGGTGCGGGGTAGCTAATATGTTTTACATTTTCACCTTAAAAAATTAAAGACCTAAATACCCCACGAGAGCCAAGACGGTGCCAGTCCCACCCCTGATTTATGTCAGGCTGTTCTTCAAAAATAAAAACAAGGTGGGGGGAGAGAGTTATATTCACTTCAAATGGTGACATTTTATTCTAGTATAAAAACACCGAGTAGGTCGGCCCGCCATGACAACAGAAGAGACCTTGGGCCTGAGGAAGGCAGGGACTTAAATCCTCTTTTATTTGAAGTCTCGGAGCCACCTGGGGTGGCTGCTGGTGCTTGGCTACCATGTGCTTGCACGTCCCATGGTGAGGACCAGAGCACCAGAGAAAAATAAACCGAATATTTCCCAGGAGCAGACTCCCTGCTCTGGCTCTAATCAGCAGCAGTTCTTGGGCATTTGAGGTCTCGGCATTTAGCTCCTTTTTTTGTTTGAATGTTCCGGAGCTGATAGTTTATATTAAAACATTCTGTGGAAAAATACTTGCAGTTCCTCCTCATCTCCTGGATGGCAGAGCTCGTGGGCTGCAGCACAGACCCAGCACCCAGGGGCACCCTTCTCACTACCGGGGGCTCTCACATCAGCCCCCCGCCCCCTTCCCCAAGCTCTTTTTGGGAGCTTGGGAACTGGTGCAGAGGATGCTGCTGCTTTCCCTTCTCGGCACTCAAAGGCGACTCGCAGGAGAAAGCTGTGTGATATCTTTCTGCTGCCCCCTTCTTTCCTCCCCCCTCTCACTGCAAACTTGAATGTGAAAAATATTTTTAAATGCTCCTCTTATCTCTGTTTTCCCAGCATTTTGGAGCTGGTTTAGACAAACAACAAAGGCAAAGCTATTTACATGAAGGCAACGTGGCTTATGAATGAAATGGTGGCAGAGTTTTTATCAACCCTCGAGGCTTGCAATACTACTACCTGTCTTTCTCAAATGCATTCAGACTTTGACAGCCCTCTGAGACCAGTGCTCGAAAAATACCTTACTTAGGGGGAATATTGTGGCTTTTTTAGGAGTGGGAAAACTGAAGCACGGGGAAGGGGAAGCATCCTGTTCAAGGTCACAGAGCAAGCTGGTGGCAGAACCAGAAATAGCACCCAGAAGTTATTAGGGTTTTTTTCTGTATTTCCTTTCCTGTCACCGCTGTTTGCTTGGATACCGAGATAGCTGCGTGTAAACAGAAGGTTTCCAGAGTGCAGCAGCCTTGTTATCCGCCTGATTCATTCAGTGATGATGCAACCTGCGATCCAGATTTCTGCAATGCCTTCTGCAGTCGTGATGCTGCACGTGACATCACTGGCTGCGTTGAGCAACCGGAGTTTTAACCTGGTCTCTACCTGAAATGCCAATGTCTGAGTAAAGCCCTTCTCACTGCAATTTTATTGTGTGGTCAGGTCCCGTCTGCTCATTCCCCTGGCAAAAATAGTTGCCTTCTCTTTTTGCTCTTCTTAACCCGGTAAGGAACCCTGGAGCTGGGAAAGTCAGCTGTGGATGCTGATCCCCTCTGTGACCCACTGGCGGCTTTGCTGACTACTAATTAGGTTCTCGTTTTGTGCCAACACCCCGGTACCAGGGGGGCTGCCAAGCTGTCAGGCTTTCACCAGCTGTCAGAAGCCACGAGACACCTTTTAATAGCTTCTGGCGGTCACTTTGCTACGAGAGAGCTACAGCATTCTCCCCCAGCCAAGAGCGGGAAGCAAGCGTGGCTGGGATGAACCTCTCTTTCTTAGACCAGATCTAAGAGGAAGGCAGCAAATCTTAGATCTCTGGGAAACAGGAGGGCTTGCTTTTGAGCCACTGAGTCTCTGTTAGGAGAGGGTAATCAAGAACATTGTAAAACTTCCTCCCCCGGGGGAAGTGAAAAATAAGATTGAAGGCGAGCAGCGAGTCCTTTCATGGGCATTTGCTTTAGGGATGTGGCAGAACTGCCAAAGAGCTGCACAAGAAGACGGCCAAGCTCCAGCAGCCGATGTTCATTAAGGAGCTACAAGAGCGTTCCTTACTTTGCATGCACAACTCCCAAGAAGAGGAAAGAGCAAGACCTCGGATGCCACGTTTCCCCTCCTCCTTGAAAGCCGATGCTTTATTCATCCTCTGGAGCCTTGGCTCGGGTGCCGGCTCATTTGGTAGCTGTGCTCCCAGGATGTCGGCAAAGCTTTGTAGCACCTTGCGATGGTTTCTCAGAGCGTAGGAATTCTGTTTACGTTTGTCAGCTTTTCATCAGCGCAAATTAATGTTAGCAGATGGCGCACACGTATCTGTCTCTCCAATTCTCAGGAAGCACAGGATGGCTTTAATGGGAAATGAAATATTCTTTATCCAGGATGTCTCACTGATAAACAAAATAATAAGAAGCCTTGTATGTGTGCCTTGGCTGTCCAGTACTTCTGTGTCTGTCTACCTTGTCTGGAAGGACCAGCTGCAGATTTCATCGGGGTCTTTGTGTCTGGCTTGGTTGTCATCATTAACAGAGCCTGCATTTTGTAACAAACCTGAAAATCATGTTGTTTATTTATCCTGGCAGCAGACAACTCATCTTCCTCCCTGCCTGCCTCTCTCTGGTCTCTTTTGGTTGCTGGGAGAAACCAGAAGACAAAATTTATCAGCAGAGTTGAGTGGTGGTAATTTTGAGATAGCATCGCTTCTGAGTGTCCTTTTCTGATTATAACTACACTTGAAAAGAGACCTTTCTGTAGACCTGAAATGCCGAGGTCTGACCCTGCCAGAACCATTCTCGAATAGATCATTAAAGTATATTTAGCAACTTACCCAACTCTCTTCTGTAACCTCATCACGTTATATTTTTCCACTCGCAAAACCCTAGAAAGCTGTGAACCGGAGCCTGGGGCACAAATGATAGACACTAAAACACCCTTGCAAAAGGCAGGGCAAAATGTATGCTGAAAGCGGCCTCTCTCTTCTGCCCGAGCATCTTCGTGTGAGCTTTATAAACCTGCCTCCTTTGCCAACAGTGCTGCCCAAATGTTTAGGTGCAAATAACTTTGGGCTGGAACAGGCGGGAAGCGATTTCCTTAATTTACCGCGAGAATTTATTATTTTCATGATCCCACGCCACTGCCGCAACAGGGATCTTCTGACAAAGAGATTTGGGCTGAAAACCATGCAGGGGCAGTGATGGGGAAGAAGCTGCGGGGAATGGGGTTGCGCACGTCTGCCACGGGCAGGCTTGAGGGCTCCGAAGGGACTCGAATGGTGATAAATAGTGACTAAATTTCTTTACCTTGTTTCTGGATCATTAAATTAATCTGGTAGCTGTATTTGGAGCAGTGACTATGTGGGTTCTGTATCTACTCTTTCTCCTGGATGCAGAAAGATGTGAGGGAGAAAATTGAAAACTGTGGGGTTTTGAGGAGGTGGGGAGAGTAATGGATGTGATTTGCTAATGGGTCGCACAGGAAAGTGAGGCCAGCACCAACTGGAAAAAAATCTTAAAAACCTGTTTTGTGAAGAATCAAAATATTTGGGGATTTTTTCAGTGGCTGAAGGAGAATAAACAGATAACTTCTGTAGCTTCACCTCCCCTTTGCATTTCTTTTTACCACAAAGAGCTATCAGATGAGCAGCGTCCTGTGTCCCTCAGTTTCTTATTTTTCCTTTTGCCTCTTAACTTGCACGAAGTTGAGGAAAAAGTTTAAATATTGGATGGAGAAAGGACATAAAACAACAGATTTCATGCTGTTATTTGGAGGCTACATTACGCTCAGCAGTGAGGCTGAGAAAGGAGAAATGACACTGCTCAAAATCTGGATGTTTCTGAATCTTTTGGTTTTGAAGTAACAGCAGAAACCCTCTTAAAATAGTTTTTCAAACAGGAACTTTCACAAGAAACTGAGAAAAAAAAGGCTCTCCCACCCCCCCATATTACATCAAAAACCCCAAAATGACATTGTCCGCTCTCGGGAAGCACCATTGCAGCAACCCTCGGTAGCAACCCTCAGTGTCCCTCGGGTGGCTGAGCTTTAACATGCCCAGACACGGGGTGCCGGGGCAGTGCCATAAGGGAGCGAGGAGCCCCAGGCTCAGCCCAGCTCTCGTGCCAGCTCTCCATCCCCAGGACATTCCTGCATGGCCCTTGGGATGCTTCCCAAGGTGGCTGAGCGATGCAGGGTGAGTGCCGGGACAGGGGGACCTGGGTGACTTGAAGGCACTGAGGGCATCAGCAGTGCGGGAGCAGAACCGGAGGGCGATGGCGTGTTTGTGTTTGGGGACCCGGGTCAGGCTGATGGGATTTCGGAGCAGGGGCACGGATGGGAGGGTAGAGGCGGGTCTTTGTGGGGGTGGTTTGGGGATTTTAAAATGATGGTCAGTCTCTGTTCTTCTGCTCTTCATGTTTGATTATCGCTTGTGATTATAAAACTGAATTGACCACCCCACTTTCCAAATTAAAGCATCAGCTAAGCTCCAGGCACGTACTTCCATTCGATTAAATTCTTCTGTGCAGTAGTTAAACATGATAAGGCAGAGGGGGAGAAAGAATGATTTTTCAGATATGCTCTTACTCTTCCATATCGAAGTTATCCTCACTATGACACAATAATTTTCCAACGCTACTTTTGGTTATATTTAGAAGTGCATTTTCTGTTCCTTCCCTCCTTTCTGTGGAACAATTGTGCAACTTTCTTTTTTCTTAATATAATGCTGTATTAAAATTAGCTGCAAAACTGAAAAGAGCCCTCTGTGTAGGAGGGTAGCTACCTTCCTTCCTAGCACTTCCTCTGGATCTTCCACTGGGATTTTATTCCTGTTAGACGCGGGTTCCTCGGGCGTTTGCTGCGGTGCGTAGCTGTGCTTTCCCTGGCTGATCTCCCCTCTGCTCTCCCCAGCAGTGAGCATGCAGAGTTCAGAGGGTGGAACAGACTCGGCAGCTTCTGTGGCACTTCACACTTCTGCATCAGCCCAAGCTCCGGTAGTGCAGCCAGTGCCAGCGTCTCAGCAGGTAACGTATGCACAGCTGGGAATGCCGTTTCCATGGAGAGGAGACCTGTTTTACTGGCAGATGTATTTTAATCCAGGGTTTTTATATGGGGGAGAGGATTGTTAATCAGCTCGTTGAGGCAGTGGGGAGAACCTGTCCCTGGCCTTTGTGTTGATAAAGGCCATAGATACTTCATGTGTTAGCCCTACGAATGTGGAAGCTTTGAAACATGGGATGTTTTAACTTCCCTACCCAAGGAAGTAATTTCATGCCAGTTTGGTGTTTGCTTCAGTATAATATCCTGTTGTCATTGTTTGGTGTGTCAATAAAAGCAGGAGGAAATGAAATTGTCCTTAAAGGCATCTCTGCAAATAGGGTACCAAGCTCAACAGCAAAGAGGTGGAGGGAGCACTAGTGCAGGGAGAGGGCAGAGGAGCCACGTGCTGGTCTCTTCCTTTGGTAGGTGGATCCTGACATTTTAAACTGGGAAGAGGGGATTCATGATTCATACACACGAACATGATGCACTTGGGAGGTCTTGTGATAGGAGAGAAATGATAGCTTCAGCTGATGAATGAAAACTACCTAATGCAAAACGGGAAGGGTTAAGTAAAACTGCTTCCTTTTTATGCCATTTGGGGAACTATCAAAAGAAGTTTCTGTCGCAGGAAGCTGGAAGGATAAGAGGATGGGTGGGTATAACTTAGCTACACCCTTCTCCAGCTCCCAACTGAGCAGAATTAGCTGCCACTGGATGCTCATGAAAAGGAACAATTAAAAACTGTGAATTGGTAGGAGCATTCCATTCACCAGGAGACATGGACATCCCCATCGTGTGATTTGGTGCGTTGTTGGCCAGCTCTCTGTCATCCTTCAGCCTTCCCATCTTCGATTTCTCTGGGTGACCTTTCTTGTTTGTGTTGTAATGACGTGGATATCACTGTCAGGGATCTTGGGTATCGTCAGTCATTAGTTTGAAATTGACTGTGACAACATGCTAAAGAAGTTTAGAAAACCAATTGGCTTTGGATTATGAAATTACCTGTCCAGCCTTTACCAGTGCTGTCATCGTGACACGGAGCATTGAATGGAACTCCATGGATTAAGTAAGGCGCAGAGGATCGTGGAAGATTTCTGGAGAGGAGTGTCCAGAGCCTTCCCTTCTCACCAGCAGCACAAAGAAAATACGAGGAATGAACTACTCACAGCATAACTGGTGTGAGGCTGAAGCCTTTGGTGTTGTTGATCACTGGTCTACCTTTCAGTGTGAGAGAAGGCTGTGTGAACAGGATGGCCTCATCTTACAGGTTGGGGATGATTCATTTTTTTCGTTGGAAAGTAGTAGGAGCAACCGGACAGGCGGTGACAAATTACACAGGTAGCTGAGCAGGCCAACTGTGCCAAAGGAGGAGATGTGTCGTTTGGTAAAAATGATGACAGAGAATAGGGAAAAAGTAGGAGAAAGGAACAGATCTTTCTGAGACTTTGATGTAGGTGCCATTGCCAAGGCCTGACTTGAAAAAGGGCTTTTAATGTTCCCATCACGAACTGGTCACAGCCTCTTTGGGAGAGAAAATGGACAAAGTGATGGGTGGCGTAAGGGTACGTGTCCTGACTGCTAGCTCAGCTGCAGGATCTCTGATGTATCCAGACTTACTGAAGGTCAGCCTGAGGACTGGTGATGTAGAGGCTGCCTAGAAATCTGGGCAATTACCATATTCCTGTAATTCTGCTAGAATAGAATTTCTGGCTGGTTACAAAGGGCAGGTTTGGAGGGTGTCAGAGGGCTAAAAATCATAAATATATACATAGAAGGTAGCCAGTAACTGTCAAGGTCTCTTCTAGGATTCATGTGGGATGGTTTTGCAGCTCTTTGTTCGGTTGGCCCAATCTGCTGGGTTTTTTTTAAAGCCTCAAGCCACAGAGGATGACTGTCTGCTTGGAGAAGGTCCTCATCAGTTTAAAAAGCCACACTGATATTTGGCTTGAATGTTTCCTTTCTTATTCTCATGCTGGTAGCCAGGCTCTGTTCCCATGGGCCTCACTGAATCCTTTCTTTCCATCCATCACATCCCCATGCTTGTTTTACTGGATCTGCAAGGTGCTTAGCACTTTACAAGACGCGTGTCCAACCTCAAAGTGAATGCCGAGCGTAACACAAAGAGCAGGTTGGCAGCGGTAAGAGAAGAAACTTTTCAGCCCTGGGAGGAAAATGTGAAGGTGTAAGGAGTGGTTCTTGTTTAGTTGCAACTGAACCTCACGCTGAGCTCCTCTCGTCAATCAGCCCTTTGCTGTTATTTCCTTGCGTGGAGACTTAAAGATGGCCCGTGTCAAAAAATGTGGATTCAGTTCTCCGCTTTTCCCAGGTTTAGGGTACTGAGTTCAGGCTGGTGTCCAGTGCAGATTGCACGGGAAGGATGGGAACCACAGGGACACTAAGTAAGGGGTCCTGCTGCCTCTGGAGTAGGAGGCGAGCTTTCTGTGAAAGTTTGAAAGAGAATAGCTGACTCACCTGTGTTACAGACCGAAAGTAAGTGTGTGTTACTGTATCTTCTTCTTTCAGAGGGTTTTGGTCCAAGCAGCAGGCTCCGCTCCCAAAGGAGCGCAGATGCAGCAAATCTCTGTTCCCAGAGTTCAGCAGGTTCCACAACAGGTAATATCTCTGGGGTGAGACACCACACAGGCACCCCCATGTCAACAGGACCCCACGTCCCACGGGACATTTGAAACTGTGCCAGACAGCTGCTTAGAAAAGCCCATGCTCTTAATTAAAGAGTTGTGTGCAATTAGAGAGCTGGAGATCACTGTGAGAGCAGCTTTCTCCATCTCTCTCTTCCTTTCTTTTACTGATGGCGAAAGAAACTCCCAAGATATTTAAAGTTTAGAAAGAACCTTTACTGTAGCAGTTGTCTTTCATACATTTGAAGATTTGATGGATGCTTTTAATTGCCATTCAAAAGCAGTCCTCCTCTGTAAAGATTTTTTTAGAGCCAAAGTGTTTGGGATCTTTTTTAATTATGCAAATAAAAGTACTGACTGCACATGGCTTCATAGAAAGGTTAGGTGACGGAGAGTCATGCAAGTGTTTTTATTTATCTGAACTTTGCCTTTTGCAGTCCTTGTTTCCTAAGAAATCAGGCATATGTGGGGCTGCTTCATGTGGACTGGGAGTCTGACTCTCTTGACTTTTTCCTCTAGCAAATTTTTGTTTGGTTGCTCAGTTTCAGAAAAAAAACCCAACAACTTGACAGAGGGCAACTACGTCCCTCCCAGACCAATGAAAAAGGGGGCTGGGGTGCAGATGGACACTGCCAACCTCCTCTCTGAAGGAAAGGCTGCAGCATGATCTCACCCTTATTAGTCAGAGGAGAACCAGCCCTGAGACACGTGTGCAGAGGAAACGCAGCTCCATTGTTTCCACTGCTCATGGAGCAACTACTTATTTATTTATTTTCATTTGACCTTTTAAAATAAATACGTCCTTTGGGATTCCTAAGCATGTGGGGTTTTTGTTTGGTTTGGTTTTCTTTTCCTTTTTAAAAGAAAGCCTAAATGTCAAGGTAAGGTTGAAAGTCATTTAAGGATGTAATAGGCAATTTCTCCCGCTGTTCCTAGGCAATAATGTATCCGTAACTCGAGTTTATGATGCTTGTTTCAGGTGCAATCCGTGCAGCACATATATCCATCCCAGGTCCAGTATGTGGAAGGAGGAGAAGCTGTTTATACCAATGGAACCATGTAAGAGTCTCTCGTTGCCTGTAGCAGAGCCCCTCTTCCCCTCCCAGCTGGGCTGAGCCCTTCGGTCCTCCCAGGCTCCTTCCATCCCAGCACTGCTGCTGGCACTGCCCACTGTTAAAGGGAGGAAGAGGAGGAACTGTTTCACATGCTGTGTTGTGTGTGCGTCTGTAGTTTCAGCCAGACTCCAGCCTTGGGGGAGGTGCTGTCCTCATGGAGGGACTGTTCTCCAGGGAATCCTCCTACATGAAAGGGTCCGGTATTTTCCTCTGCCCAGCCCATTGTGTAGAGAGGTGGGGCACCTTTAGGAACCAGAGCATAACTGCCAGAGGAAGAAAGGGGTTTTGTAAGGTTTCCTTTTCCTCCTCTCTGCTGTGCCCCCTGCTTTGGGCCTGATGCCCTCCAGGTTGCTCTCAGCCTTTGGTACTGGGGTTGCCTACAATGGCCGCAGAGCGACTCCTGGGCTCTGCTCTCGCTGTGGCTGTGGGCCTTTGCTCCAGGGCCATCACAGGGCTGATTAACATTGTCAGGGGTGATTTTGACACAGCACAGGGTTCAATTTCAATGGAGCAAATCCCACCAACAATGCAGACGAGGTTTTTTTAAAAGGTGGTCCAGATTGCGGAAACTGTTGTCCATGAGATTAGCTCTGCAAGCTCCCCTCCACACCTCCTGACCCTATTGTTCCTTTGACAGACGAGCCGCCTACTCCTACAACACCGAAGCTCAGATTTATGCCCCCAGCAGCGCAGCATCCTATTTCGAACCGCAGGGAGGTGGAGCTCAGGTGACTACAGCGGCATCCTCTCCTACAGCCATTCCCTCTCACAACATGGTGGGCATCACCATGGACATTGGGGGAAGTACGATCCTCTCCGGCTCAGGAGCCTATCTCATTCATGGGGGGATGGAAAACACTAGACATTCTCTGTCACATACTTCACGCTCCTCTCCAGCAACGGTATGTAGGCCTGCAGATGTTGCAGCTCGGGGGCCAGGAATTATTCCAAGGGAACTGAAAAGCCTTCAGAAAATAAAACTTCTTATCGTTATCGCTGTGTGTATGTCTGTATAACATGCCATGCAAATGCAAGCAAGAGAATAGACACTGGTGTACTACAGATGTTTTTCATCAGGAGTTTGGGATGTGTCTCTTGCTGGTGGGCAGAGACTGCTCAAACTTTCTGAGTGGATCACTGAAATCATGCAGCATGGAGATAAGAGAAAATTCTCAGGGTTTTCGTTTTTTTTTTTTATCCTGAGCAAAATGTTTTGGCTTTCCAATTCGAAAGAATTGTCAATATTTACATTTTCTAATAAGTGTAACATGTGAACATGGGGCTTGGCTTACCCAAAATAAAGAAATATATAAATCTATTTTTAATTATGAAGAGACCTGAAAAATCCGTTATTAACACAGCAGATAATTAGCACATAAGGTGTGTCAAGCTGATCGTGCCAAATGCACAGTGATTGAAAAGCCTTTGTATACATCTCCTACACCATTGTGTATTCTGCTCATGCCATGTGTTACAGAAAATGTATTTTATGGATAATACTGATCAAACAGAAGTGTTTTAAAGCTCTTGATTTTTTTAATCATGTCCCTCCAACTGCCAGTCGAGGTGCCAGGTTGCTGGAAGCACAACTGGACAGCTGTGTGGGACTCAGGGGGATACAACTATTAACCCAAAAGAGCCTTTCTGCAGCCAGAAGCTACCAGAAGCTTTTATCTGAGAATCTACCAGCCCTTAGTAGCAGCTGTGGCCAAGAGTGGGTTGGAGCTCTGCTCACCTTCCTTTCCAGACTGACTTATGTGTGTTAATACTTTGTATGTAAATATAATTGCAAATGTAGGTGTCATTCAGGGTATGTGGCCAGGTTTTAAAATGTGAACAGCACCACCCAGGGAGAAAAACAGGAGCCATTTGCTACTAAGCACTCATGAAAATCTGTCCGGTTACGTTGTGCTTTCTTCTTCCACAGTTTTAGAATACAGACTTCACATTTTTTTTTGAATCTTCCTGCCTTGAAAGGTTGCCTTTGATCCTGGAGTAAATGTGCTCTGCCTTAGGGTAGAAGTAGCAGTCTGTGGGGAAGAGTCCTTAGCTTTGGGTGGAAGAGAAAATGTGAGATGCATCTGGATTAGATGGGGTTTGTTTCTTGTGTGAGAATTGTATGTATTTTAACTGTTCGTAGTTAAAATCTAGCATCGGATCATCCTCCGATTTTTGCTGAAGCTTGTTATTTTGAAGGAAGTAGCTGCTGATCTTGTCACCTGTGTGGGACTGCATCTTGCAAAGCTGCACAGTGTTACTCTTGGGTTTTGGTTTGGGTGGTTTTTTTTTCATTTCCATCGTGATGGACACAATGCAAAAAGCACAAGTAGAGTACGAGTCAGTAGAAATGCCCCATGCACAGCTTTAGTCTGTAGCTGTCTATCACATGGGATAAAGCTGTCCAGGAAAAAAAAAAAGAATGTAGGAAGTGAGCTTTATGAAATAAATTCACTCTGTTGCATGTAGGAATGAACTCCCAGAAGGTATTTTAACACAAAATGCCTGTGGCTCTTGTGGAGCGGCTCAAGAGGGTCCAATAGTACATAGATACTTGTCTGGAAGACAGTAGAGGGATGTGTCTGTGTGTGGCTTTCAGTTCTTACAGCACAGACCAAAGTTGGAGGGGAGTAGAGAGCACCATGAAAGCTACTTTCATTGTCACGTCATCATGGGTGAACAGATAGCGGAAGGCCTTAGGGAGAGCAATGACTAAATTGAATCAACGGGTGGGAACATTATTTTTTTGTTGCAGTGTCTTGCTTAAATGGAGAACAGGAGAGCCTGGTGTTAAAGATGATGAACACACTGTAGTCCTGGCAAAATGTGTTTGGGACAGGATTGAGAGCTTTGTGGAGAGAAAGAAAAGTACAGCTCATGCAGATGTAGACAAGGAAGATGAAGATGTAGACAAGACAATGTTTGCATGTGGCCTCGGGGGTGTAGCGCAAAGGGGACGGATGTCCCAGCAATGTGAAGGCTTGGAAATGTGAGAGGCAGCTGCAAGGAATGAGGAAGCGAGAGGGCTTGGAGGGTGTTGAATGCTTGAGGGAGAGCTGGCACAGAGACCTCGAAGGCAAGGAGAGCATCTTCAGAGGAGACTGGGAACAAGGTAGCACTTCACAATTAGCAATGGTGTAAGAGCTGCCTCAGGAGGTTGAGGAACGTTTGGTAAAGACTGTACATATACTAAAATAAAATCTTCAAATATTTAAAGAAGCCCATATTCCATATCTCCTGGAATAACAATGTTCTGCTCCATCGAATGGGCTGGAACAGCACATGAAGCAGTCCAATTCAATGTCTGTGCCAGAAGAGCACTATTAATCTCCATTTAAATCGGGCTATACCAAGGGAGGAAATCCTTGAGACCTTCCATAAGTGGGTCCTCAGAGCTCCTCACCTCCATGCAGGGCTGTTTAAGAGCTTTTAGCCTTTCCCCTGTAATATTTTTTTCTTCAGATGCAAAGTGTCCATTTGCATGGGATGTTTACCAAAATGCCAAAAGAGCAGGCAGTGTTTCTGTGCTTGCCTAAGAGGTGTTGCTCAACTGGGACTGCACTGCTCCTTGTACAGAGGAAGGAAATGGTGTCTCCCTCTAACACTGACTCATTTCCCGAAGGCTGCATCAGCAATCAGTCCTTGGTTCCTCATGGTACATCACGGTGCGCTAGACAGTTTTCTCAAAGTCCCACTGACACGTAGTCTTAGGCTGACCCGTTTCTGAATTCAGCGATAACTTCTTGAGAAGTGCCATAGCAATGGCTCTTTTGGATGGAAACCAAGGGACGTGTGCTGGAGGCGCTTGGACAGAGTATCACGTTCAGGCATGGATACAGCATAGGCTGTGTCTTTGGTTGTTGAATGTTACTTCAGAAATTAGATCTGATTTATTCTGTTCTCCCACCTTTCTGGCAGAGCTTGGTTTTATAAATGGCTGGTTTTATCTCGACCTTTTATCTTCCCCATGCTATGCAGAAGCACAGACTGGGAGCTTGCTAGCATGTGGAAGGAGGGCATTGACAGATCGTTGTGCAGATGCTTTCTGCATGTGCCTACAGATGAGTGCACGGCCACGCATGTTAAATGAGGACAGATGCTAGAGATAGCTGCTGACTGCAAGTTTTACTGGCTGATGTGTGCTGCCTTGTCCTGCCTGCACTAACAGGTCACAGATGACAGGGTTTGGAGAACCTCTGCTGGAGAGAAACGGAAGGTTATGGTCCTGCCAGTCCCTTAATACGGGGTTTTGTTTGGGTTTGGGGTTTTTTTTTTTCCATCCTCACTTGCAAAAATCTTGTGATCAGGAGCCCTACAACTCTGAGACCAGCAGCCATCTGCTAAGTAGTTTGCCAGAGATTGCCAAGGCAGCCCCAGTAGAAAGGAGAAGACAAGCAGGGTCCAGGAGAGGGTCTGGGCACAAGGCAGCAGCCATAGCTGGGCTGTGTGTAGAACTGAAGCAAGGGGGCTCTTCAGGGGCCAGAATGCTTCACCATGACTCCACTTGCAGAAGCTCGGAGGTCAATGGAAATGAGCATCACGATGTGCCAGCCCATCTTCACAGGAAGAAGCTCATTTAATTGAAGCCTTGTCTTCTTCCTTCAGTGTCCCTTTGCAGTTCTCTTCAGCAGCAAAGAGCTCTTACCCATTCCACCTTATGTGCTGTGTGTCAGCCCTCCTTTGTGCCCGTTTTATTTAGCTGCCATTAGTTTTTTGTCAAGATGTTAAGAAGTAATAATAATTAAAGTCATTACTTCCAGTTTTCCTTGAAAGATCTGGGTAAAATGCACCTTCTCTGTAGCAAACCTTTGACCTGCTGCAGCGTATCTGGTGATGTTTTGGTCTAGGCATGGAGGGGAAAGGAGAAGGAAAACTGATTCTCTTTTAGGAACGGGCAATGCGTGTAGTGGAAGATCAAAAGCCCCCTGGTCTCGCTCTCTCACCCTAATAGGGATTCCTGCTGCGTTGTTAGTTTGCATGCCATACAATAACATCTCTGCAGCTTCATCCCATAAGGACTGTGCCTCATCTGTTTGCATCTTTTTCACAAGCTTGTTGATATAAAGCATTAATCATTCAAATATTAATAAAGAAATAATAATCCTGGCTGTTGCTAACTATCTGATTTCCTTTCTTTTTCTTTTTTCCTTTTTTTTTTTTTTTTTTTCCCTGTGCACATTTTCTTTAGCTTGAAATGGCGATTGAAAATCTACAAAAAAATGAAGGGATTACATCACACAAAACCAATTTGCTCAACAGCCATGTAAGTTGCAATCGGAATTTACAACCTTTTTCCTGCTTTGGTAGGAGCATTATCCGTAGCTCTTTGGTGTATTCAACAGCACGAGCCACTCAAAGCAGCCTGTGATTCAGCTGTGCTGCCCAAAGCAGCCCATTCCCAAGAAACAAGAATCTGCAAGAAGTGCCATGATATGAATGTTTGTTTATGAGATGCTCTGGATTCTGTTAACTGCTTCTACCCTGTGTTTATTTCTTTCATCTGCCTTGCAATGGAAATTGCTGGCAATTAGATAAACACATTTGAGGAAGTTCTTTCCTTTCACTGGAATTGAAAAATGGCTGGAAAATAACTTGCAATTCTACAGCAATGACTTGGCGTGAATCACGACAGATATCCCTTAGATGGCGCGTACCAAAAGGCTGCTCCTGTGAATGCTTTTATTGCCTTTCTCTGTGCCTCAGGAAGACCATTACTGTTACAATGCTACACTAAATCCATGTGCTAGACCTCTCTCTTCTCGCTGTGCCAACCATTTCCCTGCTTTGTGTAAAGTTCCCACTATTCTACTGGGCCTTCTGCATCATGGTTTATGGCTCCCAGGCAGTAATGCTTAACGGTGAGCACATGCCCGTGTGAGATTTGAAGGGTCTAATTCAAGTCCTGTTGAAGTCAGTGGACTTGCCTTGACTTCATTGTGTTCTGGATTAGGCTGAAGCGTGTTCTGCACCGATAAATCACAGTACACAAAGTGGTACTTCTTTATCCTAACAGATTCCCTTTTGCTTTGTATTTGGGGGCAGATCTGTTGTCGTTCTTAGGTCCTGAAAAAAAAAATCTTTGCCCTCTTCACCCTGGAAAAATAGCCTGAGAAAAAGAAAGGAACATTAAACCTAATCGTCTGATTCTCTTAAGCTGATGTCGAGCTCCAAACCAGGGCTCCTGGCTAAGCTCGATCCTTATTTCAGCTTCCAGAAATTGAAGGTTCCTTGTTGTAGTTGGGGAAACATAAACCTGCAGAATCAGGCTGGTAGTTTCTGTTCTGAGCATCTCTGTGCATCCCTCCTGTCTCAGGCTGTGGCCGTGCTCGCACGCCTGTGCTGTGCCCCGAGCACTGTGCAGATTTGTCCAAGGATAATGTTGCCTCTGCAGAGTTTTTCTTGTTTGACCCAGTGCAGAAAGGGACAGAGCAGAGCAGGATGGGGTGATATTGAAGGAGGTTTGAAAAAAGGCAGGAAAAGGGCAGAGGAAAGAAAGCAAAGATAGAAAAGAGATTTCCTCTGACCTCAGGCTGCGCAGGATGGCGTTGGGTCCCGATCCAGCCTCCGATCAGATCTTCCCCAGGGGAAGGATCTGTCTGCAGGGTAGAACTAAAGAACTTAGTCTCTCCCTTCTTAGGTGACAATTCATAGTTTGGCATAAGGCTTAATTTTTTTTTACAAATTCTAAAGCAAATAAACTACTTCCTGAGCATGTGTGTGCACATCAGCTCCCTGCTCTTCCTTGCTGAAGGTGTCGGTCTAGGCAAAAGCAACGTGCTACCCTGAGCAGCTCCAGGGTGATTGCCAAAGCATAGAGCCTGAGCCAAGAAAACTTGCGGGGCTCTTGCTGCCCTGTGAACCTCCAGTGTCCTTGCTCTGCCTTCCCGGAGCGTGGAGCGATGTCTGCAGACACGTGGGAATAACGAGGAGGTGATGGTACGAGCAGTGCCTGTAGGAAACGCAGCACGTTGCAGAACCCGATCAGGCAATCCCTTTCCAGAGCTGGAGGAAGGGCGGTGCTGTTGCCCGGGGAGGCTGCGAGGAGGTTTGTAGGAGGTTCTCGGGACTCGACTGAGTGAGCCATTGACTGGACCTGACCCCCCCTTGGAAGTAAGCCCTAATTTGAGTAGGAGGCTGGAATGGAATCATAGAATCATCATCAAATGGTTTGGGTGGGAAGGGACCTGTAAAGGCCACCCAGTCCCACCCCCTGCTACGAGCAGGGGCATCTTCCCCTCGAGCAGGGTGCTCAGAGCCCCCTCCAACCTGGCCTTGGATGTTCCCGGGGATGGAGCAGCGACCACCTGGAGACTGCCAGAGGTTGCTCCCAACTGCAGTGTATGGGACGGCCGATGAGCGTGCAGTGTTGAACCTCTCTGCACACCTTCCCCATCTCGTGCTGTGTTACAAGGGCTTCTGCCGTCCGGGATGTTGCACTTCCCACCTCTTTCTGTTTAAAAAAAACAAACCAAAAAGAAACGGACAGAGGATTACCTATCCCAAATGCTTGTGTGACTGACACACAATATTGCCAGGCTTGCTCATGAGAACCAGAAAGCGAAGCAGCAGCTGACTGTGGTTTGTCAAGGCTGAAAGCAAAATATGAACTTGACAAAAGCTAACAGCCGAGGAATTTGTGAGATAATGTAATTGCACTCTTAGTTGTGACTTAATTGCTTTTAGCCTTAAGGTTGCAGAGTTTTTCATTGTGTTCTGTCCCTCGTTTTAAATTTCACATTTTTCAAATCTGTAAATTCTTGCAATAATGGTTTATTTTGTTGCCGTCAGCAGATATTTCATGCCAGGAATCCTTGTGTTTTTATTTTTTTTTTTTTAAAAAAAGGAAAACTAAAGGTATCTCAGTCAAAAGTGAAATTTTTACATAGTGCTGTTAAACAAAGTCAATGTGAAATGGAGCCACACTTGATAATTTAGCTTCAAAGACTCTCTCAGAGGTTATTTAAGTGCACTTGAAAAATCAAATTTGGAAGCCTCAGCTAATGTTAATACCCCAGTGGCCCCTGATGTTTCTAATGAAATGATGTCAATCTATTACTGTTACCAAAAAAGCTGTGCTCACCAGTGTACTCCAGAGTCTCTGGGTCAGAGCATTACTTCTTTGCCAATTATGAGCTTGCAGATGATGCAAAGAAATTGGAGAAAAAACAACTGCAATTTTTGTGCATGAATGCCTGAAGCTGGGCACATAAGGAAGAAGCTGGATGCTATAACTTGCCTGAGGCCCTGCGGCTCCTGGATATCCATAGCACTCATAGGAGCAGGGGGAAAATATATTTTTTCCTCACTGCCTGTAAAACAAAACCCCCAAAAACCCCAAAATAACTCCCAAAAAACATTGGACTTCTTCCCTGTGGGTGAAGCTAAAATGAGACTGAACAGAGAAGCAGGAAAACTGTTAAAGGGAATAATTCTCCCTTGGCCAGGGGAGGAATGTAACGAGTTAATGAAGGGTGAATCTCCTGCTCAGTGGAGAAAGGCTCATGTACATGGATGGCTCAGGGCTTATCGATGCAAGGGACCAGAGCTGACAGGCACTCGTTCTAGAAAAGAGATTTTTCAGGAAAATACACAGGTTTTGATGAAACTTTAATTGCAAAAGATGGGTGGGGTTGAGCAGGGGATCCCTGGCGCGAGGGAAGCGTTTCTCCCCATCGCTGAGCTCGGGATGCTCGGCAGCACGTGGGTGGTCCAGGGTCAGTCCTAACTCTGAGCTGGACTGAGGGGGGACTTAGGAACCTGCTCCTCTTAGTTCAGATAAAAACACCTTAAATATGAACCACAAACGTGTGTCTTCATTGGTTTCTTTTTCCTAGAAGTTTCCGTAAGAAAACCTCTCCAAACCTGAACCTTCAGAAAAAAAAGGGGGTTTCTTTTCTCAGGAAGCCCCGTGCGTCGCTTTTTCCATCCTTAAAGAGCCATCCTTGAATCAAACAAGGACAAGGTTTTTGCTAAAGATTTTTCTGTTTTTAAATCAAAACAAACAGTCAATAGGAATAAAGTAGAAATTAAATTGAAATGTTCCCCTGTAGTGCCCATAACAAAGCAGCATATGGCTGCGGAGCGATTTTATTGGAACCTGAGTGTGGTATAAACAGGAATGAAGCTGTAGAATATCTTGTCATTGTCACAACTGAGCAAAATTCAAACAGTAAACAGAATAAGGGATACAAATGGAATGAATCTTTCATGCTCTCATTTTAAGTGCCCGGTCTGTTACTACTGATGCAGGCAGAGCGAAAATCATGTTTGGAAAATTATTTATATTCTGACAAATTTTTTTTTCAGCTCTTTTGTGTGTTTCATAATAGATTTCTAATTCAGGAGTGGGAGCTCATGTTGTGAAACTCTGTAATGTTTAAAGGAATATAAAGAGACCCTTGCAGAAAAGGAAAGCTGGAAGATGAAGGGAATATCTGGGATTAGACTAAAAATGTCCAGGATCAAATTTAAATGAAAGGGTTTTACCTATACCTGAATTTTCCATAGTAACACACAACTTTTATTGTTTTTGTAAGGCTTGGGATTAGAACAGGTTTGGAAAATAAATAGCTGGTCCGCATTCATTATCTTCCATAGGATAAATAAAATAAATGGTTTAAAAAAAAAAAAAAAGAGCCTTCTTAACCATTAATCTTTTAAATACAAGGGATGGGCCAAATTAGCACAGATGTGGACTACTTAAAAACTGAGGTCCTGCTGGTCTTTTATGTCAAAAACACTGGGGGCCACTTTTGTTAGAGCTTAATGGGTGGGGGAGGCTCAGGGCTACCAAACGGCTTTCAGGGCTTCCCCGGGATTTCTTTTCTGCAGATGAGAGCACGAAGGGACGTGGCTCATTAGCAAACACCACCTCTTAGGACTGTAGAGTTTGGAGGTCAGAAAGATGTTTGTCCCTGGAAGAACACAGCGAAGAGTGTCTTAGGTGAGGTGTAACTGGAGGAAGGTGGGAAGGTGAGAAGGAGCTCCGTGAAGAGCAAGACAGAGGGGAAAATGGCCAAGAGGTTTTCCTTCTTCCAGCTGTGGCAGCCCCTGGTCTGCTCCAAAGGCCACCAAAAGTGATGGATCCAATCATTTGAACTTGTGGTTGCGCTGGATCAAACCCAACTAATGAATGAAATCGTTTTTAACTGTAGAGCTTTGGATTCAGCTCATTTTATGTAGCAGAAGTTTAAATTTGGATGTGTGAATGATTACCACAGAACATACACTCATAGGTGCTGAAAAGCCTTTGTGTGAGAGCGGAGTTGGTTATGAAATACAGAAACCGAAAATAACTCAGTGGAGTGAGGCGTCGGAGGTGTCATCGCACACTTCAGGTTGTATTTTCACTGAGTTATTGATATAAAACTCAAGTATAGTGGTGAATTGGGACCCTAAAGCTTCACCAAGAGAAAATGGTGGAAAAGAGCTGGATACTGGAGTACGAGTGGAGAGGACTTAAGCATAGGCCAGCTTGTACATCCATGTGCATGGTTAAATCCCACTGATTAAGTTTGTGCTTAACTACAGTACGTGCTTGAACTATTTGTCGTAAGGAGATGATGCGGGTAATATTTTGGCATCCATAACCTGTTTTGCCACTGATCCAGTGCGAATGCAGCTGCTTCTGGTGGAGCCATGCCTCCTGGGCATGCAGGGATGGAGGTCTGGATGGAGAGGAAAATCTTGAAAATGTTAATCCCAAATCTCCCTAATGACAACAAAGGGGCTCTTACCAAAGCTACTGATTTTAGTCCATTTGTACATCCAGTTCCTTCAAAAATTCACTTGATATAACACTTATTTTCTTGATGCTGAAGTCATTTAGGCAATTAAAGGAGATTGGGGGGTTGTCTTTTTGCATTTTAATTCCTGCTGACACTGTGTGCCGGGCCTGCCCTTTCAGACCAGCTGGGTATAAATAATTTATATGTAATTGCAAACTGTAATCAACAGAAATGTCAGAAGAAGTTCAGACAGTAAATTTGGAAAAATAGATGGAAGCCCTCAGATTTTTGAGGTTGCTTTGGTAACCATTAATTTTATTGGTAAGTGAACAGTTGCAGACACGCCAATCTTCAAATTAATAAAGCCTTTGCAGGCTATTTAGTTCGCCTAAAATTTATTCCTCTTGGGCAGTATCTTAACATCTTTATTCTTGGAAAACATGAGTTCTTAAAAACATGAGCTTTATTTTGGCTCTGCAGGAATTCATCTGAATCCGAGGTGGACACTGAGATGGCAGGCGGAACATGTTTAATGCTCTTGCAGAATCTGACAGTGTTTTTGTTGGGTTATTAGCTTTGGGCTGGGGGTCCTTTTACTTTCATAAAAATGCAACTGACCTAAGTTATATAAATTAACTTATATGAATTAACTAGTTCTCTTGAAGTCAATGTCACATGGGCTCTCATGAGCTCACTGCAGGGGGGTTGGACTAGGTGACCTCTAGGGGTCCCTTCCAACCCAAAACATTCTATGATTCGATGATTCTGTGACATTTAAGCATTGACATTGTTGTACGCAGCCCGTTCCAGCCCTCTTTAGACTTTCATGTGTTCTTTATTTATGTTTTCCATACATAAAGCTCCAGTGGTTGTTGGACAACTACGAGACGGCGGAAGGTGTCAGCCTTCCCAGGAGCTCTCTCTACAACCATTACCTACGGCACTGCCAGGAGCACAAACTGGATCCAGTGAACGCCGCTTCCTTCGGAAAACTGATCCGGTCGGTGTTCATGGGGCTGAGGACTCGCCGCCTGGGAACCAGGTTGGTGTGAATCTACATTTGAACAAAAAAACCCCAGGCTCCTACAACTTCTCTCACGCCTACTGAGAACCTACTGAGCATCATTTAGCAGGGACAGGTCTTCCTTCCAAGATTTACAGAAACAACCAACTCTGATCCTGTGGGGAAAAAAATTGCTATTCTGAAACGCAGAAGTAATTTCTGTGTGTCGTGAGGCAAAGCTGCTTTCTCACCATGAATCAGCAGCGTGAGAGGCTTGACAATGCAGCTAGTTTCAGACACGCTCCAGGTCTCTGGTGACGGTGCCTTGTCCAGCCACACAGTGGAATTTGGTCTAAGTCCATTTCCTGAGGAGCCTAGGTATGTTCTGTTTGAACCTAGGCTTCTTCTCATTCCATTACTGTCTCAAAAAGATGAAGTAACTAAGAGGAGCGTGGCCAGCAGGTCGAGGGAGGTTCTCCCCCTCTACTCTGCCCTGGGGAGACCCCACCTGGAGCACTGGGTCCAGTTCTGGGCTCCCCAGTTCAAGAAAGATGAGGAAATCCTAGAGAGAGTCCAGAGGAGGGCAACAAGGATGATGAGGGGGCTGGAACATCTTCCCTGTGAGGAAAGGCTGAGGGAGCTGGGCTTGTTCAGCCTGGGGAAGAGAAGGCTGAGAGGGGATCTCATCAACACCTACAAATATCTCAAGGGTGGGGGTCATGAGGACGGAGCCAGACTCTTCTCAGTGGTGCCCAGCGCCAGGACAAGGGGAATGGGCACAAACGGAAGCAGAAGAGGTTCCAGTTGAACGTGAGGAAGAACTTGTTGACTTGGAGGGTGCCCGAGCCCTGGCCCAGGCTGCCCAAGGGGGCTGTGGAGTCTCCTTCTCTGGAGATATTCAACCCCCACCTGGCCGCTGTCCTGTGCCCCCTGCTCTGGGTGAGCCTGCTTGAGCAGGGGGTGGGACTGGGTGATCTCCCGAGGTCCCTTCCAACCCCTGCCATTCTATGATTCTGGGATTCTACGATCTTCACAGTTGCTGCTGTCAGCTGTAGAGCCCAAAATTCTGATGCAGTGAAACAGTTTCTCCCTCTGGGTCCGGTAAAGTTCCTCCATCACGGATGAGAACAGAATCCGTGCCCACATCTTTGATGCAGACAAGCTGTACAGATGTAAACGGCTTATTTCTTAAATTCCCAAAGCGGCAAGCTGAATCTTGTGGCAAACTTTTTCTTTTAAAACATCAAAGATCCGTATGATGTTACAACAGAAGCGTAACATAAGGAAGTGTAGTTGCTGTAATTACATATGTGTCCTTCAAGGGAGCATCCAAAGTATCTGCACAGCTTGCACAGCTGAGTTTGCATTTCATCCCAGCTTCTAATTTAAATAAAGTAGCCGATACACTAGAGAAACAGCAATTGTTCTGATTGTGTGAGATTTTATAGTAAAATTCCAGCTTAGCTATTTGGGCTTCAAAATGAGAACAAAACCAGATGTATCCAGGGCATTCCACAGCTGGAACATGGAGGCAGTGGTCGTAGGAAGAACAGGGGAGAGTTTGGGTTTCTGTATGTTGGTTCAAGTGCAAGAGCTCTGAAGTAAATTTCTCAAGAGTAGAGAAATTCTTTTAATCCTATCAAGGATTAAAGAAAAAACAAACAAGGAAAAGAACCACTTAAAATTGCAAATGTGCAGGCTGGAAAGGATACAGTAAACCTCAATAAACATGGAAATAGCTGTCCACCGTAATTTTCTTATTCATTTAGATTATAAATGTAGCTGTTATTTAATTTGCAGGCACTTAAAATCACTTAAGACATGGCTGAAGTGTTCCCCATACCTGAGCACTCAGTGTATGTAAACCCCTTCGGTTCAGTGAAAAAGACTGAATGATTCAACCGTCCCCTTGAAAGGAGAAAAATCCCCCAACAAGGAAGAAAGGGTTAATTCTTTGACAAATATTCCTCTCCTAAATTTCTCTATGTAATTTTCCAACGGGAAGCATCACTGGATTTAAGGTGCCTCCAGACCCTGTCGGAGTGACACAGCAAATGGATTTTAAGAAACCCCAATAAGAGGGCTCTGGAGACCCCGCTGCTGCTCCCCTGGCTTGGTCTCCTCTCCCACTGAGGACCCAGCTCAACTGTTGTTAGCGCCAAATTGGCCAAAGCCAAGCTGGAGATACTGTCATCATGTATCCATGGCTGCATAATTGTCCTTCTCGCTCCCAAACGCAGGCACTTGGGGATTGAAAAATTTCAGTTTGGTGGAAAAACTTGAACTGAGACATCTGTCTAATGTGAGGGAAAGGCATTCGCCTGAGGAGCATCACAGCAGCTTTACTGACCAGCAAAGGAAAAATAATTACAGCCTGGTTTGCTTGCAAAAAGCTTTCATTTTTTTACAAAAACTACAAAAATGAGCAACTCCAAGAGCAAAGCCACATCAAAGCCTGTTGCTGTTGCTGTGAAAGTGCTGGCAACAGAGAGACATTTTTCTTATTGTAGTTGACTATTCAGTCAGGCTTGTTTTATCCAAGTCTAGATAAAGATGGAAGTTTGTTTTTATGGAAAAAGCAAATCCTTAAACCCTCATCAAATAGCAAAGTGTCCCCTGAGGTCTGTCTGTCATTCTGTTTAATAACGCTTTGTATTGTAGCACTTGTCTCTTCTTCTCCAGTTACCATGGGTTACTTGGAACAAACCTTGCTGGGTTTTAAATGTGGATGTCACTGAACTTTGTGACACGTGGTTTTAAATTTTATAGGGGATGATGGCATTCATTAGTTCATTAGTTCAGCCATTCAAAGAGCGCTTGGCAGCAAACCGACGTGTGCTGTAAGAAGTAGGGTGTATTGTCAAAACAAGCCTAGGAGTAAATTGCAGGGCTACGATGTCCCTTCCATTGACCAGCTTACACTGATACTTCCAGGGGAAACTCCAAATATCATTATTACGGGATCCGTCTAAAACCAGAGTCTCCGCTGAACCGTTTGCAGGAGGACGCCCAGTACATGGCAATGAGGCAGCAGCCCATCCACCAGAAGCAAAGGTAGGTGCTCTCAGTTTCTTGGAGCTCGCTAGAGGTGTCCCCAACACTGCCACGAGCAAGGGTCCTTGCCCAAAGAAAGCTGCAGACCCCATCTTGGGACTTGGCTTGGCTTGGCACCAAAGGGAGCGTGTTGGGACCGTTCAAACCCGAGTGTTGCTGAAGTGCCAGAGCTGAGCTGTGGAAGAGGAGGTTGCAAGTCACTGGCTGCTCTGAGTAGTGGAAGGGTCCAAACCCAATTCTGGTCCATGGGAACATTCAAGGCCAGGTTGGAGGGGGCTCTGAGCACGCTGCTCAAGTGGAAGATGCCCCTGCTCGTGGCAGGGGTGGGACTGGGTGGCCTTTACAGGTCCCTTCCAGCCCAAACCATTCTATGAGTCTATGAAACGACATTTATCCGGCATTTATTCTGTTTGCCAGTGGCTAGATTCAGCCGGTTGCTGCAGAGGATGCCATCGTACGTGCCGCTTCTCACTGCCTGACTGAATGGTTTTAGGACCTCAGCTATGGAGTTATTTGTGCCAAATCAGTGTAGAGGACTTGAGGGCTTGTGTTGTGCTTGGGTGGGTTTTGGGGGTTTTTGTTTGTTTTTTTTCTTTTGTGCAACACTGCAAGTTAAATAGTGCTGTGGTTAGTCTTGTGTCTGAGTAATTCTGAATATAAAATACAATGTGCAAAGGAATTTGGAATTGTCTCCTGGAAGCATGGACACTTCTGGTTTTTGCTGGAGTGAAGAAGGAGCAGAAGAATTTATTTCTCCAGCTCCTAAACAGAAAGTAAATGCAAAAGTCAGCTCCCGAGACTGCCGAGTCTGCGCTCTGGCACCCGCTCCAGCTCTGCTTCTCATTTTCTTTTCCTTTTTTTGGTGTCACCTTGGGCAAACTTCTTAACCCCTTTAATTCTGTCTTGAGGAGTGCTTTGCAAAAGAAGGTTCTCATTTTTCCCCTCTGCTTGTGTAGATGATATAAATGGTCACCCCCCAAAACGCTGGCCTTCAATGTAACCTCATGTATTACATATAAAACAAAAGTCTGCATGACCAGGGTTGCAAATAACGTATACGTGTTTGCTTGTGCCTGCGTAAATCCCAAGCCACACTCTAAATTTAGGTACAGACCTGCACAGAAGATGGATGGCGTGGCAGAGAGCGGGTCCAACAGTAACCCCCACACTACGCCGGAGCAATCAGTTGCTGCTCAAAGTCAACATCATCAGCAATTCATAGGTGAGGAGACTGCTTTAATGTGTTCGATATCTCATGTCTAGGCTTATAACTGTAAGAGGAAGGAAGGTCTTGTCCAGCAAGCCCCATCTGTCGGCATTTGTTTGCTTTTCTGATAAATCCACAGTTACATATCTACTTTATATATTGTATATATTCTAGTAAGCTCTGGTAATGTCACACTTGCTAAGTTGATTTGCTACCTGCCATACCCACAGGAAGGCTTTTTCCTCATACCATCAGGTCTGTCGGTTCCCTCTAAGCGTGTTTTTAATGTGCCTGGTTTTATCCAAATTGGATGGAAGGTCCTGAAGAGCCCTGCTAAGACAGGCAGCCAGGGGGAGAAGGGCGATTCTCTTCATTGCAAAGGCTGCAATATGCGTCCGATGCAGACGATCCTCACGGACCTTCTCCTCGGGAGACAAGCTCTCTGGCTTTGCTGGTCGTGCATGTACATGTCTCCATCATCTCCTGTAGAGATACCAAATCCTGGCCAGCTCTGAGCCTTCTCTGAAGTACAATTGCTCCTGATACGTCTGCTGCCCAATTATATTTTCCATTGTACTCTCAAAATACCAGAGAGACATTTTTCAGGCTTCAGAGAAAATCTAATGGGAAGCGCAGTAGATGACGGCAATGTGTTCTTGTTTCTTTTGTAACAGAGAGAAAGAAAACATTTTCCTTTCCACACTGAATAAAATGGGCTGTGGTTGTTCGCTTTTTGCCCAGTATAGCAGCACGAAAGCATGGGGAAAGTACCAGATTATTGGTCTCATTTCTCCTGTTTTATCCCCAATTGAAACACGGAAGATGCCACCAGCGACAGCAGCACCTTGCAGTCATCTGTAGTCGTGCGTAGCTGAGTGCTCCTAACTGTCACCATCTTTCCCAATCATTTTTCCCTAGATGTAACCCACGTCTTTCCCGAGTTCCCAGCCCCTGACCTAGGTAACGTCCTCCTACAAGAAGGGTTCACCATGAATGATGTGAAAACTCTGCAGCTTCTTTACAGGCGACACTGCGAGGTGATTATTTGGCATATTTTCAATTGATTTATTAATTGATGTGGGACATAATTCATGTGCTCATCTCATATCCTGCTCTTGGGAAAAGCTAGAATATAATAGGGAATGCTTGATTTGCTAGGTATTGCAACTCAAATATTGTCATTTTTTCATTGTGTGACCTGTTTTATGTTATGTTGATTATTAAAACAACGCCCTTTCTGTTACTTTTCTTGTAAATTATTTAATCTAAATGGCAGCACCTGAAATTTATGTTTACATTGTGTGACAGGATGCTAGCAGAGCAGCTAACAAGTTGTGTTCGTTGTTGTTAGGCGACTTTGGATGTCGTGATGAATCTTCAATTTCATTATATTGAGAAACTGTGGCAATCCTTCTGGAGTCCTAAAACACCATCTAGTGATGGCTCTACCGCCCTACCGGCCAGGTACACTGCTGTGCTTTCATTATTTCTGAATGATCCTTTTTTGGGTGGTATTTTATCTTTTAAAAATGCATGAAGTATTTTCAGCTTCCTTAGGCATTTTGAGCGCTTCGTAGGGCTTGGAAGTATTTAATTCCCCGCAGCATCGTTACAAAGAGTGTCGGAAGTGTTTAATACCGTAATGACGGCGCCAAGTTCAGACCTCCGAGGAAAGCATCTGCTCTGATGGTGTACATCTGTGTGCCTTACGCCCCCCGTAACAAGTGTGAATCCAAAATGCAGAGAGCGTTTGGATGGATGCGAACGGGACGATGCTTTTGTAAACGGTCAGCAGGAGCAGACAGTAACGATTCCCCGTCATTAGGTATCGCTCTCGAGTGACATCTCAGGCTCAGGTTTTAGTGACCTCTAGACTGACTCACTTCTTTGGGTGGCTATCCAAATCTTCAAGTGCCTCATGTTTTGAGGCAGGTGACGGCAAACGAAACTGCTCTGATCTTTGTACTCCTGCCTGGCTCTTTGTTACTGCCTTTTCTTCACCCTTTATGCGTTTACCAACTTGGTCTGCGGCCAAGAGACAGGGGAATGGAAAGCAGTGAAAATAGAGAAAATTGAAAAGGTGAAGGTTTCTTGTTAAAATCTGTATTAAAAGTCTGTACTGTCCACTTCTACAGATTCTATAAGGACTTCTGATACTGACACTTTATATTCAGAAGAAAAATGATAAAGGTTTGAGTAATAAGCAAATACCCCATAATAATCTGTAGAATATGGCCCTGTTGTCCTCAGTAGATTTTACCCAGTGGATGTTTCCCCACAAAGAATCACTGTAGCTTTGCCTGACTGTTTCGAAATCTCTTTTACTTAGGGGTATATCCCCCAGGCATATTGCCACAGCACGCAGACAGGCTCACTGGGTACTGGAGACTGCGTTTCTGCAGGGCTCTGGCTGAGCCAAGGCTGCGCGCTCTCGTAGCTCTCCATACTGCTGCTAATAATCACGCTAGGTAAATAAAGCACTCCCTCCCCCTGCTTTATTTATATACAAATAGAAAAGCAAAACATTATCAAAGTGGCAATGAAAACATGAGAAAATGCAGAATACGGTTCCACTTAACAGAAAGTTCAGATCCTTGACGGCCACTTTCTCCATGTGAGTGTTCTAGGAGTACGCCTATGGAGTTCGTTTACAAAAAGCTTTCAGGCAGAGGCTATAAGTATGGTATGACCTCCTCCTTATGGTATGACCAAGGCTTGGCTTTAATGGTTTCGATGTAAGGCATGGGGATAGTCCCTTGCAAATTCCCAATTCCCAGCGTAGTGCCTTAGCAGCTCTGCTTTGATTCTCTGGCGTTGCATTAAAGCTTCCCTCTTCTCTGCTTGCTGTTTAACCAAGTATCTTATGCCTTAATCATGCAGAAAAAGTTTCCTTACATCTATAAAGCAAAAATAACGCAAGCTTCATTGACTTCATTCTGTTAGAGACAATATGCTCCCTTCTCATAAAAGCACCAAATCTTTTTCCTTCTGAAAAAATGAAGTGTTAAACACCTCAAAACCACTTGTAGGATCTCTCAGTACTGGCTAATCTGTTCAAAAACCATTTGCTGCAAACATCTTGTCCCCACTGCGACAGCTGAGGATGTTTGGAGCAGGGGAGAGAGCCATGAAGGGTTTGGAAATAGCTAAGCCTTTGTTGCTGAAATGACTGTGCTAAAGTATACATGAACCCAAAGAAGTGAAGGCCAAGCACCAGGAGATATGAATTTGAGGAAAAACTGTGGTCAGAGCTCTGACCCCATGGCCAGAGAGGCGCTTGCAGCATCAGGGAAGACTTGTACAAACGATCAAACATTTCTTTTTGAAAGAAACATGAATGGCTTTTTTCTGCTGAAAACTGGGGTTAGAAATTGAAAGGAAGGGTGAATGCACCGAATGCAAACCTGCTGCTAACACTGCCTCCTTCCTCCTCCTCCCACAGTGATGAAGAGCACGAAGGCACCCTCCCAAAACATAAGCTGATCACTCTGTGCAAATACGAACCCATCCTCAAATGGATGAGAAGCTGCGATCACATCTTGTACCAGGCCCTGGTGGAGATTCTCATCCCAGACGTGCTCAGACCGGTGCCCAGTGAGTATCCTGCGGCGTGGTCGGGAGGACACGGGTGGTCCTGGCTCCTGCTCAGCTCCTGCTCCTTGCTCAGCTCCTGCTCCTTGCTGGGCTGAGTATGGGATGTTGTGTCTGACAAGAGGCGATCCATGATTCAGTCTGGCTACCACTTGCCACAAAGGTTTCCCTTGTAGAAGCTGATTTAGAGGTTTTTGTTTTGAATACAAACTAAAATATGGCGACAGCAATATTTCTCCTGCAGCATTGCTCTGCATCAATGGTACTCTGTGGAAATTCCCTGCTTTTTAAAATTTGGTTTATTGCATATCACATCTCCTGACTCTGGCTAGGAGTCAAGGTAAAAGCATAAGCTTAATGCACAAGTAAGCATGGCTAATCCTTGGAGATGTTTCCTTGGAGATCGTATCTTTGTTTATGTAAGGCCATGCTGTCCCCTGCTGCACCTGGAAATTTGGGGTCAACTTTTGTTTGGGAGTTTAGTGATGGGATATTGAGGGTTTTCTCTCTGATTTGGCTCCTCAGTGAAGCACGTGTGTCAGACTCCCCGAGGCCATAGGCTGGGCTGAGCAGTACTGGCAAGCCGTGTCCCTCTGAGCTGCTGTTGGCAGTCTACAAGCTGGGGCACATGTGTGGCTTTAAAGAGCATATTTCAATGTTTGGAAAATGCTCAGAAGGACCATGAATAAGAAAAGGATAAGAAAGAATAAGAATAAGAAAATAAGAATAAGAAAATAAGAACAAGAAAAGATAAGAATAAGAATAAGAATAAGAATAAGAATAAGAATAAGAATAAGAATAAGAATAGTCTGAGTGCATCTCAGGACCCAGCTAAATCAAGATCACAGCTAACAGATCAGAGGCTGTGCTTTCCACTGCAGTCCTCAGCTAGAAAGTTGTGTCCAAAGATGATATGGAGCAGCCTTTCTAACTCTGCAGACTTCTTTGCAGGCACACTTACACAGGCGATTCGTAATTTTGCCAAGAGTTTGGAAGGGTGGCTGATGAACGCAATGAGTGAATTTCCCCCCCAGATTGTCCAGACCAAGGTAAGCAGAAGGAGCACGGTGCAGCTCAGGGGTATGAACTGAGTGGGCATGTGTGCATGTTGCAGTTCTCCACAGTGATTGGAAATCACTGGTGAGGTTTGGCTGCGTGTACTCCAGACTAGCATGATGTAATGGATAATTATGAACCAAAATCAGCAAGGAGTGGGAAGACAGGTAGGGCAATTCCTTTGTACTGGAAGCTGATGGTGCTCTGTCCATCGAGCTGTTCCCATGTCCTGAAATTGCAGATAAAGCTCTCTGGAAGGAAATCTCTGCACTGGGATGAAGCTGTCCTACTAGGAGGTGCAGGACACCCCATGGATGGAAGGGAATTGCAGAGATTGAGCCTAAGGCTGCTACTCCCCCTCACCTAAAGCCATGGACTCTTGCAGCATGTTCTTACCTTGCTGGTCTCTGCTGGAGGCAGAGTGTGAAAACCTGTTGGTTTAAAGAAAAGAAATGCAGGGGCTGGTTTGCAAGGTGCAAAAGATGCTGCAGAAGTGCTGCGCTGGAGCACTCGCCTGTGCTTTGGGCAGCAGCGTGGGTGGGACTGTGCAGGTTACCCCAGCTGATGGGTGCTGTGTGCTTGAGCTCAGCATTGGGAAGACTTTGCCTTCCAGCCCCGTGGCCTCCTGCCGACGGTGCCCCGCGTGCTGTGTTGCAGGTCGGGGTAGTGAGTGCCTTTGCGCAGACGTTGCGCAGATACACATCCCTGAACCACCTGGCTCAGGCCGCCCGTGCGGTGCTGCAGAACACTTCCCAGATAAACCAGATGCTCAGCGATCTCAATCGGGTGGACTTCGCCAATGTGCAGGTAACTTATGGTGTCTTTTCCTAGGCCGTGTTGTCTAGAACTGGGACTCTACCATGTCGTGGCTTAACCCAGCTGGCAACTCAGCACCACGCAGCCGCTCGCTTGCTCCCCCCTCCCTCAGTGGGATGGGGGAGAGAATCGGGAAGGAAAAAAAAAAGGTTAGAGCCGTGGGCTGAGGTAGAGACAGTTTAATAAGAGAAAATTATAATAATAGTAATAATGAGAATGGTAACAGAATATACAAAATGAATGATGCACAACGCAATTGCTCACCACCCGCCAACGGATGCCCAGCCCGTCCCAAGCTGCGATCACTCCCCGAGCCACGATCACTCTCCCCACAACCGACCGACTGACCCCCCCGAGCATGCCGTTCCATGGGCTGGAATAGCTCTTTGGTCAGTTGGGGTCAGCTCTCCTGGCTGTGCCCCCTCCCAGCTTGTTATGCCCCTGGCCGAGCAGGAGAAGCTCAAAAAGTCCTTGAGCAGTCTGAGCACTGCTTGGCAACAACTAAAAACATCAGCGTGTTATCAACATTCTTCTGGTACTAAATCCAAACCACAGCACTATGCTAGCTACTATGAAGAAAATTAACTATCCCAGCCAAAACCAGGACAACCACGAGGTTGTCTGCTGGTAAACCAGCGTCTTATTTCCAGTACTAAGAAGCAATTAAATCAACAATTTAACGGGTTTGGTGTTACTTTTCCAAGTAAGTCTGCCATCTCAGGTGGAGAAGGTACTAAGGAACTTCTGTGCTCCCCACAATAATATAGTTTTAATAATATTGTACATGATTCAGACGTGGTTTGGAGTCCTTGGCTACTAGAAATGAAGTTAAATTCCTAGGTTGGGATGCAACAACCACGCACGCTTGGCGTGAGTAACTGTCAACCCTTCCTCCTGAGCAGGAGCAAGCCTCGTGGGTGTGCCAGTGCGAGGAAGGCATGGTACAGAAGCTGGAGCAGGATTTCAAGCTCACTCTGCAGCAGCAGAGCTCTCTGGACCAGTGGGCCAGCTGGCTGGATAATGTTGTTACTCAAGTCCTGAAGCATCACGAGGGCAGTCCCAGCTTCCCCAAGGCAGCCAGGCAGTTCCTGTTGAAATGGTCTTTCTATAGGTACATTTTCTTTCTCATTTTGGGGATATTTCTGCATCGGGCTTAGGGCACATAAATAGCTCCTTGAAAAGCCAAGACCAAGTTCTTTACCCCCATGCAACTCTGGTTAACTCTTGCTCTGCCCTGGTACAGAAGGGAGTGTTGTGTCTCCTGTATCCTTTCAGGGTGGGGATAGGATATTCCACCAACTAATTTAATTTCTTAAAGTGCTTTGATACTCTTGGGTTAGTGGTAGAAACAGAGCACTGTGTCCCACCTTCAGTGGTCAAGTATTCACATCAGCCGTGATGCAAGTGTAAAACACAACCCAAATATTTTGTTTTCCGGCCATTTTCCAGCTCCATGGTGATCCGTGACCTCACCTTGCGCAGTGCTGCCAGCTTTGGTTCCTTCCACCTGATTCGCCTGCTCTATGATGAATACATGTTTTATCTGGTAGAGCATCGCGTTGCCCAGGCAACAGGGGAGACGCCGATTGCTGTCATGGGAGAGGTGAGAATTGTTTATTCCCTAGAAACAAACCCAAACTAAGCAGCGCTTGAAGAGACATGAGGGATTCTCAAGCCGCAAACACAAACATGTGTCCTGAACATGTTTCTATCTTTGCCGAAGGATTTACTGAGTTTTCTGAGTGCCTGGCACAAGAATCCAGCTCCTTGAGCGTCTTCCATCCTGGCTCACTAATACCTGAGCTGCTGGTGGGATTTGGGGCAGTTGAGCATCAGCCGGGCTTCAGAAGCCTGGAGGAGGGAGGAAAAGGATCTCCCCACTTCTCTCCGTAACCTGTGGGTACCAACCCCGACTTTGGGGTTCCTGCCAGGGCAAAGTCCCATCAAACACAAAAACTAAACCAAGCAAAAAAAGGTCCAAAAGTTACTTCCCCAGCAACATTCAGTGGCACCATTCACTGAATGTCTTCGGGCCTCTGCAAGCTCCAGAGCTACATGCAGTCAGCCACTCTCTCCATTTTTGATTGGAAGAAGAGAAATTATGGCATGTTTGCGGGGGGGGGGAATTTTTTTTTTTTTTTTTTATCAAATCAGACGGTAAATGCGGTGCCTGGTTTGCAGGCAGGTCCTGTCCTGCCTGGCTGAAGCCACTTCCAATTTTTCACTCTTAAATGTCCAGATTTAAAAGGCCCTGATCAATCTGTTAGATTAAAACTGATCTCATTTCTCCTTGAAGCTCATAACTATTTTCTTCCTCCTCTGGAACTCATGTAGGGGAGCCAGACAAATCGGTCACATACCATTTGCTCTCCCTTCCCCTCCCGTTAGACCCGTGCTCTTGCCCCAAGTCAGCAGCGCTGTGAGTTCCCACTATTGCCTGCAAAACCTCTGGCTTTATTGATATTAAAGGAACACAAGAGGCAGAGAGCGGTTTCCATCAAAACCTAGTTGTGGGAGGCTTTCATCCTTCAGGTTTTGCTTTTCCTTCTTTAAACTCCTGCAATATTTCTGTTCTCCAGGAGGAGGCTGATTCTTCCCAGTGAAAGAGGATGAATCATGTCCTTCCATTTCCATTGCTCGCTTTATAACTCCTGCTCTCCTCAGTTCCTTCTGCTGCCCAACTTTTCACCATTGTCATTACAGCAATTTAGTGTTTCAGACCTCATCACAGGGGGAGACAGCACATCTCCAGAACCCAATATATCCCCAGCTCTCTGGTTACATTAGCACCATGGCCTTGCAAGCCAAAGCACTTTCCTGATGCACAGGGAGTTGCATGGAGGTGGATTGATGGTAGAGTCCCAGGAGAGGTGAATGGCTGGTGTGTCCAAGCAGCCGCCCAACAGATGCAGAGGGCTGGAGAAAAGGCCACCATCCTTTGGTCTGTGACACCACTTGGTCGTGACTTGGGAGACAGCAAAATTTCTCCCATCGTTCCAGAGCTCAGTCCTGCCCTGGATTGTTGCATGTGGTGTTTGCCCAAAGGTTTAAATGGCAGCCACAAACTTCTCCCCAAAACATGTGGTCAGTTTTGTTTTTCTGCTCTTCACCACCGGCACTGCTGATGCTGGTGGCTTCTCCTGAGCACTTAAGCTGCTCGTTAGAATCGCTTGGAAATAGATGCCAGCTTGCAGGTCTGGCACCTCGGGTCTCCATAAGCCTCACTTACCTTGTAACTCCTTTTTCTTACAGTTTGGTGACCTCACATCCCTGTCCCCAACACTGCTGGACAAAGGTACCTCCTCTCCCTCAAGGGAATTGGGTCGGGGTTGAATTGCTGGGGGGGGGCCACCCTGCTCTGTTGGGAGAAAGGACCTCTTCCCCTCCGGTCCCCACTCTAATGCTGCGACTCGTCCTTTGCAGATGACATGAGTGACCTGGGCAGTGAGGTGGACACGGACTCCCGGAGCATGGGGGAGCCGCTGGTGAAACGGGAACGCAGCGACCCCGGCTACTCGCTGCAGGAGATCTGAAACGGGGACTCAGCTTTTCTCCAGCTGGACGAAGACATCTGGAGCCAGGTTTGACAGTCGCAAGCCTGAGTCTCCCCGTTCCTGTGTTATTAGTGCCTCTTAGTTTCTCTTTATGTTTACTTGTGTTTGAGGAAGGGCTCCGGGGGTGAGCCCGGGTGGGTGGTGGGATGGGGCTGGTTTGTCCGCCTGCTTTCCTCCTGCCCGCAGCACGACTGCTGGCTGGAGGGCGAAGGTCCAAAGTCGACTACCAAGTGGTGGAAGCCTCCATGGTCAGCAGCGGATTGGACGTGCGTGGCTAGGAGAGGCTGTCCTCTCAAGCCTGAGCGAGGCGGGCAAACGAGGCTTTCTCTTTCAGGGAAGGTGGTTTGGGTTTCTTCCCCACTTCTCAGACTTCACTGTGATACAAACTTGAACCAATCAGTGCCCAAGAAGAAGGAAAAATACCTGACCCTTCTCCTCCAGCCTTTCAAGACAAGCTGTCCTGGCTCTGACTTTGCCAAATCGTTGGTGCCGGGGAGCGCAGGACAGCGCGACTCTCTTGTACACGCCTGGGGAGAGGGCTCCAGGCTGCACATCCGTCTGGTCCCGGCGGAGCGGTGCACATGCACGCGCTGGGACTGACACGTACGTGCCCTGGGACTGACACGTGCTCGCTCTGGGACTTCGGGACAAGTGTTCCCACCTGCTCCCGTGTCTCCCCAGCTGGGTTTTTTCATCGCTGATCCACGAATGCTCCTGGGACACTGTCAGGCCAACTCAAGATACCAAAGGACTCTGAGGAACCGGCAGCTGGTCGCAAAGCGTGTTCGTTGCCCCCTGATGCCCATGGGCAACCCCCATCCTCGCCAGGGTACCCAGGCAGAGGGGAACTGGTCCCACATCCTGGGTTTTGTAAAATTCTCGCTTGACGTCTTGCTCAAATGTTGAAGGTGGGGTGCAGCTGCGCGCGGGGCTGCGCCCGGAGCATGGGCGAGGGTGTGCGACCGCAGTGCCTTAGGGTGGGCCGGCGTGCCCGCTTCCCCCCGCTCTGGGTGAGCCGGCGCAGCGGTGCCTGTTGCTGGGACTCTGATAAAATAAACCAGCCCGTCCCGTGCGGCAGCGAGGGGCTCTCACGGGCCCCGGCTGTGCTCAACACCACGGTGGCGTTTCCCCTTGCTGTATGGCTTTGCCTTCTCCCACGGCAGCGTTGCGGTGGGGGCTCCCGCAGGGCTGAGCTGGGGGAAGCTTCTGCCCCGGGGGAGGGGAGGGGGGGGGTTTATTCTCCCTTTCCGTGTCCTGTGGGGTGTGGGCTGACATGGAGGGGGGGAAATCTGTCATCAAGCCAAACAGCAAAAACAAAGCCCTGGGGCAAATCTTTCTGTGAATAAAGGCCGTGTCATAAATAGCTTTTATTATTATTATTATTTCTAATGATACAGTATTTGATGTGAGCTTTTCCAGGGGCCTCGTGTACATTTGCATATCAGAGTATATTCTATCCAAATATATTATTTACTCATTCGGAATGGTACCAAGGTAGCTGTGACACTTGAGAAAATATTGCTGATGGAAAGTAAAAAGAAAGTGTGTACAGTGGCACATCTTTCCCTCTTACCGTCCCGTGCTGTTGTCTGTCTATCAATGTCTCGTATCAAAGTAGCAGGAGACGAGTGAGAAAGCTGGATTTATTTGTAAATAACGGCAAGGAACACTCCTTGGGTCAGAGTCCGCACTTCAGGTCCTGCTGATGAGATAAGATGGCCTAAAAAAATCAACTGAGCAGCCAAGTCTTAAACACCCCACCACCACCCCCCTGCTCCTGCTGAGTGTGATATTAACTTCACCTGGTGCATTGGCTCCTCTTTGCAGCCATTCCCGACCGAACCCAGCCACCTTCTGCTTACCACGGGCGTGCAGACGAGATACTCTGGAGCTCTGCAGCACAGTGCAAGCAGTCTGGATAACCACCTAAAGCCGATATGCACAAACCTCCCAGCTGAACCTGAATAGCAATAAACATATATCGAATGCTCAGGCCTGTACAGTAATTGTTGTGGTCCCATTTCTTCTTTAATCACTGAAGGGAGATGTCAAGGAGATGCTGCAGCAAGGAGATGCAGGATCTGCCCAGCGCAGCCTAATTAAAGCGATTTTGGCCTGGGATCCCGTGTCTGCAGGGAGGCAGATTCCCCACAAGCTGGTTTGAAGGGGTAATATTCCCATTACACCAGAGTTCATGGCGGGGGGCGGGGAGAAGAGGCTGAAAGATCAGGCTGCTGCTCAGTACGGAGCTGTAAGGAGCATTTTCTAATTATGCTTCCAGACTAATTGTGGAGGATGGGAGCAGCGAGACAGGGATGTGACAAGTGACAGATCATTCCCGCTCTCGCCCCTCAGGAAGGGGAAGGCTTAGCCCCAGGCTCTCTCCCTCTGCATCCTTCTTGCTCGCTTCGCTCTCCCTCTGGATTCTGCCCAGTCTTGCAGGGACAAATGCTCCCTCCACCTCCAGGTGACTGTTGCTGTCCCTGCACAAGGCAGAGAAACTGAGGCACAGGCTGAGATACCTCACGGCAGCAGTTCACCGCCCCGCTGGGTGCCACTGGGTCCCAGCACCAGCACCACTGCCTCTACCCCTCTGCTCTGGCAGGAGGAGCCTGGCTGCTCCCGGGGCTCAGCTGGGGCTGTTTAACCTGCAGACAGGTTTCACCTGGAGCCTGGTGGGTCTCGGTGGGGGCAAGGTCCATAACTGCCCGCTGGGGCTCTTTCTGGGTGGCTGCTCTTATAAACCAGCAGCCTGGTTGCTCCAAGGGCTTTTTCTTTCTTTCTTTCTTTTCACTTTGCCTTTTAGAAGCCTTAGTTTGGAGGTGGGGAGGGTTAGGGCTTACTGCCTGCAGCTCTCTAGGATGTAGTGCCAGGACCTCCTACCCTTCCTGACACTGCCAAGCAGGTAAGGGCATGGCACCGGGCTGCCACCGCTCCCCCATCCCTGGGTTGGGGGCTGTAGCCCAGAGGCTGTGCCCTGGGGCTGGGGGCTGCAGTCCCAGCACTGTCCTTCTCCTCTGTAATGTCCCAGATGAAGGACGATGTCATCACGTAGCTCTGGGGTGGCCTTAGAGCTGGGTTCCCAGCCCAGCTCCAGCACCCCTCTGCCAGTGCAAAGAAATTCCTTCCCGGCGCTGCACCTCCTGCCCCCGCGGAGCCGCTCGCTCGCCCTGCTCAGCCAGGAGGATTTCTTCGAGAGCTTCAGCGGGTACGTGGCTGCCAGGATGCGCCTGGGGGCTCAGCCCTGGTCTTGCCTTGTGTTTGTCCCCAAGGGAGTGTGTCCCTTGTCTGGGATGGGTTTAGGTTTGTGGTCTAGGGCTGGTGCTCCCAGCACCGGGAGGCTCTCAGCGTCCAGGCTGGCTTGCTCCCCTGGAGCCAGGGTGAAGCCGATGGCCCTGGCTCTCCCCTGGTGTCTCTGCTGTCCGCGCTGTTGTGGCTGAGACCAGGCAGTGCTGCACATCCCCAAGGCCACCAACTCACGCCGGTGTCCCTGCTGCTCTGCCAGGAGCTTCTGCAACAGGAGCGATGTTTTGGGGGCTGATCTGTTGGACTGCAACTACTCCATCCCTGACCCGCAGCTGGTCCAGAGGATTGTGGCCCAGGTGGAGTTCTACCTCTCCGATGAGAACCTGGCCAAGGATGCTTTCCTCCTGAAACATGTCCAGAAAAACAAGATGGGCTTTGTCAGCATCAAACTGCTGACATCCTTCAAGAAGGTAGGCAGCCCGTGGCGCCGGCCAGCCGGGGTGGGGAGCAGCCGTCACGTGGAGGATGTCCGGGTGTGCTCTGGCTGTCTCTGGTGGGGTGCATGGGGAGGTCCAGGCTCCGCTTGGGCTCTGTGTCCCCACAAAGTGCTGGTGGTGTGGGGCTGGGCTCTGCTCTCTGCCTTCCCTGTGCTGTAGTTTTTCCCCAACCAGGGAGGGTGGCTGGGGAAGTGGTGGGCAGTCCTCAAACCAGCCCCAGGGCCGGGTTCACCTCTTCTGCCCATGGTCCCCCCTGGGGCTGCTTTGGGAGAGATCATCCCTTAGCCAAAAAAAAAACGCAGGGAGGCGCTGGCGTGTGACGCATGGGGAAGCTGTAGCTTGTTGCCACAGTCCAGGGGGCACTGGGGACCTTGTCCTGCAGACCTGGAGATGCTCCCATGAAAGAGGGATGCTGCCTTGCCATAACTTCAGCTTGCCTGGGTGGTGGGTTCGGGGCGGTCCCTGCCCGGGGAGACTCACGGGGACGCCGTGGCCTCCTCTCTCCCACAGGTGAAATACCTGACGCGTGACTGGCGGCTCACGCTCTATGCCCTGCAGTTCTCGGAGCTGCTGGAGGTGAACGAAGAGGGCACCAAAGTGAGACGGCGGGTCCCCATCCCCGAGTCCCTGCTGAGCATCCCCCCCAGCAAACTGCTGCTGGCCTGGGAGCTGCTGCCCCAGGAGCAGGGCTTGCTACCGCCGCTCCAGAAGAACTTCCTCGAGACCATCACGAGGATGTTCAGCCCCTTCGGAGCCATCGCCTCCATCCGCATCCTGCGGCCAGGCCGCAAGCTGCCCTCAGATGTGCGGAAATACACATCGCGCTTCCCGGAGCTGCTGAGCAAGTGCTGCGCGCTGGTGGAGTACGAGAGCCTGGAGAGCGCCCGCAGGGCCTTTGAGGACCTCGGCCGCCAGAGCTGCCCGGGCGGCGAAAGCATCAGGGTGGTCCGGCTCTGTGGGAAAGGTTCCAAGAAGAAATCTGGGGCTGAGAGGGAGGCGGTGGAGGAGCTGGTGGACCAGACAGGTTGCAAGGTGCCAGCGGTGGCCACAACCTTTCCCTACGGCCTCGGGGACCCCCAGCTCCGCAGCTCCCCGGAGTCAAGCGGTGCCCCAGCATCCCTGCCCCTCTTCCTGAGCAAGGACCCCTTGGCACCCGCCTGGCCCAGCAGTGGATTCAAGCCCAGCGATTTCGGCAACACCTTCACAGGATCACTCCTTGCCAGCAAAGTCTTCCCTCCGCTCGGGGCAGGCTTGGGCACCGAGTGGCCCCACGGCTGTGGCTGGGGGAGCGGGGCAGGCACCTGGGAGCCCTGGTGCAGCCGCCCCTCTCCGGATGCCAAACCCCCTCCCAGCAACCCCCTGGCAGCCAAGCAGCCCCCCGAGCTCCTCGGCCTGTGGGACGGGCTGCTTCGCCTGCCCCACGGCCCCGATGGCACCAAGGGCTTCTGCAGCAGCGTTGGGAGAGGAAAGCTCGGCCTCCGGCACTGAGGCTCCTTTGCGTTTGAATTTGGGGATTTTTTTTTTCTTTTTTTCTTTCTCCTTTTCCTCCTCTTGAGCAGAATAACTCTGTGGCCCCCAGGAGCTGTGTGTGGTGGCGGTGCAGCTGCTGCAGGGGACAGGAGTTCTGGGGCAAGGACGATGCTCGGAGCAGGTCAGCGTGCGAGACGCAGAGCAGCAGCGACACCGGGAGCTGCGCTGTGCTGACGCCAAGGGGACTGCGCCTGCCTGGGGTCCAGAGCAGCTCCCGCCGCCCCCGCGGCATCGCCGGGACTGCCCCAAGGAAGGTTTATCCCCCCCGGCGCTGGGGTCTGCCCCGACGGGGACCTCACCCTGCACCTTCTGCAAGCCAGACCCAGAGAGGTGAGGCTGCTTCCCAAAGGCACCAATGGCTGCGTTGCTCCCACGTTGTGGAGCTCGGAAGGGAAATGGGCAATAAAGAAAGATGAAGTTTCCAGGCACTTTCTGGCTGGTGCAGTGGTATTTTTATTATTTTATTCCGGGGGGGGGGGCCCAAAGGGCTGTCAGGGGCTGGAAGGGGCTGCCCAGGGAAGGGGTCGAGTCCCCAGCCCTGGGGGGATTTAAGAGCCGGGCAGAGGCGGTGCTGAGGGCCAGGGTTTGGGGGTGGGATGGCAGGGGTAGGGGAACAGTTGGGCTGGGGGAGCTTAAAGGGCTTTTCCAACCCCAATGATTCTGTGATTCCATGATTATTGCCCCCCCTTCCTGGTCTTGCAGCTGCCGAAGGGGCAGAGGGGCCCTGCCTGGCCAGCAGCTCCCTCCCTCGCCGTTCTTGGGGTGATTTGGGGTTATTTTGCTGTGGCAGCGAGGCAAAGCCCAGCTCCAGGGCTGAGCACGGTGGGAACCTGAGGAAGGGTGCAATTGTCTTGAAGCTCTGGAGGGCTTTGCACCGAGCCCCATCCCCGCTCTAGGGGACGCTGGTTGTGTTCACGATGAAGGCATTGCAGCCCTTATGGTCTGCGTCTGTCCCCACCCTGGCCCCCAAGGGCTGCCCTTGTCCCAGGGGCCATGTCCGTGAGTCCTGCAGGGACCCATCTGTCCTGGCTCCCCACCAAAGAGCTGCTTCTCCTGGGGAAGGGGACAGGGGAGTCCGTCTGTGTCCCCCCCACCCCCATTGCCTGCCCTGCTGGTAGTGACTTAGCCCTAGGGGTGACTTGGTGCACTTTGGGGCTCGCCAGCTCTGATTTGGGGCTCAGAAGGGCTTTTGCACCACTTGGGTGCTGTTTCCCAGTGCTCCCTCCCCTTCCCACACAGGCACAGAGCGGTTCTGGACAAAACAGCTTTTAATAGAAAAAATTCCAAGAGCAAAGATCCCATTAAAGCTACTCTAACCCCCCCCGCACCCCCAAACATGCCACCCCATCTTCCCCATTCCACCCATCTTCATCTTGCCCTTGCTGTGGGTCCAATTCTGCCCGTGGTGCCCCTGTGCTGGCTGTGAGGGCCCTGTGCTTGCTGGGGGGCTGTGGCAAGGTGCTCTTCCCCCGCTTCTTCACACACTGTTTTGTCATGGCAGGTAGGGATGGTGGCACGTCCTTCCCCCCCACATCCCCCCAGAGCTCCTGGGGCTCCATCCTGATGGTGTTGAATTCCTCGAGGCTCAGGATGGCATCGCTGGTCTCGGGGATGCTGTAGTCGGGTGTGAGGAGCTGCTCGGGCAGCGAGAGCGAGGCGAAGTCACAGTGGGGAACGGCTGCACTGGTGCTACCGGGGTCCCCAGGTCTGGGGCTGCTGCCAGGACTGTCCTGGCTGAGCCCCGCCAGGTCCAGGGAGCAACCAAAGAGCCTTAGGGCCTCTGCCAGAAGCACCTCGTCAGACACTGTGAGGTCACCTGCCATGTCCCCTGTATCCAAGGGGTTGAGGGGTGCAGCAAAGGGGATGGGGGACACGCTGCTGCCCAGGGATGTCCCCATGGCGGTGGCCGTGCCAGAGATGTTGAGCCATGCAGACTGTCCCTCGGTGTGCTGGAGGCTGGGGATGGACCCCCCTGGGGCCACCGCTCTCACCTGATGGTTCAGGAGTGCGAGCTGTTGCGGTTGGCCCTGGGGGTTCCCAGGGGCTGCCCAGGCTGGGGGGGTCCTGCAGCCCCTGGGGACCCACAGGGCAGCACCCGGCAGAGGAGCGGGGCCGTGGCTGAGCGTGGCAGTGGCCAGCAGAGGCTGCTTGGTCCTTGTCCACTGGATGTGGAAAACCCGGGGGTCAAAGAAGCAGCCGCATGGAGCCCTCTGCAGACCTGTGGGGGCGAGTGGGAGCCGTGCTGGGCCACAGGGACCCTCCAGGGGCACCCGCCAAGCCAGCCCCCGTCACTGATGTCCCCCAGGCACACGGGGAGCTTGTGGCCGGGGCACTCCCCATGAGGTGAGCTGCTGTGCTGTCGGGATGGGGTTGCAAACTGGGGAGGAGACTGGGTTCTAGGAGGTGAAATGGGAGTAGACGGCCCCAGGTATTTGGGAAATTCTCTGGAAATTGGATTTACTGGGCACATGTCATCCAGGAGAGGGCCAAGACGTACCCCTGGGCTTGCTGAACCCCTGTGCCAAAACTGCCGGGGGATGGGGGGTGGGGATGCTGGGAGTGCCCGGGGGGCTGGGATGCCAGACGGGGGGGGCGCCGTCCTGCGGTGGGGGGGGTGCCCAGCCTGCGGGGAAGGGCTGCTCCTGCCCGGGCAGTGGGCATGGGTTGGCTGAGCCTGCAAGAGAGACAGGAGCGATGGCCGGTGGTCACCTCTGCTCTTGCCCGCCCCCCCCCCCCCCCCGAGAGCATCCCCGGGCTCCAGGGGTTGGGTTGGTCCCTACCTTGGGGGTAGAAAGTTTTGGGGAGCAGAAAAGGTTGAAGGAGCTGAGGTGCCGGGGTGGCCCGGGGGCTGTGTGACGAGAGCCACAGCGGTGGCAGCGCCATGGGCTCTGCTGGCCGTTGGCTGCTAAGGACTCTGGCGTCTCCCAGGAAGGAATGTGGGGGGTCCCAGTGTTCCGCCCCACCCCGCCAGCCTCCCCAGCTCCTCCAGGGGAGGGAAAGGGTTAAGGGGGCCTGGGATGCCCTACAGACAGCTATTGGGGGGCTGTGGCTGCAAATGCTTTTTGCTTTAAATAGTATTTTTGGGGTGGGGGTGGGGGGAGAATGAGTTGATTGAGCCGAGCTGTGTGGGGACCAAACTGCAGCTGCAGCCTCCTTGTGCCAGGCAGCAAATGCATCCGTGAGCGCCAGCCGGCGCTGCTGCGCGCTGCGTTGATGGTGTGACCCGGAGATGGGAAAAAGGACCTCGAGGGCATGAGGGAAGGTCATGCAGTGTGACTCCAGGGTGTGCCTCCCCCCAGCCCTCCCTCAAATACCACTGTCAGGGTCTCTTTTTTTTCTTTTTTTTTTTTTTTTCTCTCCTGATCAGGAAACAAGCAGCTCTGGATCCCCCTCGGAGGAAGCTGCTCTTTCTCCGGGTGCGTGACACCCCCAGGAGGAGCCGGTACCCGCTGCTGCGTGCTCCTCAGAAAAGGACCGGATTCTGCACAACATCCAATGATGAGCTGCTGGGGCTGTTTGTGCTCTACAGGACCCCAGGGACTGGGTTAGTACATCCCCTCCTCGTACTGGGAGGATTTGGCACTACCAAGGACATCCTGGTAGGAACAGAGGCTTCTCGCTCCCCCCACGTGACCAGTGCAGGGCCTGGGGGAGCCAGGACAACTCCTGCTGTGAACTGGAGGCCAAAGATCTCTCCTGGCCTGTATCCTGTTAATTAAACAGATTGCTCCCTGCTAGCGAGGCACCTCTGGCTGCAAGATTGTGCAAGGCCATCTGCTGCACAACTCGTGGCAAGGACCAAGGCTGGGGGCGTGAAGGCAACCACGCTTCTAAAAACATAAAACTTTTATTTCATTTTGGAGCGCAGCTGAGCAAGCCCGCTCCTCGACCGTCCAACGCCTCCCCTTGACTCGATGCCACGGGAAAGGGCTTCGGCAGCCTATCTGTAGGAGTTTGCCTTGTGTTTAGGCAGGAAGGTGAAGCTGGGAGGTACGGGTCCCAGAAGCAGCTCGCTGGAAGGAAGAACAGAACAAAACCAAAATAAAAACCAAGGAGAGGTTTGGGTTCAGTCCAACAGAACCACAGGTACTCGGCTGCTGCATGGCCCCGCGGCTCTGCAGCGACGGTGATGGCAGTCAGGTGTGTCAAACCAAGCCTTTACCCTCCCGAAAATTTAGGGCTGCTGCACAAAACCCCCTCTGGTGCTGAGCTTTAACCCTGACCCCCAGTACTGGAGGGACGCAGCCTCCAGCGCAGGGCAATGCCCTTCTCGCTGGGGAGTTACCCAGAGGTGATGCCAACATGGGTCCTAAGTTTGGTGACCTGAATACCAGCCTCAGGGCTGGCAATGACGTGCCGAAAATCAACGCAAGCCTCTGAAAAGCTCCTCCCCACCTCTTGCTGTGCTTGTGTGGAGCCAAAACCCTGTTAGTGCCAAAAAGCATTAAGGTCAGATCCTAAAATGATGTAAGCCTTCTACTGCGATCAGATTTATCCTAGCTTAAGACTCCAACTATTTCACACTTTGGAACACACGTCCTATTTTCAGGGCAGAGTAATTTTCTTTATAGTTTATTTCCTGGATGCTGGTACAACACAGCATCGCTAAAACTTTCCGAAGACATGTCGGAGAGAGAATCCCAGCAGGGCACAGAGTTTCATAGCAAGAGCCTGACTCTACAGCACAAAAGCAGAAATGGAGCGTGCTCTGAGAACCCCGCTTCTGGTTAGCATCTCCTTAAAATGAGCCTTCATGAATAAACCTAAATTGCTTTAAAATTCTGAGCCTTTACAGCTATAAACATCTGTTACATGGCATGGTAAAGCCCACAGGTTACAAAGCTCTGCGCAGCCTCATGCGGGCAGGTCCCACTTGAAAAAGGGCATTTAAAAATTCCGATCAAAACTTGCAACGTGCTTCGAGGCAGCTGCTCACAGCACTGGCAAAGCAGACGAGGATTAGCAAAGCCAGAGGAGGCTGTAGCCATGCTCTATTTTTGTTAATCTCTGTTTCCATGAGATGGGAAATAGCAGCTGGCTGCTCCAGCTCTCTCTTTAGCTGCCTTTGAGCTTGCAAAGTCATTTCCAGCCAGTGCCTGAGGACTTGGAGATGGGGGGGAAATCGTTTCCTGCACTTTGTTGCATGAACTCAGAAATCAGATCATGAAAAATGTGGAAAATGCTCAGCTTCCCCCCAGCTTGGGGATGGGGACTGCCCTCCTGCTTGGCGTCCATATGGGCCTGGCAGGGTGGGACCGTCTGGGCAGAGCACGGGGGGGATCTGACACTGAAAGCCGGAGAGGTCCCATCGTTGCGCTCTCCTCTGTGGGTTCCTACGGCTGCCCGGGGATGACCAGCGTGTCATGGGAGAGGTCAGCTAGTCTCACTTTGCAGCAAGTACTGAATGACCTGCTGAAGCAGACCCAGGGATTGAGAGCTCTTTATGGCAACATCAAGCTCAGTTAAAACCTTGAAGTAAAGCACTGGTTAACCCTTCTTACAACCTCTTAAACCGATGGGAAAGAGCCATCACCCCCTCTTTGGAGGATGTACGCAGGCACAGCGACTTTGTGGAGCTCTGCGATGTCCCTTCCTTGCAATTTAAACAAAATCTAACGCTTCGTTACCTTATTTTAATCCAATCGTCCACGTTTTGGCTCGCCATCAGCGTCTCCAGGTAGTCTCTCCCCATGTAGTAAGGCGGCCGCTCGTTGATTTTCTGAGGTAGGTGTTCTAACAGGCCAACTGGAATATACCTGCAATGACACGGGACGGCACTGCGTGCTATTGCTCAAACAGTCCAGGCTCGCTGCTGACCGATCCTCTCGGCCGGGGAGAGTTACCTGCACAGGAACGAGAGCCATTCCAGCAGGAACTTCCTGGTCTTCTCCACCCCCTGCGTATCTGACCCCCAGTGCTCGAGGCCGTAGTTGGTGAAGTCTCTGAGGATCTCAAACCTCTCGCCGGAGGAGATATCCCAGTGTCTCTGCTCCTTAATTTCAGTGAAAAGCCACGGTTTGATGAGTGCCCCTCTGTAGCCAAAATAAAGGTGCGTTGTTATTCCCACGACTGATAGGCCAACTAATTTAAGAGACTTTTCAGCACTTAATTGCCAGCCAAAGCCGCTTTAATTTTCTTTTTTTCCAGTTTCAACAGGAAGCTGCTGTAAGTTCCCACAGATGCAAACTGATTTTACCATGTTTCAAAGAGTAGTTTCACCAAGAGGAAGCGTCCCATGTTTTGGCTTTGTTTAGGTATTTTTTTTTTAATTCCTTTTTTTTCAGTCTTGCACCAACAGAGCTCAGAAACAAAGGGGAAACACAGGCACTTGCCTTGCAATCATGATTCCTGAAACGCCCGACTGCATGGCTCGATTAGCGTCTTCGTAAGACAAAATGTCACCGTTTCCTGCCCAGAAGGAAGGGAGAAGCCAGAGGCCAAAGTGACAGACAAGGGCAAGTCAAAATGAGTTAATCCAGGCATGGGGATAAAATTCAAAATGGATACAAGGTCCAAGGAGCCAGATTGTCCAAAGAGGCTCTGGGGTTCAGAGACTCCCAGGGATGTTCCTGATTAATGTTCCCCTTCCAAGGGCAAGAAGAGCCTTCTCCTCTCTTCTTCTCCACTCCCAACTCCTACCCTGAAGGTTCAGCTCAGACTGTCTGCACCACAGTGCCCAAGGCAGAAAGCACCTGCTAAAACCCAAGTGCTTTCTGTCCTGCCTGTCCCTTCCCTTTCTACCCTCTCAGCGCTCGTCATGCCTGGCCCAAGCATGTGGGCAGATCTGAGCTGCACAAGAGCTGCTGGTAACTCACGCCATCGTGCCAGCAGCAAGCTGTAGGGATACCCCAACCTCTTCCCCAAGCTAAATGTCCTTGGGAGCTTGGTTTGGTTTTTTTATTTTTTAAAAGGTATTTCAAAGCAAACATGCGGGACTTTCAGTCCAGATGACAACCCAACAGAAACACCTACCAAAAAGAGGCATGGGGCTTGCTATTTTTGCACATTCTGCTATGTAGTCCCAGTCAGCGCTCCTTGTGTACCGCTGTTCCCTGGATCGGCCGTGAAGCTGGGGAAGAAAATCACAGTGAGACCTCACCGAAATGTCCCAGAGAAGGCAGCAATGACATCAGGCTGGGGTAAGGGACTCTGGATCTACAGCCCAGGCAGTTGCTAGCAGAAAGCAGTCAGCAGAGCTAAGAAAGGGCTGGATGCTTTCTGAGGAAATGTTTTGGCTATTTGCAAGCCAGAGCAAGAAGCGACTGTTCAGAGTGAAAGGGAATATTCACTGTGGGCAGGAACTACTCATCCCCATGCAAACGAGATGGTCCCATCGCTTCCCCAGCCCTGCTGTAACGAGGCTTATTTGGCTGAAAGCTCTGTTCTAGAGCACTGCAGGAACCATCTCTCTTTGTAATGGAGACGAGGCTCAGGAGCGCCTAGGAAAATGCTCTCTGCATCTGAATTTTTCTCCGTTGTTAGCAGAAAACACTAAAAGGTAGGACGCAGCTGAGCAAAGGGGTTTCAAAGAGCTGCTCAGCTGTGGGGAAGGGTAAGGTCACCCCCACATCATGCTCTAGGCTGACAGCCAAGCAGAGCTCCGCAGCCACCAGCCACCAAGCTCACACCACAGCAAGAATCCCTGTACCGTGACCATGGATGCTCCCCACTCCCGGATCTTGGGGATTATTTTATGAGCCACGTTAATCTTTTCTTGCACCCCCGTCCGTATCTTCACAGTCAGTGGGACATCCAGCACCTGCAGAAATGGGAGAGTGAGGCCAGGCTGAGGCAGGAGTTGGCTCCCTCAGCTCATCCCCCACTGCTGGCAGATCCTCCGACTCACCGAGTTCATCCCTCGGACAATCTGTTCAAACTTGTTGGACCGAGTCATCAGAGCACAGCCTCCTCCCTGGGGGACAAAAAGTGGCTCAGTCAAGAGTTTCTGCCTCCTTGCATAGTGAAGAGCCTCCTTGGAGCTGCTCAGCAGCAGCCCTCTCCTCGGGGAATCCAGGTAAGACTTGGAGCAACCCAAGACCTGGAGAAAGGGGACTCTTCAACAACAAAACCAATTCCACAGCCCTTTTCCCTCCCAAGTTCTGCCTGCTGCCAGGCAGAGCCAGCTAACCATTCCCTGCTCTTTGAACAGCTTATTTGCCTTCTCACTGAAGCCTAGTGCCCATAACTGAACTGGGAGCTCTGGATCAGACTGGCAGGAGCAGATCCGGTAACGGGGGATGAGGCAAGAGACAAGCATCTATTGAAGGAAGCAAAACATGCTGCAGAACGCCTTCTTACCTTCTTGTAGACCAGGTCAATGGGACACCCAACATTGATGTCTACAAAGTCCACTTCGATTGTCTGGTTCAGGAGCTCTGCACATTTGGTCATCGTGTCCGGAAACGCTCCCTCCAGCTACCAAAGGCGGACAGGTCGCATGAGTTCAAGCAGCAGCTTTTCTTCTCAGAAGTGAGTTATCATTTCTTTGGTTATCAAGCTGATAGCACTCACCTGCACCCCAAAAATATCTTCGGTATGATGCCGTTTGAGGAGAGCCCACTCGGAGGACTGGCCCTGCAGCAGGTTTGTGCACACAGCCATCTCTCCGCAGGTGACGTCGGCCCCGAAGCGCTTGCATATCCTTCGGAAAGGGAGGTTACCGCACTGAAAGAGAGAGCGGAGCGATGGTTTGTCAGGAGATCTGCTCTGTTCCAAACATGGCAGCAAATTTTGACAAAAGGAGGGAATCATCTACCTACCGTGGTCAGTGGAGCCAAGTAGAGCTTGCCTTGGATTTCCAACTACAAAAGGGTGGAGGAGCACATGAGCAGAGCTGAACCAGCAGTGGTTAAACAGAAAGACATTCCAGCTACCAATTTTATCATTTGCCTTGGGTAAAACTCAGTGGGAAACCCGGGAAATCACTGGTTTTGCTCAAGAACCTCAACTATTCCAAGAGATAAAAGAACCAGAAACTTGAACTGCTCAATTCAGTTTCGCTGCTCAGCTTGGAGAAATGTAAAGCAGTTACAGATGTAGAGGGATGCAAGACTGGCAATGGATGAAGGTGGAGGTGATGAAGAGGAGAAGAAGAAGGCAATGTCTCCCCGGCCCGGCCCCAAGAGCTCACCTTCCTGCATCCTTCCCCTCTCATGGCAGTACCGTGGTCCCCAGGCAGCTCTGTCCCCTGCCTGCCTCTCACCCAGCTGAAAGGTCTCTTCCGTCTTCCCAAGCACATACCTTAACCCCTTGACAGGTACACGAGAGACGGCAGCCCTCGACCAAACTCTCACCTTCCTCTTCTCACATGACCGCAGCTTTATAATATCTTCATCTGTCACCGGGCCCACTGTTTTGATGGAGGAAGCCTCCTCGCTACCTGCGGGGCCGGGACTCTGCAAGGCATCTGGTTTGGGATCTTCTCCCTGCTCCGACAGCACAGCACATTCGGGGCCGTCTCCCAGACCCTCCTGGGGTGTTGTGCAGTTGGACACCTCTTGCTCCTCCGTAGGGAGACCCGTGGCTTTGCCTCCCTTCCCACCATTGCCATGGGGCTTGGCCAGACCATGGAGGTACGCGTCAGCCTTCTTGAAGCTAAACTTCTTCTTGCGCAGCTGGTGCTGGAGGTCCTTGGAGAGGTTATTCCTCACCAGCGACTTCCCTTCCCACTGCTTGGCCAGGTCCCCATTGACGATGTTCTGGTAGCCGTCCCCAAGGTGGGCCTGGGCAAAGCGACAGGTGACGCCATAAATGCACTTGCCGAAGGTTTCGAAGAGCACGCAGCTGCGCCCCAGGTCGGCCGGCTTCGCGGCCATGTACTCGCCGATGTCGTGAAGGAAGCGGCACCGTGCCCCAAAGTAGCACTTCTCTGCACACCCCTTAAAACAATAAAGAGAAAGTTAAAACCCCCGTCTTCCGCTTGCCTGCCCGGACGTGCTGGTACCTTCCAGCACCAGCGAGGTGAGCCTGGGCCTTCCCCAGTCCAGAGAGGGGCCAGAACGGCTCTGAGCACCCATTGCTCCCCAGGGGACGCCGGGTGCCCCGTGAAACACTCCCAGGAAGCTGACTGCTGGAACGTGCCGCAGAAGGGCAGCGACGTACCCACTTGAGGGGACATTTTAGCACTACCGCTTCAGGGACCCTGACGCTTCACCTGCCCCGCTCGGCTCATCTCGCTTCACCCTCTCCCAGCCAGCCACCGGAGGTGGTTTTGCCAGCACAGCCCCCTGCTACGCCCTCCCTGCGGGGAGTTTGCCCGGCTCATCGCCTGTGCTTGTTCGGCCCCCGGGCCCCCTTCCGGGCCGGGGTTTGGGCCGCTCGTGGGCTCCTTCTCCGCTGCTCCAGCATCCTCTCGGCTTTCCCCGTCCTGACCAAGGTCCTCCGACCTCGCCCGTTTGGCGGGGGGCTCGCTCTGGCAGCTGCCGGCCTCCTCCTCCTCCTTCTTCTCTTCGGCCTCATCCTCCTCCTCCTCCTCGGTGCCCGTCTGGCCACCGGGCTCGCCCCCGGCCCGCAGGTAGGCGTGGAACTGCTCCTTGGAGGCGAGGAACCTGCGGAGACCCAGCAGGCGTGTGACGGGGAGCGGGGTGCCCGGGGAGAGGGGGCGGGGAGTGGGGGCTGCCGGGGCCGGGCACGTACCGGGGCTGGGGGGGGGGGGTGTGATGGGGGGGCCGGGCACGTACCGGGGCGGGGGGGGGGTGGGGAGCCGGCCGACCGGGGCGGGGGGGGCGGGGCCGGGCACGTACCGGGGGGACGGGGCGGCCTTGGGCCCGCACTCACCGGGCGCGGACCGGCGCCACCCCTGCCGCCGCCGGCGCCGCCATGCTGCCGCACGCGGTGATGACGCACGGGCGGGGCGGGACCACGTGACGGGGGCGCGGGGCGGGTATAAAAGGCCGGGTGAAGGCGGGTGGGCTCACAGCGGCGGGGGGGCGGGCTGGGGTGTGGGGGGAGCTGCTCGCTGCATGGGAGCCGGGAGCCCAGCCGGGCTGCGTGAGCGGTCGCAACGCCGCTGAGAGCCGTGTCCGCCCGGCTGTGGGAGGCTCGGAGCCCCTGGGGGGTGAGCGGGGCCTGTTTGCTGGGCCAGGGCCTGGCCACGAGGGCAGGCGGTCCCGCCCCCGGGGGCCCCCCCGGGGGGGGGGGGGGGGAGGGTCGGCCCTTTTTGGGGCTCTGCGGGGCTTTGCTTCTGGGGCACCTCCGGGCTGGCACCGTGTGAGGGGCCCGGGGTTGGCGGGGGGCAATGCCTGCTGCCACCCCAGGCCTGGCTCCCAGGGAGCGGGGCTTGTTGTGGGAAAAGAGCACCCATGGGGGCTTGTCTCCTGGCTTCGGAGAGGTTCTGTAATTTTGGGGAGAGGGTTTGGCTCTTTTCCCTCTTCATAGCTGTCAGCTGGAGATGTTGGAGCGCTCTGGAGAGATGCAGGGCGCTTGGGGTGGGTTTTTTGGACATTTGGGGGGTTTATTGAAGCAGTAAATGCGAGGCCTGGTTGCTAGGTGCTCTGCCTAAACGGAGGGGACGAGCCATCTCCTGTTGCACGGAGCCATAAATCTGCCTTGGAACACTCCCACGGGCAGAATTTTGTTGTGGCTGCTCTGGCAACAGGATTTTCCATATTACCCTTTAGAAACGTTTTCAAGTTCAGCCCAGCTGAGGCACGGGAGGGCTTTGTCTTTCCACCACTGATGGTGCAGGGGAAGAACGAGTCTGTGCTCCTGGCAGCAGGTTGTGTGCCACCGCGCCGCCCTCCTGCTATGGACGTGCTGCCGGATGGACGGAGGGGCCATGAGTCGCTGGACACCACTGCAAAGAGTCTGGCTCCGTCCTCGTGACCCCCACCCTTAAGATATTTGTAGGTGTTGATGAGATCCCCTCTCAGCCTTCTCTTCCTCAGGCTGAACAAGCCCAGCTCCCTCAGCCTTTCCTCACAGGGGAGATGCTCCAGTCCCCCATCATCCTTGTTGCTCTCATCTGGACTCTTTCTAGGAGTTCCTCACCTTTCTTGAACTGGGGAGCCCAGAACTGGACCCAGTGCTCCAGGTGGGGTCTCACCAGGGCAGAGCAGAGGGGGAGGAGAACCTCCCTCGCCCTGCTGGCCACGTTCCTCTTGATGCACCCCAGGGTGCCATTGGCCTTCTTGGCAACCAGGGCACCCTGCTGGCTCATGGTCAGCTTCTCATCCAGGGGCAATGGGTACAAACTGAAACATAAGAGGTTTCAGTTGTATACGAGGAAAAAATTCTTTACTCTGAGGGTGCCTGAGCCCTGGCCCAGGCTGCCCAGGGGGGTTGTGGAGTCTCCTTCTCTGGAGATATTCAACCCCCGCCTGGATGAAGTCCTGTGTAACATGCTCTAGGAGAACCTGCTTGAGCAGGGGGGTGGGACTGGGTGATCTCCCGAGGTCCCTTCCAACCCTTGCGATTCTGTGACAAGGCCACCTCAGCTCTGGGGACTGGGGTTGTTCTCTGACACGGGCTGTAGCCAATGCAAAACTAACTTCAGATCTGAGGTCCTGCCCCGTGTTTCTCGTGGTTGCGTTAATGAGGCTGTCCTGCTAATGCAGCAAAGGAGGGCTGGTGTTCCTGAGACTGGCTGGAGCACAAAGTCTGCCCTTGCATTTGGTCCCTGGGTGGAAGTTCAGGCTAAAAACCAAACTGACGTGAAGCATGGGGTGGTCGGTGTGAGACAGCACCCACTGACCTCTGCTTTCTCCTCTGTAGCTGCCATGTCTTCCCCAAGTGTTTGGGACACTCGTTACAGCCTTTCCTTGTCCGTAGTCCCTGCGTGCCAGACAGCCTGTACCTCGTCTGTGATCCTCTGTGCCTGGTATGTGTGGATTTGGAGCAAGAAAGATCTTGCAGCGAGGGGGCTTGATGTCTCATGGGGTAACGTGTTCGGAGCTCTCCTGGATGAGGCTTCCTTTCCAGCTTAGCCTCGCACCCCTTCCTTTGCAGTTGTGCTCCGCCATCTGCCCAGCCTGGTCGATTGACTCATGCTTGGTCTGGACTACCAAGAAGGTGAGAAATAGCTGTGAAGTCCAAATGAAGAAAGGCACATGCTCCATCTTCTTTCTTATTCCCTGCACTGAATCGGAAGGCTTTGCCAGGCCTTTTTATCCGAATAAAAAAATTGCCTCTTCACTTCCACAAGCTTGGGAGAGCAGGCTGCAGTGCGGTTTCAGCCCTGCATTTTATCACAGGTACCAACAAGAGGAGGCAAAGGTAACTTGTGCTTTTGCCTTTAGGGGCTGCTAGAAGCTGGTGAAGAGTGGCCGTGCTCGCGGCGTTGGGGAATTACTGCAGTGTGTGCTTGGTTATGGGCACCGAAGACTTGTGCGTGCACATGGGACAGAGGTAAGGCTGCACGTGGGGCTTTAATTTCACTGTTTTCCTGTTTTCTGTTGCCTTAGTGCAGTTCTCTCCAGATGCTCCATCAGAAATGTCTTTTGGGAGGAGCTGGGAGCCTGGTAGGGTGCTTTTGCTGTTGCCAAGGGTGGGCAGGTTGCATGATCAAGGCAGGCTGCTGTGAGAAGAGCTTGTGGCTGATTAGGTATTAATTAGTTTTGGAGTGAAATACGAGGAATGCAAAATACTATTTTAAGCTTCAGCTTGGCTGAGGGAAGGAAGGAAATGAGGCCCTGGGGATTAATGAAATGATTTCACTGATGTTTTTGTGGGGCAATAAGCCTGAAGTCAGAGTGCTTTTGACTTGCTGTACTCGGCTGAGGTCACAGACTTTCGCATCTAATCCCTTCTCAGGGCACTGGCTCGGCAGTTTTACGAGGCTGAGCCTCCAGCAGGCTTCCCAACAGACCCTGGCAAAGGGTCTGGGAGCAGAGCGCAAAGCCCTTGGGCTTGCCATCTCTACCCCAGCCTCCTGGGCACCGGATCGGAACCAGCTGCAGTCTGTGTCGTGCATCCACACACGATGTGATGGGGGCTTAGCTGCATGCAGCCGAGCAGCTTGCTGCTCACCTGTGGCTGCTAGAGGACGTATACAAAGGAAATCGGGGGGATCTCTGCTAGCTATGGAGAGGTGCTGCTCTTTTTGGCTGCTTTTTCACCCCTTGCTGTAATCAGGTCATGCTGAGGTTGGAAGTGGGGCCAGGGGAGTTGGGAGCTGTGAAGCCTGCATTGCGGCTGCCTGAGCTTGGATGGCTTTCGTGGGTGAGTATAGTGCTTGGATCGCCAGAGCTGTCACTTCAGCATCCTTCAGCAGCACTAAAGCAGCTTTGAAGAAAATCAATACCCAAGAACTCGCTGGGAAAGGCCAAGTCAGGAAAAAAGGAAAGGTTGATTACAGGAAAGTGTGATAGATATACAGGGAGAGCTAAGTCAGAAAAAGTTCAGCTACTTCAACGTCCAAGTTAAACAAGATGCATGTATTAATGAAAATACCCCTTCCACAGGCTCCCGCACAAAAGTCGGATGTGTCAAGCCCCTGGTTCTGGCTACTACACCCAGGCGTTAGCTGAAAAATGAGGTTCTGTAGCAGCCCCAAGAGGTCACCTCCACAGCTGCAGTGGGGTGAGAGCAGGGATAGAAATTTGGGCTGGTCACATTTGCTTGGATGCCTTTCATAGCAGTGCAGTAACATTCTGACAGCCTTTGCTGGTTAATCGTGTAAATGGGCAAATGCCACAGAAGGCAGGTGTGAGATTTGCCGCTGATGTATGGGCTGGGTGGCTGGGGCTGGAATTGAACCATCGGGTCCTATCCATCTTCTGGTCAAAGCAAAATCCATTCCTCATGTCTGTTGTCTACTCTTTTATCCGGTCTTGGTTTTAAAGCCCTGTGCAACAGCACTTCCAGCCTTCTGCAAAGGAGACTATTCCCATTGCTCATAAATCTACTATCAGGAAGCTGTTTCCAAGATTAAAGCTTAAATGTTTCCCCTCTCTAGTTTCATGCCCCGGCTCCCAATTCCCTCCCTGCCGTAATCACCAGGTCTCAGTCTCCTCCCAGCAGTTCATGTGGACGTGTGCTGGGGTCTCCATACCTCACACCAAGACCCCCAAAAGCCACCAGGCCATGTCTGCCCCAAGAAGACTGGTGGGACATTTTGGAAATGGGGTGTGCTCCTCAAATGCTTGTAAATGGCTGACCCAGGCTTTAGGCAGGCAATTGGGTAATGGCGTTGAGAAAAATATCTCTTGCCGTAGTTCCCTCTTGGCTACTTTAAGAGCTGTTCAGAGCGCTGACTTAGCGTTTGGCCCAGGGGTGGAGTAGTTAAAGGTCATTATCTGGGCAAGGCCTGTGTGGCTTTGGGACAAGCTGTCGGTGCACTGGGAGTGGACTGGAGTTCAGGGTCTGTTGTGGATATCATACCACCTGTGGCAGGAACCAATCGTTCCTGAAACTGCTATAATCAACTGTAGTGGTGAGAGCCCTTGGTTCTGCAAAACCCACATGGTGTGTGGGCAGGGATTTCTGATGGAGGAGGGAGCGAGGGAAGGAAACGCACAGGACATCTGGGCTCGCGTGGGAGTGGAAGGAGCAAGGGAGCAGTGTGGGATCCTGAGCTTCTTGGCTGTGGCACTCAGCCCTTCATTAGTAAAGCTTGGAGAAGACCCCAAGTCTTTTCATCAGACCCTAAAATAAGAATAAGTCAAGGCACCAGACACAGGAGAGGCTGATTTCTTGGCAGAGGCCACTCTGTGTGATGGAAGAGGCAGGATGTGGCTTTCCCCAGCGCCCCTGGGCATGGGGGCGGGGGAAGGCCCTGGTTCTCCCATTCTGGGAGCTCTGGGGGGTTCTTCACACCAGCCTTTGACATCCTTCCCAGCTTTCATCGCCCTCAACTCTGCTCTTCCCAGGGCCATCGCTCCCAGGGCCATTTTGGGGCAGCTTCTTAGGTTGGTAGGGGGAGAGGCTCCTGAGAAGGGATCCTTCTCTTCTGACCTCCCCTGTCACCTGAGGTCACCCTGCCACCTTTCCGTGCAGGTTGACTAATCCCCCATGGCTCCATCCTCTGGGACTTCAGGAGAGTTGAGGATGTGGACAGGAAAGGTGCTTGCCTTCAGCCCTTTAGCTGGCCTCTCCTAATGCCCTGTACCACCAGATAAAATCTTTTGTAGGTTTTTTAATTTTTATTTTTACATGCAAAAGCAACACTGAGATTTCCTCCTGACATTTAACTCAGTCAGTAAGGGACAAACCGAATAAACATTCTTGTTTCACTGGGACAAAGGCTCCAAGATCCTGCTGTGACTAAAAGGTTTCATCATTTCCGAAGCGAAATGTTTCAGTAAGAAAAAAAAATTAGAAAAGAAGAACTAAAAATTACATGTTTCAATGTTTTTCTAATTATTTTCTCCATTTTGGCTGAAGCTATTAGTTAAATTTGGCCCTGCTTAACAAATAGTTTTGGAACCTTCCAAAAACTTCTATTTTGGTGACTTTTCCTGTCATTGATGAATAACAGTTTGATCTCTGCCCTGCTCGCCAGTGCGCTGTGTGTTCCCCTTCACCCCTAGGTGCTTTCCTTTCAGGTTTGCTGCTGGGACCTGCTTTGGGACCCCAGCACCCTGGCTGCACAGCCTTCCCCCAGGCAGGCTGGGGCTGCCTCGAACCTTTCCCATGCTGGATGTATGGTGAGATGCACGTGTGTGCATGTTGGGTGTGCTTGCGTGCTGTAAGGCTCTTGCTCATCTGTGTCTCTCTTCCATGTGGATGGAGCCTCGGTGCCACACGGCGATGGAGCAGGATCTTTTCTGATCCCATGCTACCCTCGCAGTTGCACCCCATGACATACCGGGGTCGATCCGCTGTGCCAAGTTCCTCCCAGTCGCTGGCACAATGTGTTTGTTGGATTCCAGGTGAGCAATGTTTTTCTCCCAAAAACCTGGCTGCTGTAAGCACGCTGCCTCTGCAGCTCAGCAGCAGTCCTGGAGACGAGCTGGGGAGCTTGCAAACTGAGGAACGGCGAACAAGCTGGGATCTTCGCTGTTGCCTCTGTTTGTCCTCGTGCCTGCTCTGCCTGCATGAGTCAGAGAGGAACAACATCTGCTGGTTTTTAGGGTCACAGATGGCTTTGTTTAGCTTGTTAGTCGTGATAGCGTGGCCTGTGACTGACACATGGCTGCTTTCAGTGGTGGGTACTGAGGCTCAGAAACAAAAAGGCTAAAGCGTGGCCTTCTGGTAGTCAGCTTTGGACCTCACCTTGCCTCAACCATGGTTCAGTCCATGCCGTGGCCCAGGGAACTGCCCTGCTGAAGGATGGGTGTTGTTCCAGGGCTAGTGGAGACGGGGCAGAGCCTCAGCCCTCTCTTTATACTTGGGCACTGCTCAGCCTCAGGAGGAGGGCTCCGCAGCACTGTCTGAAAGCATGGTGCTTTTCAGAGCTCCCTTATGTTGAATTTTGGAGATATTTGTTTCTTAGCATCCTTCTGCACCCTTTTGTTCACCTTTCTTCCTGAGGCACCTGAATGAAGGGGCTGCTTTGAATCACCTCTCTCCTGATCCCTTCTACATTGGTTGTTGGGTGGTTGAGCCTGTAACTGCAGGAGAAGCAGATACTGCTAAAGATAAGCAGGGTGGGTCACTGGTGCCATTTCCTTCATCGCCCAGTCCTCTTCAGCACCCTGCTGGAAATATGGATTTACAAGAAAAAAAAACCCTGGAATTTCATTTAGTTTTGGAAAAAATGAAATTGCAATGGTAGTTTTATCCAAAGCCCTTCCTAGCATCTGATTTTTTTGCAGACTAGGGTAGATGTATTTTTTTTTTCTTCCTCCTCCTGACTCAAAGGTAGAGAGGATGGATGCAATGCCATCTAAACTTGGAGCAGCCTATGCTGCAGCAGCTGACAAGGTTTTGCAAAATTAGAACCATCCCCAGTTTTCCCCTGTCTCTCAGTATGACGGTGTGCCAGTTTTTCATCCTGTCTTGGTCCTGGAAGACTCACCATGTGCCTTAAAAAGAACAAACGAGTATTGGAGGCGGTTGCCCTTGCCTGCCTTGAGTGAGAGATACTCCTGTGTGTGTTGAGGACCTTGCCCAGCTGATGGGGGGGGGTGTGTGTCCCCTTTCTCTTAAGGGATTTGTAGCCAGAGAGTTTCATTTCTGTGCCCCGCACGGCTGTGCCACTCCAGGCTGCTCGGAGGTGCCTCGGGGGAATCGCGCTAGCGCAGTGACTGCAGCGTTCCTGTGCCGGTCGCTTGCATTCTGCTCAGCTGCAGAGCACGTGCTTGGCCAGTATCACTGTAATTTAAAGGGTAGCTCAGCCCTTTTGTGGGGAAAAAAAAAAGGCAGCCGTCCCTATACTGTAGATTTGGTCCCATGCAAATGAGTGGGAAAAGAGGCAAAAGAACAAGCAGTGTTGTCCTCAAAAGAATTTATTGCTTTTGAGATAGAAAGATGTTGCTTCGCTTTCCTTCTCGCAGCACAAGGGAGAGAGTGAATGAACCAGCTTTGGCTTAGCAGCCCTAATAAATATCATATGTGAGCTTTAGGGTGCTTATACAGGACAAACCATCCCTTCTGGCTTTTTGCTGCACTCGAACAGCTGCTGGCAGCTCTGCTCATGCTGTTGGAGGGTGAAGGAATAGCAGCACTGAGAGCAGCCATTAGCTTTTTCCAAGTAGACCTTGGCAATCCCTGGGATGTGAAAAGTCCAGAAGTAAAGCAAATGGGCTTTGGCTGGGGTCTTGGAGCCTGAACGTGAGCTGCGCTACCAGGACTCACTGTCCTGGTAGGGAAGTGAGGAGGATTGCAATGTTTGCAATGAGCGTTGACACTCCCCTTCCTGAACTGGAAAACTTCCTGCCCATTTGTTTCTCCCCTCTGCCCCTGTATCCCTTCTCAGCAGGGACTAATACACTTGCTTTCTAGGCTGGCTTAGTACTGACACGAGATTGCATCTGCGTGCGTTGGTACGCGTGCTCCCTCCCCCTGCTAATGACAGTTGAATCCCTTGGCTAATTTCAGCAGCGTTTGGCAGAGAGGAGACGTCTCAAAAGCACTGAATTCCTGCAAGCTTCATAGAGGTGGGTGGTTTGCTTTAAGACCCAAATTTGTGCTCCCTCTGCGGGAGGGCTCATCTTGGCCAGCTGACACACACAGCCCCAAAGCCAGCTGTAGTGACCTCCAGTTCCTGATGCGCCAGGAGAGGTACAGGAGCTATAGGACACCAGTCTATAAGGGCTTCTCCCACTCCTAGTATAGCCCCTGCTCAGCAAAATAGGAGAGGACAGGTTCAATCTTAAAATGTGCAAATGGCTCTATGGCAACACTAAGAATATAACCTTGCTTTAAATAAATCCTTGAAAGCCAACCTAAAGCGACTTGGGGATAGGTAGCCAGAGCATGTTCCTACCAGTTTTGACCCACGAGAACTCAAGCAATGCAAGTCTGTCCAGCTGTAAAACTGCTATTCCAAAGAGTCATCCAGTTCTTGGAACAGGTGAAGCTTTTTCCAAAGCTTTAAGTTAAGGAATGGGATGCCCTGTCCTGGTGGAAGGTAGGCTCATGCTCCCTTAATCACTATTGAAAAGCTTGATCCGTTTCTCCACGCAAAAGCTCTGCATTCCCCCTCCTTCCTCTGCCCCAGGAGGTGTTCCGCACCAGGCAGCGTTTGCCAAACTTGGCTCCGGAGAGTCTTGTCTCCTTGCAGCTGCATTTTGCTGCTGCATCTCTGCAAATCATCAATATTCATGTGCTTCATTGGTAGAGCTTTTAAAGGGCTCTGGAAATCCGGTGCGGGATCCGGTGCTGGGGAAAAGTCATTCCCGTGTGGGGTCAGGGAGCAGCGGGCTGCGTGTTTGCCACGAGAGGGGGTTATGAGCCTGCGAGAGCCTGGAGGAGTGGGTGCTGAGGCTCAGGGCAGGGTGCTCAGCAGGTCCTGAGCATCACCCTCTGGCTGCCCGGAGTAGCTTTTCTGTGTGCTTCAGCCTGCTGGGGCCACGCCGGTGCACAGCCCTGCCCCGGGGATGGGTTGCAGAAGGCGTCTTTATCTTGCTCTGCAGACTTTGCTGCAGCTTTATCCCATTTTCCCTGCAAAGGCTGGGATGATGCTGGATTAAAATGCGATAAGGCCTGATAAGCACTGATGGATGGTTAAGTGGGATGGTGTTTAGCAGGAGTCGTGGCACCTGCCACCAAGGCAAATGGTGAGACAGGAGCACATTTGGCAGGGAGGAGCTCAGTCCTCCTTGTTTGCCCGCAGGGTCTTGCTCCCAGATGACCTAGTGTGGGAGAGCTGAAGCAGAAGGTGATTTTCCTGACTGCAATCTGGGTGAGGAATGCTTCGCACACCCTCCCTCCTCTAGTCTACTTAAGCATTGCTTTCCTTGAACGTATTTTCCTGTGAGCTGCCTCTGCTGCACCGTACCGTTCTCTCCTTTGCACTGATGCAACTGTTGGTGTGATTGCAGAAAACTAGGTTGAGGAACTGATCTGGCTGATCCCATTTTCTTTTTCCCCCCCATTTTCCAGGACAGGAATATTTCCTTCACAGGTGTTGCTTGAGCATCTTGTGTTCTGGGGTATGAGCTAATCTACCTGCAGCCGATAGCACTGAAACTAAATTATCCTGGTGTCTTCTCTTATACCTTTCTCTGCTGTAAAATATAAAGCCCTAATTTCCCCTGCTAGGTGATCACAAATCATTGAGGTGGATGCTTGTACGAAGAGCTTGGAGAAGTTGTTTGGTTTCAGCTTGAATACTGAATGGGAATTGAGAGGCCTGGGCTTTATTGTGTGGTTTTCTGGGCTTTTTCTGTTGCTTTCTTCTACTGTTGTGCAGCCTTCATGCCCAGACGAAAAGACCAAAATGCTTGAACAAGGGCTTGGATGTTTGAATGTCTTCCTGGGTGGAATATTCTCTCCCACAATCTGAAAAGGTGAGCTGGAGAATGTAGAAAGGGACATTAATTAGGAAACCCTCTTCTTTCTTTGAGGGGGGGGGGGAAATACTTAACATTTGTGGACTTAAAATTTTGGACTCAGTTTTGTGATTTCCTCTGGTCCATGCCTGTTATGTGCCTTTGTGAGCCCAAAGATTTTTTCAGCCAACAAACCACCTTGAAGCAAGGGCCAGTCCGGGGAGGGGATCAAAAACTAGCCTAGTCCATGAACTTCTTAATGTGCAACAGTTCCCATTTAAACCTCCTATGTCTGCCTTGAGGCCACTGCCAATGGCCCCAGTACAGTACTGAGTGTTTGGAGGCTGCATGGTGAACTGGAACTGGTTCAGAAGAAGAAACCTGTGACCAGACAGATTATTAGCTCTGACGGTGCCCAGCCCTGGTCACCAGGCAGCAGTTGTACCAAGTAAGGAGCACAGACGTGAGATCTTCCCTCAGGTGGGAAGAACCTGTAGATGCTTTTTAAATATTCGTGGTGGAATGGGAATTGGGCATCCTTGGTTTTATTCAAAAATTTGTTTTTCCTTCCTCTGTGCTGCAGCCTCTGTGTTCTTTTGGCTCCTGTGCTTATTTAATTTGCTTGTGCTCCAAAGCCCAGGTTGCCTCCAATAATGTCCTACTCTGGCCTTGTGGTTCTTGCCACAGCAAGGTCCTGGTCTCATTTTGGATGTCGGGACACTAATTTGATATTTGCCCTCCCTGCTCTGTGGCCTTTTGCTCAGGATTTGAAGCCTCGGGAGCCATAGAGGTTCTGGGTCTGTGGGGTCAGGCTGGGTACGTGCTGTGCAGTTGAATTCTTCTGTGAAATATCCTTTATGGTCTGTCTGCTGCATGGAGATGAGTAATAGTCCCCATCCATCAAAGGTAATTAGGTCCATTTCCTAATGAGCCCCTGGACTGCTCAAATGGGAGCTGAGAGGAAGACGGAGCGCCTTGTCAAGAGGCATGGCTTCCAGGAAAGAGAAGAACCAACAGCTTCTTCCACTGGGCTGGGGCTGGCTCCAGGGTGGTCTGCAGAATTCCAGTTGCTGAACCCACAAACATCAGGAGCCCAAATATCCACTCAAAAAGGAGAAAAGCCCCAAGTGATGGAAAACCTTTAGGGACAGGATGAAATCAGGTACTCGCTGATGTGCTCTTCTGTGCCGGTGTGGGCTCAGTGTTGTGGTCCTGACTGGTGACCTGGATTCCTGCCTCTGCCTCCCATAAACTGGGGAATCCTGGGCAAATCTTACAATGTTTTTCCCTGAAGTGGCTAGGGTTTATTTTTCCTGAGAAAGGATTTGTTTTTTAGAGGATATCAATTAAAATAGAATCTGAAACTGTTCCAGAGAGGGTGTTGGTTGGATGAGTCTCGATTTATTTGTTTTATTAGTTTTTGTTGGGTTTTACATTGTTGACGCATCCATTAGGCCACATACCAAGAAAAATGTGGAGGGGAGGGGTTAGACTAAAGCAACTGTGTCTTTTGAAATGCCCATTAATCTCCATTTATACAAGGACCTTTTTTCCCAAAGGTTGCAATTAAAACATGTTCCAGTTGACCTGGTAAGTTGTCCTCCACTCTCTGATTTAGTGCCATGACAAAATGTCCTGAATTTGATTTTTTTTTTTTTCCTGGATTTGGTGAGTTGGGCTTCGTTTTTTTACATTGGAGATCTTGAAAGCAATTGCAGGGTGACAATTGTGTCCCCTCGTGACTGGACATGCGGTAGCCTGGTACCATCAGGGAGCTCTGCACATTTTCCATGTATCCTTCAGATCCTGTGTCTTCTGGCTCTCCTTCATCACCATCACCTCCTGGCCACAGCTCGCACCCCAATGCACATACCGTGTTAGCACTGAGCAGGTCCATACAGGCTCTGCAGAATATTCCCTTTTCGGAATAAAGTTTTTGCTGAACTGCACAGAAGCCGAAGCAAATTGTTTTTTGCTGGTTTAGCTTGCTGAAATGGTTTGGCACAGGGCGTGATGAGTGCGTGGGCCAGGGCGGAGGTCCAGCCGAGAGGGTAGGGCTGGGGCAGCCAGCAGTTGTACTGGTTTAGGTATCCATGGAATTGATGCTGTGGTTGGAGCACCCTGCTTTGACCTACCTCTGTGCCTGAACAACAAATCAATGCCACGCGTGGCTTAAGAACCAGAGAGTCCTGGTCTTCCAGGTGTTGCTTTTTTCTCAGGACACATTTGTGAGCCTGACTTTCTTCTTTGGCTTTGCTGTCTTGGGCCTCTGGCTGGCAAGCAGAATTAACAAGGGCTGGGGTTTGTAATTCCTGGCACAGAAACAGCATTAATGGATTTGTTCAGTTCCCTTTTATCAGCCTTTCCAGCCTGCCTCTTATCTCATTACTTTGGGGAGGGCTGAGATGGGATTAAAAGAACGTGAAGGCCTGATAAATGGAGATAGAAACCTAAGAGCTGGGGCAGATCAATACAGGTCCATCACGAAGACGTGTGGAGAGCTTGCAGGGCTTATTAATTGAATGGACCCAAGCCATGGGGAACGAGGCTGCCACGGGATGGTGCAGGAGCTGAGGGACCTCAGAGGAATGCATCACAGCAGCCATGAAACCTGTTGGGCTGGGTGAAAGCTGAGCACATGTAAAGGCATCTGGCACTTTGCTTCCTGCAATCAATCCTGTGCTTCTGTTTTGCTGACTCAGCAGTTTGCTGTAGCGCTGATTAACATTTTGGCTGGATGAAACTTTCCCAGGCTTCTGTGAAGAGTTGCTGGTGCCTCCTGCATATAAAGAAGCCAATTCTGTTATTTGTGCTCTTCACCCCCCTGAGGTGAACATATTAGTTGCTGTCTGTAGAGGGGCTCTGGATGGAGCTGGGATCTGGAGGCAAAAGGGGGGGAAATGGGCTGCTGCTGTTGGGTATGGAGGATGCAGAGTTTGGAAACCTCTCCAAGCCATCTAATGCACCTGAGGTTGCCAAGGGAGTGGAAAACAGGTCTTGTGGGAGCAGGTTTCTCTGCACCTGGAGCAATACCATGAGTGACCTTTATTCTGAACGCTGGGCAGGCTGGTGCCTCCTCAGGCATCCTTTTTTTCTTATCCTCATAGGCTGAGGGGGGAGTATGTGCTTATGGTGGGGTTTGTCGGCAGCCTTGTCTTCCTGGTGGTGAGGAGCACGTCTCCCTGTTCAGCACAGAGCCACCCATCAGCACATGTTGTGGTTTTGGGAATTTTGCTTCAGCAGCCCAGTTCTAGCGTGGCCACTGACACAAAAACTGGCTTGTCCTCTGGGAGCAGGAGAGGACTTGTAGGGTCTCTGTCTCCCTTTGCCCAGGTTTGTGAGGGTGCTAGTCTGTAAGAAGGTGGGGAAGGGGGAATTCTGTCCTTCCTTCATGCCCGCTGGGATCAGCGTGGTGAGGACTTTGTGGTGGATGTGGACACTGAGTAATTTCATGTGACAGTGCCACGTTCCAGCTGAGCTTTGACACAAACCCAGCCAGGAGTAGGGAGCCAGCTTCTCAGATTGGCTCCTGGGCCATAGCCCTCATCCCGATCTTCCTTTGAACCGGTTCTTTCCACTTCTGCTTGGAAACTCTGAAAAACATCCCAGGGCTCTCCTGAGCACCCCCCTTTTCTGATGCCAGCTCTGCCGTCCCTCACTCATTTCTTCACACTCTTCCTCAGGCTTCTGCTTCCCATGCATCCCCAGCAAGAACCTGGGAAGAGCTTTCTCTTCACCTGGCATCGGTTGTAGATCTCTGCTCAATATTTTTCTTCTCCCTGCTGTCTTTCCCTTCCCCTGATTCCCTCCTTTAATTTGCCTTTGCTTATTTTGAATACAAAGCTCCTCCATCACAGTGTTTATAGTTTGTAAAGCCTTGGGCCCATTGCTTATTCTCCTTCTTATATCCCTACTTAACCGCCTTGGCTCCCTGTGCCCTTTCTCTGCTTCCAAAGTATCCAGGATGAATCACAGTCCCTGTCCCCAGCTGTCTGCTGCATAGTTCCCATATCCCAGGAACCCGGTTCCCAGACGTTGCAGCAGTTCAGTCGCAAAAGTCCTCTTCTTTCTCATCCCTTAAAAAAAAATTGCTTTCTCTGGAGTCAGCAGCAGCTGCCTTTGCCTCTTTCGTGAGCCTCCTGAGCTAGGAGCAGCCTGGAGCAAGATCTCTCTCATCTACACGATGCCCAGGACATAGCTGGGGTGGGCTGGATGAATGGTGCAGGCATCCCCTCGCTCAGCTGGTGCTCAGAGCATCCCCACCTGCATCGGAAGCTGTCGAGTCGGTGCGGGCTGGCACTGGGCTTATCTCCCTGGCACTGAGCAAATGCCATCAGCTTGCTTCGTATCCACTTTTCCATATCGGCTTTTGTCATGGTTTCCCTTCGTCTTTTCCCAAAATAGGCTGGTCTGCTCTAAAGCACAAATGCCCCGGTTCCCATCTTTGCGAGGGTGTGGTAAGGAACGAGCTTTGGCTGCATCCCAGCTCTGTTCCCCTCCAACAGCTCCTGGATTGGGATTTTTTTTTGTGAACTGAATCTCCAAGACATGTTTTGCATCCCAACAAGCGAAGAGAAGCTGATATCTGTTCATGTGCCAGTGGGGACTGAAGCAATTGGAGAGCGAGTGTACAGGGAGCAGAAGACAAGTGGGACAGGGATGTGGGATGCTTTGGTCTGAGGCTGAGTCGGAGTAAATCGCAGAGCCTGGTATCGGGGAGATGGACGCACGTTCCTTGAGTCAGGCCTTGCGGAGAGGAGGGGTTAGCCCGTTGGAGCTGTACCAGAGCTGTCAGGAGCCAGGGATGCACCATGTGCCAAGCCTACGCCGCGGAGCAGGGGTGAGGCCAGCCAAAGGGCAGGGAGCACCGAGCGTGCAAATGGCGAGGCGGGGGCCAGGGTGGGAAGCAGAGGGGCTGGCTCGCTGCAGCAAAGCCCTCTGTGGTCAGGGCTCTGTGACGGGGACCTGAGCAGGTCCAGGTGGGTGAGAACAGCTCTGCTCTTGCTCTGGGTGGCCTCTGGATGAGAGAGCATCTCTGCCACCAAGGTGGAGCGCGGGCAGGGTGAGCTCAGGCCCGTTTGCTCCTCTCCAGAGAGGTGCAACCCGAGTTTAAATTTCCCGACCGCCACACTTTTCCTGCCTGGGACTTGGGTCTTCCTCCCCTTCCCCAAGCATCAGCATCTGAACTGAACTAATTCTGCAGATGGACACCAGGACCCCATGTCACTCGAAGTCCTTCCTGTTGGGCCAGGGTCACTGGTAGGAACCTGGGACTCCAAGCAGCGTGGGTGAAGGCTGCAAAGCCCGTGGTACATGGCCGCTCACCAGCTCTGGATGCTTCTCCTGGGTGGAAATGTTCTCACGCACATCAGAGCCCACTGCTGCCGCCTTCGCTCACCGCCCGCTGAAGGGGCCAGCTCACTCCCCTGTCCCATCCTCCAGAGACGCGAGGTCCGGCTTGTCCCATGCCTGCGCACGAGGAGTGGGGCCAGCAGCCGGCAGGAAAAGCGAGCCAGGCCAGCTCAAAATAGACTGCTTGTCAGAGTTTTCCATGAGACCTTTGAAACTCCTTATCTCCCTGCTGCTGTTCTGGCATGGGACGAGTTGCAGATGGAGCAGCCTCCATGAGCAGCGTTCCCTCGGTCACCCTAAGGCTTCCTGCTGCTTGGGCAGGACATGAGGCCGTTGTCCTGTGGGATAATGGCTGCTGCAGGGTGCACAGCGGCCTCTCGTTTAGCAGGACTAATTGGGTGGAAGTGAAACCTGCCTAGTATCACAGAATCGCAAGGGTTGGAAGGGATCTTGGGAGATCCCCCAGTCCCACCTGCCTGCCCAAGCAGGCTCACCCAGGTGTCCAGGCAGGGGTTGAATATCTCCAGAGAAGGAGACTCCACAGCCCCCTTGGGCAGCCTGGGCCAGGGCTCGGGCACCCTCCAAGTCAAGTTCCTCCTCACGTTCAACTGGAACCTCTTCTGCTTCAGGTTGTGCCCATGGCCCCTTGTCCTGGCGCTGGGCACCACTGGGAAGAGTCTGGCTCTGTCCTTGTGACCCCCACCCTTGAGATATTTGTAGGTGTTGATGAGATCCCCTCTCAGCCTTCTCTTCCCCAGGTTTACAAGCCCATCTCCCCCAGCCTTTCCTCCTAGGGGAGATGCTCCAGTCCCCCATCATCCTTGTTGCTCTCCTCTGGACTCTTTCTAGGAGTTCCTCATCTTTCTTGAACTGGGGAGCCCAGAACTGGACACAGTATCATGGGGACAGGGGATACTGAGAAGCTTTGGTGGCAGCAGCTTTAGTGGAGATTGGGCACGCAGGCTTGGCAAGCTGTTAAAAAGATGCCAGCGGTCGGAGGGCGGTCTCGTCCCTCACCTGCTGTAATATCTGCCCTGCTTTCAGCAATGCAAAAGGCAGCAGGGGCAGCCCAAGCCACCCTAAGGTCTGTGATCCTCCTTCTCTGCAAAAATCAATATATTCCTGCTAAGGAGCAAGCAGAGCTGCTGCTTTGCTTGGAGGGAGGTTGGTCCTGCTTGCCAAGCTCCTCCCGCACGTGGGTTCGTGGTTCTGTGCTCAGGTGTCACCAAGCTGGGGGCTTGTTTGCAGCCCCGGGGAAGTTTGGCAGCATGACCTCCTGGTGCTTTCCGCAAGTGCTTTCCTGACCCTGTAAGGATTTTCTTGTGGTCTTAATGAGACATCTGGGGGCAATTAGTTTTCTGGTTTATGACATGCCTGGCTTTTCTCATTGAATGTGGCACGGTGGGGCTGTGCTGGCTCTCCAGCCCCATCTGGGAAGAAGGGGGGGAAGGCAGGAGGTGCTGAGTCAAACTTTGCATCCCTCCTCCTCCTTCCTGGTGCTGGTTGCTGCTCTGAGCCTTGTGTGCCTGTACAGAGTCCAGGTCCAGGCATAATCCTGCACAGGCTCTGATGCACAGCCATGGAGGAGCAGTCCTGCCGTGACCTGTTGCTCTCATGCAAGTCCTGAGATTAAGGTTGAGCCTGCTTCCCACCCGCAGTATCCTGAAGTTTCCTAGAGTCAGGGATTACAGAGAGGATTAGATATAAACCTTTGCTGCTACAGTAAATCATGTTTTTCACTGCTGCCAACTATCCAGGGGGGAGAGACAGCGTAGATGGGTGTTTCCTAGGGACCACAGCAGTGTTGCTGACCCCAATTATTTCAAAGTGACAAATCGCCACCTATCCCTGGTCTGCCATAAACGACCACGTTGTATTGAAACCCAAGCAGGTTAAAGAGGAAATACCGAGCATCCCTTTTCGTTGCTTTTTAGTTCTAGGCCTTTTGGGATGATGTTTCTGAGAATCACAGAATGGTTTGGGTTGGAAGGGACCCCCAGAGGTCACCCAGCCCAACCCCCCTGCAGGAGCAGGGACACCTTGAACCACATCAGGTTGCTCACAGCCCCGTCCAACCTGGCCTGGAATGTTCCCAGGGATGGGGCCTCCACCCCCTCTCTGGGCAACCCCTGCCAGGGTTTCACCACCCTCACTGGAAAGAATTTCTTCCTTAGGTGCAGTCTAAACCTACCCTGCTTCAGTTTAAAACCATCCCCCCTTGTCCTGTCCCAGCTGGCCCTACTAAAAAGCTTGTCCCCCCCTTTCCTCTGGGCCCTCTTGAAGCCCTGACCGGCTGCACTCAGCTCTGCCCGCAGCCTCCTCTGCTCCAGGCTGAACACCCCCAACTCTCCCAGCCTGGCCCCATAGCAGAGGGGCTCCAGCCCTCGGATCATTTTTGTAGCCCTCAAAGGGGGCTCACAGAGAGGTTTCTCTCTATGACCCAAGAGTGTATAAACTTCACCTAGAGGTGTGTGAGCGCTCTACGAACTGAGGCTTTCAGGTTGGCACTAAAAGTCCTGATGCCTACAGCACGCTTGTCAGGGCTTACATACCAGCAGGGACCAGCCCCTTCCATCGTGGGGCTTCAATGATTACTTTGGACAGAGTTGCCATCGTTTTTTATTTTACAGAGGGGGAAACTGAGGCACAGGAGAGTGATGTTCCTTACTGCTGGAAGCGAGGATTTCTGGGGCTTCGTGTGGTGGGGGGTCTCCCTACCCTGCCCAGCTCCTGTGCTGGAGATGATACTGGTGGTTCCTGATGCAGATGCTGGATTTGTAGCAAAGGTGAGTCCATACCTGGTGCTAGGAAGAACCAAAAGAAGAAGCTGGTGCTGAGCAGCCACTTAATTGTGATTTCAAAGAATGAGGTTCATTTTAGTCAAGGTCTGATGATCCATCCCTTGAATAGACCAACACATGTGCCGACCTGCAGAAAACACTCTAAGAAATCTCTTCGAAACCCTGCGTGGAGGAAAAGGCCATTGAGCGGTTCCATTGAGAACGACAGGGCTTTTTTGTCTTTTATTTTGCCCCTGTAGTTTACTTAATCAGCTAATGGGTTTTGCTGACAGGTATTTATCAGCCTGAACATGCTTTCCCTGGTCTTGGAAAAATAGAAATCTTTACTCCTGGCTCCAATAAAGAAATCAGCCCAATATCCGTGAATGAGCATGTCTGAATATCAATCCTTCTCTTGGCATCTCAGCTCTGGGAGTCGTTAAGAGGAGAATGGCAAAAGCAGAAAGCAAAGCCACCCAAGGTTAGAAACAGGCCTGACTATTATTATTTAATTTTTTTTTTTCCCACCAGAAATTTCATCTGTTTAATGAGCTGAGGGGCATAGCATGCTAGCAGCCATCCCCAGGGCTGGAAGCAAAGCTGCCCCAGCCCAGCTCACTGCCCCGTTCTGCCATGGGAGAGGATTTGTGGAGCAAGGACTGGGGGGTGCAATGGGGCGCTGGTGTCCCCACCAGCAGCTGCCAGGACCTGGCTCCAGCATCCCTCGCTCTGTTGCCCATCAGAAGGCATTTCACTGAGGAAGAAGGGGCTCAGCACCCTCTCGGGGGCTGATTGCCCTTCGTCTGTGTGTGTCCCTCCCTATCTCCAGAGCTAATGCTCCTCTCCTTTACACCCCATTCGCCACCCTGGGTTGATTTACTTCTTTCTTACACCAGTTTAGGACGTTGAAATCTGCTTTCAGCCCTGTCTGCAGCAAGTGAAAGTCGACAGAGGCACCTCTGTTTGGTTTAACCAAGTCTGGCCTTACAAAAATACCTGTTAAGCATGGCTCAGCAAAGCAAAACATCCAAGATATGTTAGATCGTGATGTTGGATTTATTATTAAGGAAACAACCCGTGACTTGTGAGATGCTGCTCTCCATCATGCAGTAAGACATTCTTTCCAGTGCTAACAAGAATGAAGATTGATGTCCTCGCCCCTCCTCTCTGGTGGTGCCAGCAAACTCTAGGCCCTTCCCCCCTTTTTTTTTTTCTTCTTGAAGGACTTCACGGTTCTGAAAATTACTGAAGTGAAATTTTACGATGAGTGCCTGCTGGCTTGTGACTTTTGTAGAGCTGGGGAGTCTGAGCTGGTCTGTTCAAAGCTCTCTTGTTCTCTGGATATATGAATGTATATGTATATATATTTATATTTTGTATACATGTGTGCGTATAGACTAAAATGAAATCAGCTCCTATTCTGTAGCTCAGGGCTGGGATCTGCACATTCTCTTTTGAGTATTTCATACCAGATATTAGCTGTGACTTTTGAATAAAAAAATTTAATTAAATTGGTGTTTGTGAGCTGCTGGGGGGCTTTGGCCGCTATCTGGCGCGGGAAATAAAATGACCTCATTTGTGAGAGTTGCAGGGTGAAAGAAACCAGCTTCCATTCCTGTTGGGTAGCAAGGAATATGTGGAAGAAGGTGGCATTCCCCATGGAGAGGGAGGTTTGGCTGGTTTAACCAGGAAGAGATGGCTCCAAAGCTCCAGGATACCACTTTTCAGCAGGAATCAGGGGGATGCCCTGGACCGGGTTCCGGTCAGCACGAGGCTTTGCAGACACTGGTGGTTCAGTTTAGGGGAGGAAAACATCTCGTATGCAGCCCCAGAACAGCAGTAGGACCTTTTTCATGGCTAATGTGATCCAAACCATAACGAAGCCAAGGGAGGAAGAGAACGGTTACGTTTTTCGGCCAGCTCAGAGGCATTTGCCCAGGCGCCGGGCTGAGTCTAGCCATCGCGGATCTCGTGAGCCGTGCAACGCTTGCCAACCCTCTGCCTCTTTGCAGATCTGTCTGCTTCTCTTCGTGCATTCTCATTGCCCGTTGCCTAAAACGTAACGTGCTTCATTTGTTTCTGTCCAGGCACAAGGTTTGCAGGATGCAAGAAGTTTTGAGGAAAGATTTATCGCCGCTGATTGGAAGTGGGAGAAAGTTTTCCAGTCCCAGATTTCTCTGCTGCTGTCAGAGCCTCGCTGAGAGGTAAATCACCATCACGGTGCTGATGAAGATCACCTCTTGTGCTGTGCAAAAAACATTGACCTGGGGTGGCAGCCCCACGACCCTGATCTGGGAACGGGTAGGAATGACTGGAACCAAGAAGGGTCTCCCTGGGGGTGAGGTTGGTTCTCCAGTAATACACAGGTCATTGCTGCGCTGTGTTGGCTGTTCAGGATGGGCAGTTAGAATCATAGAATCACCTTGGTTGGAAAAGACCTTTAAGATCATCGAGTCCAACTGTTAACCTAGCACTGCCATCCCACCACTAAACCATGTCCCAGTTGTAGCTGGATGGGTAACTCTAGGGCAGACATTTCTGTCCTAGCAATGAAACTGGGTCCTCAGTGTAGGGTAAATCAGAGAATCTCCCCTGGAACTAAGCTCTGGCTCTTTACACCTGCAGGGGATCTCTGCCGTTGTCCTGGGAGATGGCAGAAGTGATGCAGACCCTTCCAGCCCCGCTCTGCGGGGATTGCAGCCTGGCTGTAAATACAAAACAGTCCCAGCAGCGCTCCCACTTACCCAGCGTTGCTCTTTCCCAGATCCCTGTGCATTTTGCGCTGGCTCGGGAGTGTTACGAACCGGGAAACCTTTAGCGACGCGTTATTCAAAACACACTGGCTTTCGCCGCGAGGTTTCAATTGCGGTTTGTAGGGTTGGGCTGAGATGACTACAGTTAAATTCAAGGCAGATTTCATTCATTCATGGGGAATGAATGCTAGATCCTTGCTCCCCTGCTGGGAAATAAGCCCTGGCCGAACAGATCTGCAGAGAGGCCCTGGCCCCGGGTCGCCTGGCTGCTCTTGCGCTGCTCAGATAACGGCTCTGCCCCTCGGCTGGGCGGCCGCGTGCTCCAGAAACCTGCTGAGATGTTGACGGGTTGCATTCGTAGTAGCTTCTGGAAGTGGGAGGACAGAAGTCTGGTGAGGGAAGGCAGAGCTGAGGAGAGGTTTGTCCCTTGTGCAAGTAGCCTCTGATTTTTGGCAGGGTGATGAAGGTCCATCCCTCAGCAGAAGGAACCACCACAACTTCCCCTCCCTGTCCCCAGGGTCTACATGACCAATGCCGAGGCTCTCATGGATAAACTTTTGGACTCTGGGCCCACCGTGCAATCTAACCCTGATCTTGGTTTATTGTTTAAACTGCCGCAGCCTCAAGGTATGGCGGAGGCTGAGCAAACCTCAGCTCTTGTTTCAACTGAAATGGGAGCCTCTGCGCCACCATCGACACCAGATGGGCTCAGCTGGGTTGAAGTCCAAGTGGATGAGGAAAAGCAGTGTAAAATCTGTCCTGTAGACGTGGCCTTAGAGTCTCCTAAAGGCAGCAAGGGAACATCAGTGCTTGAACTGCTTAAAATCAGGCTGGACTAACTTTTGGGGAACTCATGGAGCAAAACCCTGCTACCGTGGCCCTGGGGTTTGCTGTTTGACAGCGATGGGGGGAGGCCTTCCCCCAGTTGCTCTGCAGGATATGGTCCAGGAGAGCTGATGTTTGCTCCTGATTGTAGCAAACACACCGGCAGGTCCGTGCCCTCTCGATCCTTTTCTTTCCTGATGAGGGACGAAGGTGAACCCATCTTTCACCAGGGGTGTGTGCAGCAGCTTGCATGCTGCGGCTTTGAGCCCAGCTGGGACCGTCACGTCATGAAATGAAAGCAGAAGTATGAGAGTGTCCCTGGGCAGGACTGGGCACAGGCGAGGAGGTCTCCAGGTGCTGGGCTGGCTGCAATCCCATTGCTGCAGGACTACAAGGCAGGAGTAGGGAAGCGGCCACGGGGCTGGAGGTGACAGAGTGCTGAGACCCTGCTGCCCCTGCCTGATCCCTCTGAGCAGCAGCCCCAGGCAGCAGCAGGTCCGGAAACCCCGGCAGATGCCGTTTGTGATGCCGATTAGCAAAGCTCTGAGCTGTCGTAATAGGACAGGCCCCTTGCCTGCAAGTCTCGCTGGTGATTTCTGCTTTGGTTTCTATTAACAAATCTCTGTGGTTATGTGCTCATGCTGCGCAGTGAGGGGCGGAGGGTTCAAAGCCAAGATAAATAGTCTTGGGGTCTGGCCGGGGCTCTAGGAAAACAGAGAGCGTAGCGAGTAATTTGGTTAATACGTTCAGACACGACCATTAGCCCGTCAGTGCTTCCTGCGAGGGAGGCTCAGCCAGAGCAAGCTGGACCACAGCGGGTTAGGCACAACCAGCCCAGCTCTGCAAAGCCGCCGTGCTGTGGCACAAAGAAGGGCTGGCCTGGCACTGGGACAGCCACGCGTCCCAGCACTCCATCCTGGAGCCAGGTGTGGTGGGGATGGGAATGCAGAATCCCTCCCTTGTCTTTGCTCCCAGGGTGATTTGCAGTGGCCTGGTGTACGGTGGAGGACAGAGGCTGTGCCTGCTCCTCATCCCTGCTTCCCACTCACCCAGGCAGGAGAACGGCCTCGGCCACTGGAAACCAGTGAGTGGGATGGGAGAGGTCTGTCCCATGCAGGGCTGCAGCTGGGACCCCTTCACCTGCAGCGATTTGTCTTTGGGCTGGATCGGGCTTGTTCAGTGCCTTGGTATCTGTGAGATGGGATGGGGAGGTGGTGAGCCCAGACCTCCAGCAGACATTCAAAACCCTCCACTGGGATCTGTTTGGTGATGGGTGTTGGTTTTCCCATTGTGCCATTAATATTCCTCCCTCCTGCTTCATGCCAAGGTGTGGTTACACCATCCTGGCTCCATGTGGAGGTACCAGAGGGGGTGTGAGCAGAGTCTACAGCTGAGAGCATTCATAGCCCTTGGCCAAAGAAGACCTGGGGCAGTTTTGGAGGTCTGGCCTTGGGGGGCTCTGCTCAGTCCTGCATTAAAGGTCCCAGGAAAGAGGCTGGTTTCTGCGTCCTTGTGGCTGGGCATTCTGCAAGGCTGTGTCCTTTAGTGTGGGTCTGAAAGCACGACAGCTCTGTCAATCCTTGGAGCGAGAGCTTGTGATGAGCAAGAAAGCCGGATAATCTGCCATCACCTTGAAAAGCAGCGCTGAAGTGTTCAGCTCCTTTGATTGTCTCCTTTTGGCAGAGGAGAGGGAATAATCCCAGAAACCACAGGCTTCTCTGGGAATCTAAGCTAGAGTACGTTCATTACAGCACCTTTTCATTAATTATTTATGCTTTTTCTTCTCTTAGCAAATTTCTTCAGCCATCGGGATCTGTCCTGTTGACACCACGAGAAGGAGAGGGAGGGAAACCTCACAGGCAGAAGACGTTCTTGCCTGCTGGCTCCCCCTTTACTGGTTTCAGGAAGCAAGAGCAAGCGGGTGCCAGCCAGCGCAGTAAAATTGGGTCCTTGGGAGCCTTCTGCAATGCCAACTGGTTTTGAGCATGCCAAGGGTAGCCCCTTGGACTCTGATTCCATAAAAACTGAGCGGCTTTGGCAATGAAACAGCTAATGGGAAGAGCAACTTGCCCCGCAGGCATCCGAATGGTTCGGCTCTGAACCTCCTGGCCCTCAGCACACTCTCATCTCTCTGTCCACCAGCAGCAACTCCAACATCTTGATGCTGTGCTGCAAGGCTGCCTCACGTCGGGTTCATTGCATGCCGAAGGCTGCCTTTTGCTTGTAGAGTGCTCTGCCAGCTGCACCCGTATGCGATTCAGCCACCTCAGGTCTTTTTCTGTAATGTGCAGGTGCGGTTTTGCAGCCTTGCAGGCTACCGGCACTCAGAGGACCACACATTGGGGAGCTCAGCCAAGTGTGCCGGAGGCCTGCTGGGCTACGGAGAGCACGGAGTCCAGCTTCAAAACGCGCAGAGGGAAGTTTCCAGCTGGGAAAAGACAAACTCACTCTGCTGAATGTTTTAGGTCCGATTCCCCGGCTAGTGGGAGCAAACAAGCATCTGCTTGCTTTAATCCCCATCCGTACTGAGCAAGGATGTTGCCGTGCATTCTCCAAACAGGTTTTTGCGAAGGAAGGAAAGTAAAACCCAAGATAAATCTTTCGCTAATGGTGAATCCTTTGAGAAAGCCAAACGCCACTCTAGGAGCTGCAGTGAGATTCGGGAAGCGTCTCCCAGCTGCAGGCTCAGGCTCACCCTGAGCTCCAGCGTTACTGCATCTTGCCCGCACACGGCATCTCCCAGCTGGCTGAATGCTGACCGCTGCAGATGTGTGAGCAGCCAGGTCATGGAATCATAGAATCACCTCGGTTGGAAAAGACCTTTAAGATTGAGTCCAACTGTTAACCTAACCCTGCCATCCCACCACTAAACCATGTCCCTAAGCACCTCATCTATCCTTCTTTTAAATACCTCCAGGGATGAGGACTCTACCACCTCCCTGGGCAGCTTATTCCAGAGCCTTGCCAGGTCCTCCAGCCAGCCTGGGCTTCCCCCAGCTTCACCTGGGGCTTTGCTTCTGCCCTTCTCACCCACACAGGCTGGAGGCTCTGAGAGAACTTGCAGTCCCCGAGCCCTGTCCCGGCATCCAGACTACCCCGCTCCAGGGTGGCTGCCAAAAGGGATGGAGAACAGAAGTAGAAAGGTAGTCTGGCTCATCAGGAACTGTAAGTAGCCAAGCCGCCACCTGCAACGGATCACAGACTTGTATTCGACCCATCTCCATGGAGATTAAACCCCGCTGCCACTCCAGAGGATCAGCGGGAGAGCTCTGCCGATGGCAGGGCGCACGAGGATAAGAGGAAGTTTTGCTCGTGCCGCCTGCCAAGTCTAATCGGGATCTTTCCACACCAGCTATCTGTTGGCATCTCTCCGGGAGCAGACAGACCTGTTCTTCCTCTTGTGCCCCAGGGAGCAAGAAACATTTCACAAGTCTCCTACGCTGGTTTTGGAGCGTAAAACAAACCCGGGACAGCGAGTTGCAGTCCCCTGGAGCAGCTCGGTGCCCACCTGAGCTCGCAGAAGGGCTGTAGCACCTCTCAATGTTCTTGTCCACCCTCGAAGCAGCGGGATGCAGCCGCCCTCCCATCTCTAGTCCAGCCCAGTCCCTCCCCTGTGTTTCTACCTTGCATGGGTTTCTCTGCCTTTCCCTAGCTGCAAGGTTTCCTTTTTTTTTTTTTTTTTTTTTTTTTTTTTTTTTTTTTTGCCTGCTGAGCTTGCCTGGGGCTGCAGCAGGTTTTCCAGCTGCAAAGCACAGTAAATCACCAGCCCAGCAAGGCTGCCTCCCAGCTGCACGGAGGGGGCTCTGAGTCCAGGGTCACTTAGCTGCTCCACGGTAGCTCCAGAGAAGTGATCTGTGGATTAAATTTCCAGGAACTGGTGGGGCCCGACTCAGTTTTGAGCCACCAACTCACCCGATTAAAAATAAACATGGAGTTATAGATGGGCTGTGCTCGGTCACAGCTGATTTTTATCGACCCCGGCTGGGCGTTGGGATGGAAAGAGCACTCCGCTGGAGTCACTTTCCATTCCCAATCCGTGCTGCCTCGGGAGGATTTGGGAAGCAGAAAGTTCGAGTCGGGGCCTCTGTGAAATTCTGGCTGCTCTGAGATTTTCCCACACGTTCGTTAGACATACAGCTCATTCAAGTTTATTTCCAGGGGTTTTAAAGGGCTGAAAGGCTCATTGTATCTATGCTGTGATACCCGGGTTCTGTGGGAGCTCGAACTTACGGTGTGCGAAGCAGAGAGGCACTGAGCACTGGGTCGCTGCGGTGTTTAATGACTGGGCCAGGAGACTTTGCCGTCCTCTTTTAGAAGGTGTGGGAGCCAGCAGAAAGGCAGAGCCACTGTGGAGCTCGGTGGCGGGATGTCTGCCCTGTGCTGCATCCCTTAGGGATGCTTTTTAGCTGTTGTGTCCGTCCGTGCAGCCGGAGCCATGAGATGCTACAGAGCTGGGCTGTGCCAGCAGCTCCCAGGGAGCAGGGTCCCCGTGTCCCCCCCCCCGAGGCCCCTCACCATGCTGGGAACAGTGGGGTTATCGGAACGGGGTGGCTCCTCTCTAAGATGGAAATTTCTCCTCTGGCCAGCGGCAGCGATCTTGGCTTGCATCCCTGTCACCGAGCCTCGCCACCTTCCAGGGTTCACTTTGTTCACAAAGAGCCTCAGATAAGCTTCTTGGCAGGGGTGCTCTGTTCTGCTGCGGCATTAACATGGCTCAAGACAGGTTTTTTTTTTTAATATTAACCTCTTGTATCCCTTAGAAGATGCAGCTCGGACACAGACCCTGGGGCTGGGGCAGCGATTCGAGGCTCTATGTCCGTGGGAAGCATTGCCATCACTGTAGGGGCTGGTTTCCTCTGGCTGCCATCGTGGACCGAGGAGATGTCGGCCTCCTTGGGTGAGCGACATGGAGGTAACGGCAGAGCTCACGCGTGGGCTGAAAATGGGCTTCGAAGCCCCTTCCATCAGAGCCATTGGAAGTCATAGAATCATAGAATCACTTTTGTTGGAAAAGACCTTTAAGATCATCGCGTCCAACCTTTAACCTAAACCTGCCATCCCACCACTAAACCATGCCTTGCCATGGTCATGAGCATGTGTGCCTGAGGTTGGGTCTGTGAAATGCCTAAGGAATGGTTGCAACTCGGGGAACCTTTTCTTTTCACTGAGTTGCGGTGACCTGCATTCATGTTGCGCCCGAAGGATGGGTTGGTGGTGGCCCTGCTTTCCGCCGACTCCAGGAGGAAGGCTGACCAGCTCCCTTTCCCCCCAACAGCTCAGATGGGACCTGGCACTATGAAGTGCCTCCTTTCCAGGCAGTGCTCAATGAGAGTGAGCCCACCTGGGGCTGGGAGGATGAGCAGGGCTTCTCAGCACTCTGGTAGGATGACAGCTTTGCACGTGTTTCCTTGCCCCATCCCTCCTGCCAGCAGCCAGCGCAGATACAGCCTTCTGTACTGGCTTGTAACTAGTGCCCTGGCAGTTGCAGGAGGGGATGGATGTTCCCCTGTTAATGTCCTGTGTGACCACCTCCTTCCCCTCCACGAGCTGGAGGAGCCTTACAGCTCGTCCCGTCATAGAATCACAGAATGTTTTGGGTGGGAAGGGACCCCCAGAGGTCACCCAGCCCAACCCCCCTGCAGGAGCAGGGACACCTTGAACCACATCAGGTTGCTCACAGCCCCGTCCAACCTGGCCTGGAATGTTCCCAGGGATGGGGCCTCCACCCCCTCTCTGGGCAACCCCTGCCAGGGTTTCACCACCCTCACTGGAAAGAATTTCTTCCTTACATCCAGTCTAAACCTCCCCTGCTTCAGTTTAAAGCCATCCCCCCTTGTCCTGTCCCAGCTGGCCCTGCTAAAAAGCTTGTCCCCCCCTTTCCTCTGGGCCCCCTTGAAGCCCTGACCGGCCGCACTCAGCTCTGCCCGCAGCCTCCTCTGCTCCAGGCTGAACACCCCCAACTCTCCCAGCCTGGCCCCAGAGCAGAGGGGCTCCAGCCCTCGGATCATTTTAGTAGCCCTCCCCTGGCCCTGCTCCAACAGGTCCATGTCCTTCTTGTGCTGAGGGCTCCAGAGCTGGATGCAGTGCTCCAGGTGAGGTCAATGTGAGGACATGCAAACCCTTTAGGCAGATGCTCCATGCTGAGAGCCTGCATCCCAGCATTTGGCTGTCAGTAAGGCAAGAGTTACCTGCCTGAATTTGCTTAGGGCCAGGGTTTAGTGGTGGGATGGCAGGGTTAGGGTAACAGTTGGACTTGGTGAGCTTAAAGGGCTTTTCCAACCTAAACGATTCTGTGATTTTATGTGGAGATGTGTTTCTCCATGACCAAATTTTTTTTGCCGGTCTGAAAAACCACCTTAACCCCCCTCTGCTCACCCTCTTAAAACAAGCGGTCAGTGATCTGGGGGAGCCAGCCTAAGGCATCTCATAAAGCACCTCGTGGGACGCTGTAGTCCCCGACCAAAAGCGTGGCCGTGGAGCCTTGTGGTGTGCCCTGATTCCCGGGGAAGGGCTGGCTGGCAGCCGGCGTGCTGCCCTCCCCTGCCACTCAGCCTCGTTTATCTTCGTTGCTTGGGCTGTTTACGCAAGCAAGAATTGGCCAGAGGCGCCCAGCACCGCTGCGTGCCAAGGAAGGAAGCAGGCACCAGCGCAAGCTCTTGTGGCTGGCACCCAATTGCCTCCACGCTCTCTTTGGAGAACAAAAGGCCAGGATACGGCTTCCATGGCCCAGGGCGAGGGGTGGCTCTCGCCCCTCACATGCCTTGTGCCAGGGGTCCCGGCAAGCGGACCCACCACCTCCTCTGGGCGGGTGGCCCGAGGGAAAATCTATGGGGAAAATCTTTTTAGTAGGGCCAGCTGTGACAGGACAAGGGGGGATGGTTTTAAACTAAACCAGGGTAGGTTTAGACTGGATCTAAGGAAGAAATTCTTTCCAGTGAGGGTGGTGAAACCCTGGCAGGGGTTGCCCAGAGAGGGGGTGGAGGCCCCATCCCTGGGAACATTCCAGGCCAGGTTGGACGGGGCTGTGAGCAACCTGATGTGGTTCAAGGTGTCCCTGCTCCTGCAGGGGGGTTGGGCTGGGTGACCTCTGGGGGTCCCTTCCAACCCAAACCATTCGATGATTCTATGCTCGGGCACCTCCGCACAAAGCAGAGCTCCTGACTACCTTTGCTCCCAAAGCTTAATAGTGCTGGCCTTGAGTTTAGTCCTCGCTTAATCTTTTATGGTGTGGGAGCTGCCGCTGAGCTGGGGGTTGAAGAGAGGTGTCTTACAAAGCAGCATCTCCCCCGGTCGCTGAGCTGGCACAGCCTCCGGTCCCTTCCCACTTCGCTTCTCTTATTCAAGCAGCCCCTTGAAATCTCCGCTCGCCCCATGACCCCGCTGCAGAGAGAGGGGGGGTCCCTCAGGGCTGGAGAGGGCCTGGGGCTCCCCAGGGCAGAGCCGGGGTTTAGCACCCCTGGCTGGGCTGGGCTTGCCCGGAGAGCTGCCCCCTGGCCACAGGGTCTGCTCACCAGCCTGGAGTGGGTTTCTGAGCTCAGGGTCAGAGATCAGACCAGTGCCAAGCTGCTGACGGCCGGCTGCCGCTAAAAAGAGAATACACACAATTTTCCAGAGTGTTTGACAGCGTTTCTATGTTTTTAAAAAAAAAAAAAAAAAAAGCTTTTACTTTTTTTATTTTTGCTACAGCAAACAGCATTTGATGTAAAATTGCTGGCGGGAAAACCACTTGCTGCAGTTCTGAAAAAAGGAATGAACGGGATGGTCCAGCGACGGCGTCTTCTCAAAAGCTTCTCTACGCCAGCAGCCATGCGGAGAAGCCTAGACAGGGCAAAACCCCTTGGACTCCTGCCTCGAGGTAGCCAAGTCCCCCCCCGCCAGCAGCTTCCCGTGGTGGGCGGCCGTGCCAGCAGCGCAGCTGGTGCCAAGAGGATGTGCGAGACAGAGCACGCCTTGTGTCACGCCTGGTCCGGGCTTGCCTGGCGAGAAGAAACACAGCAGAAATATGCTGGGGTCTGACACACCACCTCCATGGTGGCGCTGGCCCTTCGGCCCATCCTGGGATTTGATGAGGAGCCATGATGGAGTCTCAGGACTGATGGGTCCTTCCGCTGGTTTGTGTCTTTTTATTCTGGCTTTGTGTCTCCGTGCTCTTCTCCTGTCCCATCCATACGTCGTACATGGGAGGAGGTCAGACCCCATCATAGGAGCGGGGAAGCAGGAGGTGACGTTGGTGCCTGGGATGGTCACAGGTCAGCATGCCTAGATGCCGTCAGGGTACTTTGCTTCTGGCTCCTTCCAAAGCCACGGAGGTTGCCCACTCATGGCAAGACAGCCCACAGAGTCACTTGGGGACACTGACTGTTCTCACACCTCCTTTCCAGGTGACGGGAAACAAAAGAACCCAAGATATTTAAAAGCAGGAAGCCAGATTCTGTAAACTGTCTAAAAATGTATCCTCCGGAGATGAGATTTCACTCTGGCTCCGAGCCCAAAGGAACGATCAGCGCTAATGGAAAGCGAGAGAGCGAGGAAGGGATGGCGGCGGGGGGAGCGGGCTCTCCTGCCCAAGCATCCTCGCTGCATCCCCCTGCTTGGGACAACCCCGATCCGACGGGCACAGAGAGGCCTCAGGTCTCACTGTGCCTTGGGATGAGACTGCTGCCTGTGAATCAGGGTGAAATCATTTCAACTTGTTAACCCCACGCATTTTTTGGCTTGTGCCCCCAGGGAACCAGTAAGGGCTGTGGGAGGAAACAAACTTTGCAGAAGAGAAACAACGACCTGCTGGTACAGCTGCTGGTGGCACTGGGGACACCCAGGTCCCCGAGGTGGCTGGGGCATCTGGAGCTTTTGCGGCAGGAGACCTCACTTTCAGACCTTGCCTTTCTCAAACCCTTCCACAAACCAGTTCCAATTGCCGCCGCCGGACTCTCAACTGGTTTTAGTAGCTGGGAATTGCGGGACTGATGAGCTCTGCAGGGTGGGTTCCCAAACATCATTTCCTTGAGACTGACACATAATTGATGATGGAGTGGCTCACCTTGCGTGGTTGTGTTCTGCATCTCATCTGTTAGGCGCCCCATCCGCCTTCCAAGGGTGCCTCACCCGCACTCCGGCTGTCTCCAGGTGATTTGTAACAGCTTTGCAATGTAAACACCTTGTAAAAAAAAGCATTATTCTGTGATTGATCTCTGCCAGCTATTTGGTAACTCCTGTTGGACTCAAAGCCATCCGACTGGGTGCTGGTCTGTCTTCAGAGGTGTGCTGGTGGCCAGAAAGGGCATCTCCCCAAGCAAAGATGATGTTGCTGGAGAGGAAGGAGAAGAAGGATTTGGGAACGTCTTCCCTTAAAACATGAATTACGTGACTTCTAGGCAAACCATCCTCATCTCCCATGACAGGCCTCGGGGTGAATGCTCCGTACGGAGGTGGCTGCCAGGAGTGAGGCAAAGCCTGTCAGCACTGCTTTGGACAGAGAACAGATCCCAGAGACCACGGGCTGAGCAGCCGGGAAGCCCCAACGAGTGCTCTCCCGAGGCAGGCACTCAGAGACATCCTCTCCCTTGCGACCGGCTCTTCCTGCCTCGTTGATCCTATTTAAATCCCCCCAAAAAAGCCCTGGGAAAAATAATAGCCCCAGTCACTGGCTGATGAAGTAGGAAAGCCAAAGAGCTCCTGGGATCCTGGGGAAGGGTGCGAAGGCAGCAGGGACCCGTCTCACCCTTTCGGTTCTGGGACCCGTCTCACTGTTTTGGTTCTGGGACCCAGAGAGGGGGTGGTGGGTGAGCTTACTTCCAGAATGGCAGAGGCAAGCAAGGAGAGTTTAGCAGGATGGGATGGAGAGCGGAGGTGCTGCTGGTGGCCACCTTCAGCCTCCCACCTCCTCTGGGCCCGAGCAGGGCTGCAGGACGAGGGGGTGAGGCCGCTTCCAGGTGCGGGTCTTCGAAGTGGCATAAGTAACTTGCAATTAGCAGTGGGGAAACACTTAAAAAATCTTGGAATCCTGGGGAAGGGGAAGAAGAGAGAGGACTGAAGAGGTGGGCTTTGCCCTCCCCAGGAACACTAATTAGTTAGCCCAGGCACAAACCCCGGGGACGGCCCATCTCCAGGCAGAACAGGGCAGCAGACGCTCCAGGACAGGCAGGCTCGGGCCACACTTGCAGCCTGGCAAAGGGAATAAATCTTTTTTTTTGATTTTTGACTCATGTAACGCCAGCACACACAACGTCTGGGCTCATGCAAACAGCCAAGAGACACGGCAGAGACTGCTGGAGAGCCCGGCTCTGCCAGGGATGCCGATGCTCCTTTCCTGGCACACGATGGCATGCGGACGTCTTAATGCCACACCGCCCTTCCCCAGCATCCATGTGCTCCTAACTTTCATAGATCTGCCGAAAACCTCAGCTTAGGGGTTTTTTTCAATCTGAAGAGGCGAGGGCAAGAATTGACAAGGCTGAGGGTGTGTGTAGCTGCAGTATAAAACCTCCAAATACATCTGCTTTTCAACGGGCGCTCCCCAAATGCTTATCAAAGCACCTCATTTTAAAACCTTTTTTTTTTTTAGTTACTGGCTTTATTCTCACCTGTTGAGTTTTGGAAGAGATCAATCGACTTTTGGATTTTTTTCACCCTCCAAATGAAAAGGCTTCTTTTTTTTTTTTTTTTTTTTTTTCAACCAAGCCTTGAAAGCAGGGAAGAAGAAAATGGAAATAATTTCATCCACAGTTTTTGTGGATGAAAAGTTTTTCTTCCCTTGCCGCTGCCTTCAGCAGCCCTGAACTGAGCTCACTCAAAAACCTGGGTCTGACTTAAAAAGCTCAAATGGGAACTCTTTTGAAAATCAACTTAATACTTACAGACTTTGATTTCTCAGGAGTAAAGCCAAGTCAGCTTGCTGCAGGGAAGGAAGAAAACTCAGGGCAAGCTTCTGTCTCTGGACGTTTGCTTTATTTTTTTAAACCTGTCCTTCGTTGATGCCTCAAGATGCTGCACACACTTAAAAAGGTGAGTTTTCACCCTGCCCAAATGTTTGATCCAGCATAAACCTGTTTGGTTTTTATAGGTGGCAAGGAGCAGGCGCAGGAGTGATGCCCCTGCTGGTCTGTACAAACCCGTCATTGCTGGGACGGGGCCGCCCGTTAATTCACAACCAGAAGGTGCTGCCCAGCCCCAGCGTTCCCTTTGGCAGCGCCCGTAAACCCTGCGGTGCTCCCAGCTTTCTCATCCAGAGGGGAAGCGGGCCGAGCGGGCTGGGGACAGCCCTTGCCCTCCTTCTCTCCTATTTTCCGTTTTTCTGGACCTAGTGTCATGGTAATTTTTGCACTCCCAAGGTTTGTCTTGGCACGTGGCTCCGAGAGCAAGGGGGGCCCAGAAGCCGAGCAAAGTGATTCTTTATGTAAACAAGCGCTGATTGTAATTACTTTGCCGTAATTACTGCTAAGCAAATAAACAATAAAAGGGCAGCAGCGTCCCGGAGGCACGTGGGGCTTGTGCAACCTCTGCAAAACCCCAGGAGCAGAACGTGTGGGTTCCCCCCAGGGCTCGTGGAGGGGGGGGACAGACTCGGAGCAAACGCTTGATGTTACGGTGTCCTGCTCCATAGAGCTGGGGTGACATGGGAGCAGCCCAGGGAGATGGGGTGTTGGGAGAGCAAAGCATCTCTCTGTGTGTTTTGCTCCATGAGGACACCCCTCCACTAGGGAAGAGTCCTCCTTGCTCCCTTTCTGGGCTATTTGGATCCAAGTGGATCTGCCGGGGGATCTCCAAGCCTGCTGGTGGAGCAGGCAGTGAGTTTCTCATCCCGTGAAAACTAGCCAAGCAGCGAGCCGCCTCTGCCCTTCCCCTGCAGGGTTCCCGGGGACGGTCCAGCAGCGCTGCCCGTGGTGGCTCTGGGAAGATGGGGCATCACCCAGGGCAGGACCTGGCCTCTTGCCTGTAGCCAGCACCCAGCCAAGGTGGAGCAGCCGGGTGCTGGAGCCTGGCACCCACCCAAGCCTCCTCTCCGGTGGCTTGCCCTTGCCGACAAAGGCCAGGCCTTCATACCTTAGAGACAGGGCTCACGCGCTCATTTACTCGTAATAGAGTAAGCACGGGCTGTCTCACGCTTGGCACGGCGCTGGTGCTTGTGCTTCATCCCTGCTGTCATTTGTGGGCTTGAAATATGGGCAGCGCCCAGCAGAGCCGCATTTCAGGAATGACTGCCGTGCACATAAAACAATTCCCTCCTCCAGAGACGAGCCCCCATGAGCTTTTTTGGATGCCCCTGTGGCATGGTGGGGGATAACACCAAGTCCAGGCAGGAGCTGTGGACCTGGACGTGGGGGATAGGAGACCTGGAAGGGCAGGGGCAGAGATCTGGCTCAAGCTGCCCCCAGGTTGCTGAGGTGGGGAAAGGATCTATAGGGAGAGATCTGGGGAGCCAAAGGAGGCTGGTTGGGGAGGGGGTTTGGGGCTGAGCTGGGGAGGGCAGGGAGTCCCCTGAGACACCGGGGAAGGATGTGACCCCGAGGAGGGGGATGCAGCCGGGCTCGCTGGAGATGCTGCTCTTCTGTCTTCCTAAACCCATTTCTTTTTTCCGGCCAGGCTGGGACAACGCTGTGCTGGAGGCCAGGAGAAAGGCTGGAGCCAAGCCAGGGCGTGCTGGCCGTGGTGGGACAGCTTGGGTGCAGGTACTGCCGCAAGAAAACGCGTTGGGGTCAGGATGTCCATGGGAGGACGGGCAGAGGATCCCATGGAGGGGAAAGGGCCCTGGTACAGAGTTCATCTATCACGTGGCTTTACCCCAAAGCAGCTCGGCTTTTGCTTAGCAAAGCTGTTTCTATCTCCCTAACGACTGGGAGCCATCTGCCAGGTTTATACGCAGCCAGGTGCTGCCCATTTACACCAGAGCAAATGCTCATCTTTCTCCAAGATTGCCCCCCCTCTACCTCTGCCTGCAAGGGTGCTTACAGCGCTCCATCCTACCTCCTCGCTTTCCCAGGCTAAACCAGCTCCCATAGTCCTTGCCTGCAAGCTGGATGCTCTGTTTCTTTTGATTCCCAGTTCCTCTTCATCCATCTCAGTTTCCCCGTATTTTTCTTGAGCACGAGGGACCACAACTGTTCTCCCCAAGCCTTCCCAAGGATGCAGTCCCAGCTCTCCGCCTGCTCTTTTCTCCCAAGCCAGCCTGTGCCTGCCGCAGCCTACAGCCCTCCCTGCCCGCCACCCTCGGCACGCGGGGCCAGCAGCCGCAGAGGGGAAGCAGCCGGCCCTGCGGCGCTGTGCAAGAGCGGGGTGTGAGCACTAAACCCAGCCCGTGACACGTCGGCAGAACTGCGCTGCCATTCAGCGGGACCTGGCCAGGCTGGAGAGTTGGGCAGAGAGGAACCTGATGAAGTTCAACAAGAGCAAGTGTCGAGTGCCCTTGAAGAAGAGAAGGCTGAGAGGGGATCTCATCAACACCTACAAATATCTCAAGGGTGGGGGTCACGAGGATGGAGCCAGACTCTTCCCAGTGGTGCCCAGCGCCAGGACAAGGGGCAATGGGCACAAACGGAAGCAGAAGAGGTTCCAGTTGAACGTGAGGAAGAACTTCTTGACTTGGAGGGTGCCCAAGCCCTGGCCCAGGCTGCCCAGGGGGGCTGTGGAGTCTCCTTCTCTGGAGATCTTCAACCCCCGCCTGGCCGCTGTCCTGTGCCCCCTGCTCTGGGTGAGCCTGCTTGGGCAGGGGGGTGGGATGGGTGAGCTCTGGGGGGCCCTGCCAACCCCTGCCATTCTGTGATTCTGTGAACTGGGAACACCTAACTTGACCTCAGTCCAGTGCTCTGAGCTGCTGTCGCACCTCCATTCGCTGCCGGCCGTGACTGCTTCCAGCCTTTGAGTAACGTCGTGGAGGCAGCTGTTTGGTGGCAAAGAGTTTTTTCCTCCTGGATTGCTGTGAATGCACTGCATCGTAATGAAAAGCCAGGGAGTTGTGGGTACTGGAATTAGCATGGGGGGCTGCTCGCCGGCTCGGAGGCACAGCGTTTGCACGAGGCTTCTGCTCTGCTTTGTTTCACACGGCTTTCTGTAATAAAACCAGACTTCTAGTGCTAGCAAACCATCTGCTGCTTCCCAAAGGTCTGCAGGGGCATTAACTCCCTGTTGAAGCCTCTGCAAAACCCCTGCTGTAGTCCTCGGTGGTTTAACGGTGGAGGGATTGAGTCCTTCAGCTCTGCAGCTAAAGGAGCTCTGGTTTTTGCAGGAGGTCAGCGTAGCTCCGGACCCCTGGGGAGATGCTCGGGCAGGAGGAGGTTTGAGCCCTGGGAGGGGAAAAAGGGAAAAGCATCAGCAAGGAGAAAACCTCTCCCTCCATCCCCTCTCCCCACCAGCTTTTCTGCTCTGCTGAGGCTCTCTGCTCCTCTCCAGGGTTCCCCCCACTTTGCTGCTGAGAAACCATCTCCGAGTGACAACGGTGAGCGGATTAATTAATCTGCCTGTCAGCCCTTGGCAGCAAGAAGCTCTGCCATGCCAGCTCTAATTAAACCGAACAAAACCTACCTTTATCTCCCAACCTCCCCGCAGGCTGGGATAAGGCAGGAGGCCACTGGGAGCTTAACTCAGGCAGCTCCATCGCACCCAAGAGCCTGGCACCCACCCCTGCACCTCACTGAGCATGGAAGGGGCTGGGGAACGTGTGTCCCACGCCGGCTGTGCCGCCCTGAAAGGCAGGTCAGGGAAGGGAAAGGTGTGGGCTGGGGGGCTCCAGCCCCTCCGATGAGGCCAGACCTCACCGGGGCCATCAGCCCTCTGGCAAATTTGATGCTGAACGCCCTGCCCGTGTCTTATCCCCAAGGGGGAATTTTCCACTTCAGCCTCCAATCCTTTTAGCAAAGCCTCGGATGAGCTCCGGGCATCGCTTGTGGTGGTCTGGTGGAAGGGTCCTGGGTGAAACCGGGTATCTGTTGATGCTCCAAACGGCTGGAAAGCAATATTTAAATCAAAAACAGAGGCAAAAAAGAAACGCAGAGAGGAGTCAACCTGCTGGGAGGGCACGTGCCATGCAGGGTGCGGCTGCTTGGAGCCTGGCAAGGGGGGGCCCCCAGCTCTGGAGCTGCCTGTGCTGGGGGTGACCCTGCCTGGCCCTGCCCCGGACCCCGGGTTCCCTGCGGCACGGCCCCTGGGCCGCCGGGGAATTGCTCACCTCCCATTTCTGTTTCTCCTGGCAGAGGACGACTGATCTTACTTAGCTGAGGAAGGCTGATAAGAGCATTATCTGGAAGTATGGCCAGGATGAAGCGGTTGTTTGCAAGGCGATGGCCTTCTCCCAGTTCCCTAACGCAGGGGAAAGGCAAGGCTAAGTAAGCCCAAGTGGGTGTTATCCAAATCCACGTACACACGGGCCTTCAGCCGGTATTTTACCTGGGTGAGCATCATTCACAGTACACGCTGGTGGTCCTGTCCTCCTCCGTTTTATTTTTTTCCTAGCTACATAGTTTGGGGAACTTTAATTGCTCTATGATTAAGTGACTTTTAATTTCTCTCTCGTCAAATGTAATCCCATTTGCTCCTTCTTCTTTTTCCTTTCTTTCCTTTTCTTTCCCCCTCCTGGAAATTAAATTAACATTCCATCTAATTACTCAGCCACTTCTCTAATTGCTGAGGGGACTGTGGTTGTTGTGCTCATTTAATTAATTAAGACCTGCAATGTTTAATGCAGAGGAGGATTTATTGGCTGTGGGGCTGGTGTGCAGGGCTCATCTGGGTGCTTTGCAGAGAGGGAGGTCAATGCCAGCCTGGAGGGCTAGGAAAGGCTGGATCTGAAATCCCTTTTTTTGGAGTAGAAATATGGAGCAAAGAGCTTTCCCTGCTGGTTCGGTCGCCTTTCTGGGTGCGTCCTTTGCAATGGTATTTTAAAACAGCTTGTGCAGAGAGAACTTTTTACAGTCAACAGAGATTTGCCCTCTGAAGGTGACCCGTGGGATGCTTGTCTGTCCTTGCTACGGCACCAGTAATTCTAGAGGGCTGCTGACCATCTCCCAGCACCAGCAGCAATGGCTAAAAACTGAGGAGCAGGAGCGGGAAGCAGAGGGCTAGCGGCACGGTGGGGTTTGTGGGCGCTGGGGGAAGATTGCAGGGAACAGAGGTGCATTCAGCAAGGGAGATCCCAGGCTGTGTTTGTCCTGGGGGCAGGGTGCTTTGGCTGTGGTCTGGGCGGGGGATTTAAGCAAATCCATTGTATTTTGCATTGCTGTTGACTGGGAGCAAGCATGCAGCCTGCTCCTGTGTCCCTGCTGAGGGCGGGCAGGGTCTCCCAGCATTGCATTTATGCTTGAAAGTTTTGTTTAAAGGACTGCAACTCAGCTGCTGGAGACCTGCCTCAGGTCACTGCCTCTGATTCCCCTCCAGCCCTTGTTTCAGGGCTGATCCCCACCACCACTCCGAGCATCTCAGCCAGGACGTGGCTCAGTTCAGCTCAAAGGCTGGGTTATTCCTCTGTCCCGATGCACGAGGTCCTTCTCTCCGAGTGCTGCGCAGCTCTTCGGGGCACAACCTGCTTCTGCGCATGCAGCGCAAGGTTCTGCTCTTTGCTGATGCTTCCATATGTCACCATCATACCAATACTTACAAAACCTCCCTAAGCCAGCCAACCGATCGCCATGTTTTATTTGCAGACCTGCCAGGCATCTGTAAATTCCAGGCAGCCCCCTTTCTGCGGCAGGGGATTTTATAAGAGGCAGACCAGCTTTGAAGTGAGGCCTCTCTGCCCCAGCAGCTCTCCCAGCGCTGGCAGCGGAGTCGGAAGCCCGGTGCGCGGGCAGCTCCAGCTGCAAACCCTCAGTCGGAGCTGGAGTCGCACAGCGGGTCCGTAATGCGGGACGGCCGCACGCTGAGACTGGCTATGGGCCTTTTAAAGGATTATTCCCGGCTGGAATGTACTGGGGAGGGAGGAGTGAGCAGTGCTCCTGGGCCAAGCCCTCCTGGGCACAGCCACCAGCACCCGAGGGCAGGCGAGTCCTTCACATGCTGCTTTTCCAGGAAGAATTAAACCAATTCCTCCACACCCTCTCTTAGCACCCGAGGGCAGGCGAGTCCTTCACGTGCTGCTTTTCCAGGAGGAATTAAACCAATTCCTCCACACCCTCTCTTAGCACTGGAGCAGAGGATGTGGCTGGAGTGTGGATGTGGCCGGACAAGCTGCCAGGGCTGAGCCGCAGGGATCCCCATGAGGATCTGTAGTAAGGACACAGATGGGTCTTGAATCTCTCTGGACCCGCAGCTCGCAAGCTGAGCTCCCCAAATTCCCCGTGTCACTTTGCTCGGAGCCCGAGCCGGGCTGAGGGCGCTGCGGAGGTGACTGCCTGCACAAGGGACGTCGCCCAGGTACGTGGCGAAAGCAGAGCTGCAGCAGAAGCGTTGGGTGGAGGGAGGCAGCTCTTCGGTCTCCACCGCGGTGGGACCTGAGCGTTGGAGCACGTTTCCGTGATGCTCTGGCCTGCACGAGGTAGCCCTGCACAGTGCCAGCTCCAGACCAAGCTCCCTCCCTCCCACCATAGCTCTGGTCGCTGTTCCCAGGGAGCGAGACCTCTCCCCAGCCTCCGATTCCCAAAACCCCCATGATTTTCCCCAAAGGATCCTGGCCATCTCTTTCTATGTCTGTGCAAATGGCCCATCAAGAGCTGGTAGCAGCTGCCTGCTTTGGCGTTCAGCAAAAGCCCAGTTTCTTTACAGGCAAGCACAAAGCAACAGCTTGGCTGTGCCATTTCTTTGCAAGGAGATAACAATCCTGGAGCTACTCCTCATGCTTTCTGTAACAGATCCCTCCCTTCTAGCGTTCATGGTCAGTGACCAGGCTGGCTGACCAGGACCTGGGTTATTTTTATGGAGCCTGGAGGATGCAGGACCCAAAGCACCTCCCGGGCTGGCTCCGCTGTCTTGGGTGAGGCTCAGGCTCGGGGCTGCTCTTTGAGCTGTCCCCCCTTAGACCGGTGAGAGCGATACTAATGCAGTACCCTCCTCCTCGGAGGCCGTGTGTCCTGGAGATTAGGCTATTGCGTTCGACAGCGCTGAGAGCATTAGGCAAATCCTCCTGGGAGAGCGGCCCCTCCTCTGCTTTCCCTGGGCAGCGCCAGGGCAATGTCCTTACGCCGCTCCCTGTGCCACCGGCCCTGATCCTGTTGCAGACTGAATTCTGGTTCGTGGTGGTTGGCTTGCACCCCCCAAACCCATGGCTGCAAAGGGGTCCATGAGGCTGAGCTCTGCCGCTTGAAGCTCCCGAAGGGCTGTCCCGCTGGGAGCAGAGGCTGCTGCTGTCTGAAGCCATTCCTATTCTCTAAAGCCCTTCCTCTCCCCTGGTACGTGCCTGTGGGTCACAGACCTGTCCTCTCCCTCTGTTTTGCTGTCATTCCAGCAGCTTGGATGAAGCTGGCAGACCAGATCCTTAGTGTCCCCACAGCTGTGGGTGGCTGGTGGCAGAACAAGGACCATTCCCGGTGGGGGACCTCCACCAAGGAGCCCGGCTCTTTCTGGTGGCATTGTAAGAGCTCAGCTCCCTGACAGCGCCCCAGCTGCTGAACCTCTGAGCATCCCTGCTCTGCCAGGCTGGGCGATGATATGAGTTTGCTTGGGGTACCCTGAGGCGTGCCGGGCGGTCAGGTCAGCGTTCCGGATGACAGCGCGTTCTTCCAGTGCCGGCTGCCAGCAGTTATTTTGGAAGAGACCTTGGGAAGGCAGGCTCTGCTCCGTATCCTAAGGATCATGCTCCTTGTGCATCAGCGTTCATCCCCTTCCCTTCCCAGCCAAACACTGCTCCAAGAACAAGTATCACTTGCCTCTGAGAAAATGAAGGTGATTTGACTGCAGGGCTTAAATCCGGTGTAAAATGTACTAGGATCTGACTGCTGATGGGGAACATCTGGTCTGTGACCTTCACACCCGAGGAGGTGTGAAACAACTCTTTGGAGATAGCTCCACAACAGGCAGGATGCTTTACAGTGGCTCGTTACTGCTCCGGAGCAGAGCCCTGGGCAAGGTCCTGGAGATCTTTGGGGATTGCTGCAGCGCGGCAGTGGTTGAGATGGTCCAGGTTCAGGTGGAGGTGGGAGAAATGCAGGTGTCTGGGACAGCCCTGCTGCCAGGCGCCGAGACAGACCCCGCGGGAGCACCGGCAATGTTATGGCACCTCTTGCTTCACTTCTCAATAACCCCTGAGGAGCGACCCGCATGGTTGTATTCCCCAATAGCTCTGTGCCCCGGTCCCTTCCAAGCACCCCACATTACCGGGAGAAGGTGAGGGAAGAGGAGGCTGAGGGGAGCCCTCATCGCTCCCTACAACTGCCTGATGGAGGCTGTAGCGAGGTGGGGGTCGGCCTCTTCTCCCTGGTAACAGACGATGGGATGAGGGGGAATGGTCTGAAGTTGCGCCAGGGCAGGGTTAGGTTGGACATTGGGAAAAATTTCTTCACAGAAAGGGCTGTCAGGCTCTGGAATGAGCTGCCCAGGGAGGTGGTCGAGTCCTCATCCCTGGAGGGATTTAAAAGAAGGAGAGATGAGGTGCTTAGGGACAGGGTTTAGTGGTGGGATGGCAGGGTTAGGTTAAAGGTTGGACTCGATGATCTTAAAGGTCTTCTCCAACCAAAGCATTCTATGATTCTATGACACCTGGAGGGATTTAAAAGCAGGGCAGACACGGTGTTTAGGGCCAGGGTTTGGGGGTGGGATGGCAGGGTTAGGGGAACGGTTGGGCTGGGGGAGCTTAAAGGGCTTTTCCAACCCAAATGATTCTGTGATTCCATGATTCTATGACACATCGCAGTGTCCATGCTGCGGGAAATAGCATCCATTCTTCTGCTCGCCCCTGGCTGCAACTCGCTTTTGGGGACTGGGTTTATTACAGCTTGACTTTTAAATCTATTAATAATCTGATGTCTTACTCGAAGAAAGGAGACGGATATGGAAAAAGGCAAAGCCACCGCTCTTCTGCTGCACAGCTTGCGCCCAAAGCTCAGCCCATGCAAGGGGAAAAGGGGCTCATAAAAATATGATTAGATTTACTCTGCCTCATTTCAAAGCCGAGCATGCTCGTAATTCACGGTGACAGAGGAGGGTTCACCAGGCGGGGACCCCACTGATAGACGTTTCAGTAACCACTTTCAATTAGGGATTTCTTGGCAGGTTCCCAACTTTGTGTCAAACTCTTCTGGGCTGCGTTTTGGCCGGGTCAGCTTCATATGGGTAATTGAGTCCCCGCTGAGCAGCGAGGCGGGAGGGTTGCCTTTGCTCGCAGGAAAGGTGGAGGACAGACGGTGAAGGAGGAGCATTTCACACCCAGCGTAGAAAGCTGCCTTCTAGCTGAATTTTTCCATTTAAATTTTAAAAAAAAAAAAAAAAAAAAAAGTAGTTTTTCTGGAAACCACAGGGTTTGGATTTAAAAGAAAATAGTTTTTCAAGATGTATGCCAAACAAAAAAAAAAAAAAAAAAAAAGGATTAATCCAAGGTGCCTCTCTCCCACCTCTCCAGGCCGGTATCCAAGATCCAGCCGCCCGCTGTAGGTGCACGACTCGAGTGCAGGGACCGGCGCAACCGTTGCATCCCTGCCACCGTGCCCATGGCTCCCCCAGCTCTTAGTCCCGGCAGGCTGGGCTGTGGCTGAGCTGGAGCAGGCTCCCGCCTTAGCTCGGCTTCAGCATCCGCTGAAAAATTTTAAAGCCTGTTTTATGGCAGGCAGGTCTGGCCTGAAGCCTTTTTCCCTCCCTGGAGATTTCAATGAGAAAGTCATTATTTTGCTGGGTTTTGTTGACGCTGTGTGTAAGAGTTGCCATGGCTCTCGCCCGGCACACCTCTCCTGGCCGGGAAGTCGGGGGACTGGCATGGGGAAGGTGCAAGGCACGGCTGCCGCCATCTCCTGCCAGGGCCAGGCGGGGACCTGGGGACCCAGCTGTGCCCAAGCACCTACTGGGGTGCAGGCACCTCCGCAGCCCTGGCTGGTCCCCGGCACCATGGGCGAGACCGGTGTCCCCATATTCCCATTTCACCTCTCTCTTGCTTGCGATGCATTTTGCCGGTTCCCGAGCTGTTTCGCACCATTTTGCCGCAAGCCCCACATTTTTCCTATATCTTTTCCCAGACAGGACTCTGGGTATCCTGAGCATGCTGAAGTTGCACGGCCCATTAGGATAAGGGAATGATGTTCCCATCAGCCGGGTTCACCGCTCCGGCCTGCCGAGCAGTGGGGAGTGAATTACGAGCAGGCTCAGAGCCGGGCTGCAGCCTCCAGCGAGGACGAGATTACCGGCGATGCAGCCGGCGAGGACGCGCAGGGGATGCAGCTCTCCTGGCGATGCTGGGGTGCTGGAACCCCAACCCCTGGTTTCTGCCTGTCCTGGGGGGCCAACGCCGCAGAGCTGAGGTGGGTGTTTGCCGCATTCAGAGGGACTGTTCCCCTTGTACGGGGTCTGCGGCTCATGGGGGCAGCCCCTCATCTCCCCTCTGCCCCTGCCACCCCTCAGCACCCTCCTTAATTAATTTTGCAGACTATACAGCTGGTTTTGATGAAAAACATCCCACAAAAAGCCAATCAACAGTCACCAAGCAACACTGTGGCCTCTTTTAATGATATTTTCTTTGTGGTTTTGGTTTGGAATATCTTTCTCTTAAATGAAGAAAGCAGCCCCCTCTTGGCCTGAAATTATTTGAGTTTATCCCTTCATTTTCTTGCATTCCTAAATGTTCAGCTTCTAGGGCTCACTGGGAGTTTTAAATTGGCCATCATGGGGGTAGGATGCTGAGCTCTTTCCCTGCCATCCCTGTCCTTGCTTGTGCCACCACTGACGCATCAGCATCCTCAACTCCTTTGCCACGGAGCACTTGGGTTTTCCAAGGGGGCGATGCCCCGGCTCGTCTCGCGTGTGGCTGTTTGCAGCGAGCACAGGGCAACTGCTGCTGTCAGCAAGAAGGATTTGTCCATCCCGAGCTGGGGCATGGCATTCGTGTCCACCAGCGCTTTCACCAGCTGTATCGTGCAGTCGCATCCTCCAGGGAAAGGTGTTTTATCCAGTGATACGTAGGAGCCAGCACCAGGCGTGCTCCCTCCCTGGACCATTCCAGCTCCTTCCAGTATGGTTGTATTTTATCTGTGGAGCTCTGTAAGGATTTTGTTCCGTCATCCTGGAATTTTTATGACTCCTTTGTGTGTATATAATGCGATTGCCCTGGAACAGAGAGAAATTAATCATTGTTCCTTTGTTAGTTTTCAAGAATTTTTAATGTCTATGTTTTTGTTCATCTGTCATGTCCAAATGTGGGGTCTATGGGCTATTTGACATTTAAAATTACTTAATTGCTTAGATTTTCCCCCTCGGTGTTTATGGACACTTGTTGGTAGTAGATTTTGAGTGTGACATTATGTACCATGTATTTTCTGGCTGGTCCCAATTTTTCACTCCATCCCAGTGGTGCACAACATCTCCTCTTGCTATAGATCATGTCTCTGGACTCCATCATCTCCCAACAGGTCAACTGGGCAAGCGAGGCTGCGAGAGGTAGCCTAGAGTAGCATCAACCTGCAGTGCATCCCTCCCTGGGTCGCGTGACGTGGGAATCCAGGGCCTCCAGTGGCTCTTTTAAGATGTCTGCATAAGGAAGGTATCTGAGATATTATTTCACAGTGGCCGGTACCCGTTCTCCGGCCAGGCTGTAGATGCCACGTGGGATCAGGGTGAGGTGCCTGTGGCATCTGGTGGAAGCTGGTTTTGGTCCTGAGCCTGGGAGCAGGGTTGCTCAGCAGCTCTCCTCTGCCAAATCTCTCATTTTGGGGGATTGCTGCCTCCTTCACAAGCCTCCACCAGCTGCAGCAGGCAGCTGGGTGTTGCTCCTGTCTGTGCCTTCCCACCTCCTGCATGGAGGAGCCCTCTGGGTAACCCCAAAGCTGGGGAGGGGTCTGGAGCCCCAGGCTTCTGGGGAGCGGCTGGGGGAGCTGGGGGGGTTCAGCCTGGAGCAGAGGAGGCTGAGGGGAGCCCTCATCGCTCCCTACAACTGCCTGAGAGGGGGGGGAGCCGGGGGGGTCGGGCTCTGCTCCCAGGGAAGGGGCGATGGGATGAGGGGCAACGGCCTCAAGTTGTGCCAGGGCAGGGTGAGGTTGGCCCTGGGGAACAATTCCTTCCCCAAAGGGCTGTCAGGGGCTGGAAGGGGCTGCCCAGGGAAGGGGTCGAGTCCCCAGCCCTGGGGGGATTTAAGAGCCGGGCAGAGGCGGTGCTGAGGGCCAGGGTTTGGGGGTGGGATGGCAGTGGTAGGGGAACGGTTGGGCTGGGGGAGCTTAAAGGGATTTTCCAACCAAATGATTCTATGATAATACATCCCACACATTATATTACACCTGTGAGGATAACCCTGCTCAGGGCATCCCGGATCTGCACTGGGAAGGTGCCCGATGTGGGGGCAGGCATTGCCTGTTGGGGCTCTGAACTGCCCCCGGTTTGCCTGGGTCGCTGTGGGCAGTTTGCTTCACCACAGCAAGCTTTCATCTCCATAGGGCCACCACACCAGGGCCAGCTTTGATCAGGAAAGACCTGAGGTCACAGGTCCTCACCTTCCAGATGATGCACAGTGGGACAGGAGGCCAAGAGCATGTTGGAAATGAAGTCTGGCTTCATCTCCCCATGGAGAAAAGGTAGAGCTTGGCCTCGCCTGCTCCCCATCTGCCCAGGGCAGGACTGCTCCATACACCCTCACGCCTTGCAACCAAAGGGCTCTTGTAAAACATCTTGTATTTCGACAGCCTGCTGCTGCAAGGGAAGGTTGCACGGCCGTTCCCTCATGCCCACCATCTGCCCCCTGCTCTCACATCTCAAAGGCAGCACTGAAAGCTTTCAAGTCCGTGCTGCTACGGGGAACAGTTCTATTAGCATCCCTCTTTGTCCTGACACATCCCTGTGAGATGTCCCCTCCTGCTGCAGCTGCAAGCAGGAAAGGTGGGAAGGGCACCCAGTTCAAGAAAGACTAGGAACTCCTAGAAAAAGTCCAGAGGAGGGCAGCAAGGATGATGAGGGGACTGGAGCATCTCCCCTATGAGGAAAGGCTGAGGGAGCTGGGCTTGTTCAGCCTGGAGAAGAGAAGGCTGAGAGGGGATCTCATCAACACCTACAAATATCTCAAGGGTGGGGGTCACGAGGACAGAGCCAGACTCTTCCCAGTGGTGCCCAGCGCCAGGACAAGGGGCAATGGGCACAAACTGAAGCAGAAGAGGTTCCAGTTGAATGTGAGGAAGAACTTGTTGACTTGGAGGGTGCCCGAGCCCTGGCCCAGGCTGCCCAGGGGGGCTGTGGAGTCTCCTTCTCTGGAGATATTCAACCCCCGCCTGGACGAAGTCCTGTGTAACATGCTCTAGGAGAATCTGCTTGACTAGGTGATCTCCTGAGGTCCCTTCCAACCCTTGCGATTCTGTGAAATCTCCAGGCTCTGCTCACGGAGTCAGCCTGCGAGCCACCAGCTTGGGGACGGTTTAAGCCCCGGTGGATCAAGGGTAGCTTGACTGGTCAAGAAGAGGCAGCCAAGCCAAATAGGAGCAACTCCAAAACCTCCTCCATGAGCCAGAGGCTCCCAGTTATGCTCTGGATTTCACTGCCTTGTGATTTGAGGCAGAAGGTGCTGGTACCAACCCTGTTACATACAGCGGGGTGAGATGTGGGCAGACAAACCGACATTTGGGCTCTTAGAAAACACATGCTGGACAGATGGAAGCTACGTATCACCAACACATCATTAGGAAAACGTTTGTTAAAATAAAAGATGCAAATTGTACCAGGCTATGCTGCCTGAGCACTTAGTGAAGCCTTTGCAATGTCACGTGCTTTTGCTGTGGTTCTGTAATGGCTTTGACGCTTTCTTGGGCACGTTTGCTCCTGCTCCATCGAGGCTGGTTTGCATTAAATTGTTTGTTTAGCAGCTACTGGGTTTTTGGCAGGACAGCTGCTGCCTTCTGCGGGCTGCAGAGCAGGAGGGTGTCGTGCAATGCTGCTGTGCACAGCAGCCGGGCACGTCAAGGTGGAGCCTCCTCGTTTCAGAGAGAAGAGCAACAAGCACCCATGGCTGCTGCTCGTCCCACCGGTCCTAGCGTCTCGCAGAACCCCGTGGGCTCGGGCCGGGTGGTCCTTGTGGCAGGGGCACCTCTGCAGCTCCTGCTGGGGCCGTGGGGACCTGAGGCAACTGTGGGCCAGGCTCCATAGACCACTCCTGGGAAGGTCTCCCGATGGGGCAAGGTCACCCAGATCCCAGACCCCCACTGAAACCCTCCAGACCCGACGTGCGCTAAAGAAAACAGTCCCAGCATATTAATACTTGCAAAAACAAACACTAGGAAGACAGGAGAAGGAACGAGCCAGCCATTAAGGGAGCGCTAAGCCTCTCCTTTCAAGACCTCCAATCCCTCCATTTCCTATGGCCATTGCCCCCGTGAACACCCCGTGCCAAGAGCAGCCTCTGCAAATGTCTTCGGCTGTGCCCTAGCAGGTCTGTCCCAGCATGGCTTGCTTTTGAAGGGGCACCCACACCCCTCCCAAATCCAGCTTTGCCTCTTTTGCACGGTCTCTTCAGCCTCTCCAGCACTCACATTGCAACGCAACGTCCTGATTTCCATCAGGGCAAAGCTCTGCTTGCATGGGAGAGCATGGAGAGGAGCCACCAACAAGGGACATGTGGCATGGCCGTGGGAGACGCTGCAGGATCAGCAGCTCAGCGTTCTGCTGGGGCCTTGCAAGGGCTCTCACCTCTCCTTCTCAGCACTTCTCAATTTTTTATTTTATTTTTTTTTATTTTAGGAGAGGCCAGCAACTGATTTTAGGTGGTTCCTGACCCCAACCAGTACAACCAGACTAATGTTGCAGCCCACGGCAGCTGGAAGAGGTTAGCCCCAGCATATACGTTAGCGTTGTGTTCCTCCACACTTCGGAAGAGGAGGCGACACAAACGAGGTGTGTTCAGCCCACCCATCTGAGGGTGTGCAATTCGCCGTGGGACTGGCATGGCAGGTCCAGCCCGACGGCAGTGGCGGCTGGGGAGGGAATGAAGGAAATCCCAACACCCCGCGGTAGAGAAAGCAGCCGGTGATCCGCAAAAAGCCATGCACCGTAGCCCATGCTTCATCCTAAGGTAATGCTTCGCTAGAGTTTCCTGCTGAACTGGGTGAGTATTTTGGGGATGGTGCAGTGGTGAAGGTCAGACGGGACATCTGGTGGTGATGGATCCAAACATGGGACATAGTTTAATGGTGGGATGGCAGGGTTAGGTTAAAGGTTGGACTCGATGATCTTAAAGGTCTTTTCCAACCAAAGTGATTCTATGAGTCTATAAAACCCCTGTGCAGGGCAGGGCCTCTCTCAGGGCCTTATTCTGAGGAGTTTTGAGCATCTCCAAGATTGCCAAGCCCCTCGGGGAACCACCAGGGAAGGGCTGATGGAGGGGAGGCTGAGGAAGGGTGAGCTGGCCCTGGCTCCAGCGCCTGCCTGGTCCCCAGGAGTCCCCCGGGGATGGAGGGGGCCCAGGTCCCAGGGTGCCTGCCTGCAGGTGGACCACGGTCCTGCCCCCCAAGGGCCAAGCGGGCAGGAGTTGGGGGCTTCAGCCCCTCCACGCAGGAGCCTGCCGGGTGACAGCCAACGCCGAGCACATCCCGACCCCGAGCCACCAGCACAGCGCCGCCAGGACTTGGGGTGCAGATGTGATGGGGAGCGCTGGGGGCGGGGGGGGGGCTGCCTCCATCCCAGTTTGCATCTGCGTGATTACAGGGTGTTTACTGGAGTTTAGGTACGTTTAAGAGCTCACCCTGGGACTGGAACAGCCAAGAGAGCCTGCGTATGAGCAGAACAGCCCTGAGGTGGGTGGCATGGCTGGAGCTGGAGGGGACCCGTGGTCTCCCTGCCTGCCACCCCGGGGTGCCCCTGGGTGTCACCGCTTGGGGTTTACCACTGAGGAGGAGTTATGGCATGCAGCGAGTTGTGAGCATTCTCAGCTGCCGGGATGCACTGGGGACGAGCCACTGCGCTGCTGCAGTGTCCTGAGCGGGGGAGATGAAGGTCTCTGTGCCATGGTCTCCCTCCAGCTCTGCACTGGAGATGGGGGGGGGGGGCTGAAAATGCCTGAAAAAAATGCCTTCAAGTCCCAGTCCTGCAAGAGGGGTCCCAGAGACACACAGCTGGATGACACATCTGGGTTTGTACCCCGGCTCTGGCCCCACTGCTGGGGCTGGGCTCCTTCCTCCCCACTCCGGGCTGCTCTGTGCCCCCTGCTGCGGCCGAAGGACTTGTAGGGGCAGAGACGAGCTCTCTTCCCCCATCTATACAGAGCCACCCCTGGGGATGGCCAGAGGATTTCTGTGGTGCTGTTCCACCCCCATTTTGAGATGATTATTTTTTTCCTTTCAGTGGATTAAATCCAACCACGGCTACTGTGCTCGCAGCCCTCCCTTGCTGCTCGTGGCCCAGAGCACCAGCACTCCTCAACGTGCCAGTCTGCTCCTGGATGGGTCCAATTTGGGCCAGGGCCAGTCCCAACACTGTCCCAAGGGATGGGGCTGGGTGTTCCTCCTGCTCCGCTCCGGTCTGGGTCAGTCCTGCCACCCCCGCACAGGACCCACCGTCCTGTCCCCAGCACGGTGGCGATTTGGCTCAGCTTTAATGCGTCCCCAAACCCCAGCAAGCCTCCCCCATCCAAGCTATCCCCCCACCTGTCGGTCAATTAACCTTACTTTTCCTTCCTGGTTCTTTTCCACAAATATCTGTATAAACAGGATTTCTCTTTGCAGTTTTCCAATCGGAACTCTTCTGGTTTGGGGTTCTTTGTTTGTTTGTTTTTTCTGTGAAATTTCAAATGGTTTCCAGGAAAGCTGAAACCTCTCCAGCCCACAGCGAGGTGCCTGGGGTGCCCCAGCTGGGACACACGTGCCTGCCTCCCCCGGCACCCCGGCCGGCACACGCTGCCTGCCCCAACCTGCATCCCTCCAGCTTACACAACAGCAAACGGAAACCACGGATCACATTTCTTCCAAAACCCACCACAAAACAAACCCGATGCCACTTTTGGGGAGCTGGAGAAAGGGAGGGGTTAAGTGAAGCATTGCTGTACAATGGAAAGGAATCATTAAGCCGAGCTTTGCAGCGATGTCTGTCTGCACCTATTGCCAGTTTTCCACATCAGAAAGCTTCTCCCAGCTCTTAGTCTGGGACTACAGCATCTGCTGGTGCTTTCGAAGAGGCTACAACAAGAGACAGAGAGGTGGGGCTGTCTGTACCCACGGGCTGGCTGTTAACTCTGAAGACTAATGATGTCCGGGGCCAACAGCAGCAAGAACTGTCTTGTTTCTAAGCAAGCCCACAAGAAGGAGTGATGATACTTTCCTCTTCTTTTCATGAACTAAAGAGCCTTCCTGTTGCTGCCGTTACCCACCTGCAACGAGCCAGGAGAGCGATGGGGGCACTTAAATCATCCCCACCGGCCCCGGGGCGAGGATATGGGGATGAATGAGGCTGGGGAAGCGTTCATCCCATTAGGATACAGCTGACAAGTGGGAGCAATGATGGGGGAATGACCCTGGCTCCTCTCGAGTATCCCTGCCAGGGCCCCGAGGTGCACGAGCATCAGCTGTGGGTGCTGGCACAGCCCTTCCCACCGAGGGGATCGGTCCCCCCCAGATGGCCGCCGCGGGGCAGCCTGAGCGGCCCCCGTGCTCTTGGCTGCGCTGAGGGACGGCAGCACTTCAACCATGCAGAGTCCCAGATTTGCCTTAAATTAAAAGTTGTTTCTGGTGGGATTTAAACTCCTTGGCATTGCGCTCTCTGGAGCTGACCTGGATTTATTTATTATGAGAAGTAACTTCTCCCGACTTTGCCATATTAGAGCATCACTGCAGCCAGGGCCGGAGGCAGGAGGTGGGATGTTTGTCACCCCAGTCCCTCACTGTCCCCAACCCTGTCCGAGCCCTGCATGCCCAGGACAAATTGTAGGGATCCGTTGTATGTTTGTGTGCCAGGGCTGGGAAAGGCCATCATCTCCGAGCTGCTCCTGCTTCTTTCTCTTCTGCAAACCAAGAGGTTGCTGGAGAAAAGAAATCTTTGGGACGAGCTAAAGTGATGCAACTGAAAACTAAAACACTTTGCACACAAAGAGCATTAGTTTTTAATGGATAAAGTGTAATTTAATAAGAATCTTTTGGGGAACGTTATGCGCTCCTGGGGTTTTTCGCTTTTGGCCAACATAAGCCACAAAGTTTCAGTTTACCTGAACGCACCCTTTTTCTACCAGGATTTGAGGCATCTCCAGCAAAGCGGCTGACTCGTCCTGAGAGGCCGGGAGCTGCGGAGCTGGGCAGCCAGGCTCATTTCCTCACCCTGCCTGAGCCGGGCTGTTACCCGGCACGGGGAGTGCGGACAGCGATGGGGGCAAATCCCATCCCACAATTTGGTTCCCGCAGAGGAAGCACAAGAACACCCCTTTTCCCTGGACAACTCCTTCCAGGTGTTCATCGGCCTGTCCTGGCTGGCATCGATCCCCAGCCTGTCCCATGCCTGCATGGGGACCTTGCCGTGCTCGCGCTGTGTCCTCGCTCTGCAAAGCAGGTATGGGAAAAGCCCTGGCGCCGAGCAAGAGTTTGTTGTGCCACAAAGCTGTTGGCAGCCACAGCGTGCCCCTGCCGAGGCCCTTTGGGGAGAGGTGACTTAAATGATGCCCTCGTTAACTGGAAAGGGTTGGGTCCCATGCCCAGGGGCTCAGGGTACCGCTGTGGGGAGGGATGGGTCCCATGCCCGGGGGCTTTGGGTACCGCTGTGGGGAGGGATGGGTCCCATGCCCGGGGTTGGGTACCGCTGTGGGGAGGGATGGGTCCCATGCCCAGGGGCTCAGGGTACCGCTGTGGGGAGGGATGAGTCCCATGCCCGGGGGCTTTGGGTACCGCTGTGGGGAGGGATGGGTCCCATGCCCGGGGGCTTTGGGTACCGCTGTGGGGAGGGATGGGTCCCATGCCCAGGGGCTTTGGGTACGCGTGGGGAGGGATGGGTCCCATGCCCAGGGGCTCAGGGTACCGCTGTGGGGAGGGATGGGTCCCATGCCCGGGGGCTTTGGGTACCGCTGTGGGGAGGGATGAGCCCCGTGCCCAGGGACTTTGGGTACCGCTGCAAGAGGAGATTTGGGCACCGGGACTGGGCTGGGGGCTGCCCACAGCGAGTCCTGCATGGTCGGTGCCTCCCCGGTGGGTCGAAGCCCCCACGGGCCAGGGCTCGGGCACTGGGTCCAGGGGCAGGACCGAGGGGTCCGAGGGCAGGGAAGGGGGGGGGGGTCCGGCTGCCCCGGGGGGGGGGGCCGGGCAGGCCCCGTGGGCTCCGCTGCGGGAGGCGGCCGGGCCTCCTCCGGGCTGCGGGCGGCAGCGGCACCGGGCGGGACCGGCACCGGCAGCGGCCTCGGGGGGGCCCTGGGACGGGGCGGGACCGGCACCGGCAGCGGCACCGGAGCGCAGCGCGGCCGGGCAGAGGCGGGACCGGGCGGGGCGGGGGAACCGGCCGGCTCCAAACCCGCCCCCCGCCGCGCGGAGGAGGCGGTGGCCGAGCCCCCCCACCCCCCCACCCCCGCCGAGCCGTGCCGAGCCGAGCCCAGCCCAGCCCAGCTGAGCCCAGCCCAGCCGTGCCGAGCTCAGCCCAGCCCAGCCCAGCCGTGCTCCCGCCGCGCCGAACCGCTCCGCCTCTCGCCCATGGCGGCCCCCGGCCCCACGCGTGTCCCGGCCCCGGCACGGAGCCGCCGCTGAGCGCTGCGCACCGGCCCGGCGTCCAGGTAAGCCCCGCGGGCGGCCCCGGCCCCGGCCCCGGCCCCGGCCCCGGCCCCGGCTGGGGGGCGGCGGCCCCGAGCACCTGCCCGCGCCCGGGGCGGCTCCTGCCCCTCGCCCGGCGGTGCGGGGCCGGGTGCCGGCTCCGGGGGTCCCGCCGAGCCCCTTTCCCCCGGGGGGACCGTGCGTCCCGTCCGAGCCCGGTGGGCTCGGGTGCTGTCACCCCGCAAACGGGCCCGACCCGGGGCCTTTGGGCACCCCGGGAGGCTGCGGGCGGGGGGGGGGGGGGGGGGGGGGGGGGAAAGCCGGGCTGCGGCCCCCCGGCCCCCCACCTCCCGCTCGGTGTCGGGGCGGCCGTTGCGGCTGCCGAAGGAGTTTGCTTCATACTTGGAGAGCGTCCCGCCACGCCGAAACACAAACACGGCGAGAGACGGCTCAGGGTGCAGTTTGTTCACAGGAGGGGGAAAATGCGTCCTGTCTAAATATTAGTTTAAGAAACGGAAGGATCTACGGCTGGGCTCTGTCTGCATCTGCAACCCCGTCACCTTCCCTCGGCTCCAGCCGCCAGCCTTCGGCCGCCGCCGAGCTGCCGTAACCATATCCAGAGCTTTGCAGGGGCTGGGAGGCGAATTTCACCCCGGCGTCGAGGGAGGGAATTTCCCACTCTTGCTGCAGTCTGTACGAAGGCTTTAAAAAAACAACCTAGACCTCGGATGTCTTTATTGCACATATATGGTAGCTTGTAGCCAGCACCGATTTAAATCCTATCCCTGCTTTGGGAGCCAATCCACAATTAGGCGCTGGGTCGAGGGCACGGTTTATCGCGGCGGGAGAAGGGACTGGCGGCTGTCGGAAGCGGCGTGTGAGTCGTGGGTGTGTGCTGAAGTCCAGGGTCCGAGGCCGGGATTGTCTGTGGATCCCAAATTCAGGCTCCCATATTTGTGGGTGCTCCTAGATTTAATGGCAGAAGCGGCTGGGATGCTGCGTGACAGAGGGCAGAGATGAATCAAGCAGGGAAGGGGGGGGGGGCTCTCTGTGCAAGGCTTTAGGAGGCTTGAGCACTTGGTTTTGGTTTTTTAGATGCTGGTTTTAAGCTGGCCTCTGGTTCAGACCCAGATCTACCCGCTGCGGCACCGACTCTGGGTCACAAAGCGGAGCGAGCGATGCTGCACCTGAGATTTGCTCCGGGCTGTGGCAGTGCCAGGCAGGCTGCGGGCTCGTCCTGCGCCCCCATCCCCACCAGCTCCAGGGCTGGGCTGGGGCGAGGGAAACGAGACTTTCCTACATCTTGAGTCTTTAAATAGCGCTGGATCTCAAAGTGCTTGCTCAGTCCTGGTCCGTCTTGTGCCTTGCCCGGGGGAAGGAGCAGAGGAGCTGCAGCGCATCCCGATGTCGGCTGCAGGCCCCCGGGGGGTGCCGGGCTGTCCCTCCCGCTTTGCAGTCCGTCAGTGTGTGGTTGCAGCTACTTCACTGCAGGATTCGGCACCAGGGCCAGGCTCCTCCTGGGCTGCACGGCCACGGGATTTGCAAGGGGAAAGCCCAGCACCTTCCAGGCCCTGTGGCATCCAGCCCCTGGGCTGTAAATAAGAGGAGCTGGTCCGGTCTGCTGGGACACAGCCGGGGGGGACGTGCAGGTCCTGGCCCTGCTCCGGTGCCCCTTCTCCCGGGAGGGTGAGCACCCCTGGGTGCCCATGCCAAGGGATGGCTGGGGTGGTGCTGGGTGCTGGAGCAGGCCTGGCTGCGGCTGCACTGGGTGCCCTCCCACGGTGCAGATGTGAATCACAGCTCTCCTCTCGGCCGTCTCCCTGCTCTCCCAGTGAACACGTCGGGATCCTCTCCTATGGCTGTGCCAGGCTCCAGGGCTCCAGGGTGTGCTTTTAAGGCTGATTTCCACCTTTGGGGGACTCCAAGGGAGGAGTTAAGATTTGCAATATCCACTTTTTGAGGTCAGGGTACCTTTTACATGGCCCTAAACGCAGCCCAGCTGGTAGTGTGGCCAGAGCAGGCGTCACCTTGGCTGTCCCCAGCGCCGCATTGCCATGTTGGCATTCAGCAAACAGGGCATGCAGCTGCAGGAGAGCCCCATCCCGTGACACGCGGAGCCATGCCGTGCCCACGCAGGGGTGGGCTTGGGGGAGGTCGCAAAGACCTGTCGGCAGCCTGTTGATGCCGGCCCCTTCCTACAGAGCATCTCGGGGTACCCAGCGGGGCCGAGCCTCGGCAGAGAGGGAGATGGAGCGATCCTCCAGGGGCCCCGCCTGGGTGCCCATTGCGGGAGGTGCGGTAGCGCAGCTCAGAACTGGTGTGGGTTTTACTGGTGTGGGTTTTTCCTCCCCTCTCCACAGGCAATTTCATTGCTGGTGTAAGCTAAAGCACATGTGCACAATCTCGCTTCCAGGACCCTTGCTAAGCCCGGCCGGGGCAGCAGCATGTGGTCCTGCTCCGGCGGCTCCCAGGGCTTGGTGTGTGTAGGGAGGGGGTGAGGATCCGGGTACCAGCTGGTCCCTCAATCCCCGCTGTGCCAGGGATCGCTCGGCATCCCAGGGGTGCTGCCGCAGCAATGCAGCCGCGGGGCTGACCTCGGTCAGGGTGAGCCATCAGCTCCAGCTCCACCGTTAGCTGGTTGGACTGGAGAAATCCCACTCGACCCAGCTTTTTTTCTGGGATTTGACCAGTTTGGAGTAGTGTTTCCCCATTAAACTTGGAGGACAGGAAGAGAAACCCAAACTTGCTCCCTCCTGGTTGTGCTGGGCAGAGATGCTCTCGTGTGAAGGAGCATCCCGAGAGCAGAGGAAACGAAGCAACCCCCTCTGCGATCGCCCTGGGAAGGGAAATGCCACGAGCAGTTTTGTTCCCATTGCTTCTTCACCACGAAACCCGAAACAGGCTCACTTTGTAACTTGACATCCAAAGAGCTAAATTGAAACAATCTATTTGCCACCGCGTTGTTCTCAAACGCCGACAAAAAAAAAAAAAAAAAAAGCATTTCCTTCCACAGCTGTTCAAAGGCCACGTCGCCAGCATGTCAGCCCCCTAATAAGAAATGTCAGGCACATCAACGCTGGGTTTTGTGAAGTGTTTTGATTTTGACGGAACCACTTTCCCCCCCCCCCCCCCCCCCCCCTTCTCCAGCAGAAAAGGTTTCCTTTGAATTTTGTCCAAACCAAGTGTCTAAGGGATGGATGGTGGCTGCTGGGGGGGAGGTAGGACAGCCCTGCCCAGCCCTCGCTGGGGGAAGGCAGCGCTCCGAGGGGCTGGTGTCCCCGCACAGCCCTGGTACAGCAGGAGATATCCCAGGAGGGGAAGTTTCTCCTTTAGCATCACTCCCCAGCTGCAATAAGCCAAGGCAGGAGTTGCTTTTTTTTTTTTTTTTTTTTATCTATTTCAGCAGCTTATTTGCAGCGCAGGGTATTGGCTGCATGCTGCTTGGGGCAGGGTGATCCATCCCACCCGTGAGCTCTCCTGGGCGATGCCCAGCACTGAGCAAGATCATTCATGAGCAGGGTCCGGGCTTGTGGGGTTTGCTTTAACGAGGCTCTGGCTTTAGGGACCCCCCGATTTTATCTTGGTTTGTTATTTCCAAGCCATGGCAGAGGGGTGAGGTGCTTGTAAGCCCACCCCTCGTCCTCCCCAGGGAATAAAATGTGTCCCCGAAGGATCCAAATGAATGCCAATTTTTGTAGCCTAGTTAAAGCAAACAGACCAGGCTTTTGGGGAGGGATAGAGCCAACAGCCATCATCGGGGGCTCGC
>CM067101.1:811943-909443 GCA_034008185.1 Gorsachius magnificus | reverse complement strand
GGGACACCGGGACGCCCACGACGCACTGGGACCACGACCGTGACGCCACGGGGTGGCTTCCTGCTCCGGCATCCGGCCCCCATGCGCCGTGACACAGGCCCTTGTCCCATGGCAGGAGGGAAGTGGGGTGCAGCCCAGGGACCCCACAGCCCATCAGCCACCGGGGACCCCCCAACTCTGTGCCTCAGTTTCCCCACCTGCAGCACAGCCCCTGTCTGTTGTTTCCAGCCGGAGCCCGGGATGGGGCGAGGTGCCAGAGGGGGTCCTGCGGGGTAGGGGTGGACGATGTCCCCCCCATCCCCTGGCAGAGGGGCGGCAGCCCCATGCCCTGGGGGGGCCCCCATGTCATCCCCCCCGCCCGGGGGGGGGGGCCGCCTGCCGCCGCAGCCACCCAGCCCAGACATAAATCAGCGACTGCGGCCTCCCCAGCGCGCCGGGCTCAGACAGAGCAGGATCCGGCCCGGCCCTGTCTGGCCGCAGCTGCCCCAGAGCCAGGAAGGGGCTCAGTGTGTGTCCCCCTCTTTGCATGTGTGCCCCCCCCATCCCAGAGCCCCCCTCTTGCACGCACACGTGCACACATGCAGGCACGCACATAGGGGCCCCCCCCCACTCCATGCATGGGTGTGCGGGGTCTCCAATGAGCCGGGGGGGCCCCCCGGTGAACCCACACCCCTCCTTGCACCCACAAACACGCACGCAGCCATTTCCCCTCCTCTTCCAGGAACTGCTCTGACCAGGGTTCCCAGAGCAGGGACGGGGATGGGGGGGGGCATGGACACACAGATCCAGCCCCCCCCGACCCTTGGCATCAACCCCAGCCCCGCCAGGGCCAGGGATCGGCCCTTTTCCGTGGAAATTGGGGGCACGTGCTGGGATGGAAAAGTACCCGCAGGCTTCAGGCGTGGGGGTGCCGTGTGCCTGCAGGCGTGGGGGTGCACACGCGTGTGTTTTTTGCTTGCACGCATCTGTGCCAGGCTCTGAGGAGGCATGGGGGGCGGGGGTGGGCACAGCCATCTCACTCAGGGTGCATGCCCAGCACCCATCCTGCACACCCAGGCTGGATGCGGCCCCACTGGAAGCCCCCAAGGTCTAATTATCACCCAGGGTCTAATTATCTGCTCCCAGCGTCGGGCTGGCCCTGGCCGGCTCCCCGCGCCGCCGGCACACTGGCACCTTGTGCCGGGGAAAGGTGTGTGGCCGCTGGCCCCGCTCCAAGGCCCCGCCACGGCGGTGATGCCGTGGGGCCACGGTGGGGACGGCGGCGGCCACGGTGGCAGGGATGCTGGGGGTCACGGTGGCAGGGGGGTCACGGTGGTGGGGGGGGTCACGGTGGCAGGGGGGCCACGGCTCTTGCCAGCCAAGCCAAACCAGCCCAGGACCCCCGTTCCCAGTCCCAGGACCCCTCTCCCCAGCTTCCTCGTCCCCGGTGCTGGCAGGGTGCCGGGGGTCCGGCCCCACGTGGGTTCGCTGGCGCTGAATCAGGGCCCCCCCAAACCCCGCAGCCGCCCTCGGTGTCTGGGCCGGCTCTGGCTGGGTGGAAAGTGCGGCTCAGCCCCAGCTGGGATCCCCGCCGCCCCCGTGTCCGGCCGGGACTGCGGTGAGTCAAGGCCAGCCTGGGGACACCGTGGCTCGGGGGGGCGGGGGGGCTGGGGAGCCCTGGCTGCGGGGGGGGGAGCTGTGGCTGCACGGGGAGGGGGGTGCCACTGCCCCCCCACTGACTGTGGGGTCCCCTTCTGCCTGGGGGGTCCGGGGGGGTCCATAGGGGGGGTCCTGGAGCAGCACTGGGAGATCTGGGGAGTATGGGGGGGTCCTGGGCAGTGCAGGGGCTCCTCTCCCGCCTGTGACCCCCTGCAGGATCAGGCCCCTGGGGCGAGCCGGTGCGGGCCGGGGTCTCCTGGGGGGGGTGCGTTCCGGGGTGGGCTGCGGTTGGGGCTGCACCGTGGGTGTCCTGCCCGGCCAGGGTGAGGGGTGCTGGGGGGTGCGGGGCACCGGGGGGGGGGGGGCGGCTGCGTGCTGCTGGGGGCTGCAGGGAGGGTCCGGGGGGGGGGCCACCAGGGACCCTCACCCATCCCACCCCCCCGGGGCCCTGACTCAGCCAAGCCTGACGCACTCATCACACGGGTGGTGGCACGGCAGGCACGGCTCATCCTCCCCGGTGACACCGGGGGCAGGAATGGTGGCGGCTGATGCTGGGCCGGGGTCACTGGGGCCTCGTGACTGGCTGCCTCACCAGTGAAATGAGTTTCAGGGAGGCTCAGCCTGCCCTCCGGCCCTTTCCCTCCCAGTTTTCCCTGGGTGCTCCTGGGAAGCAACACTGATGGGAGTCCCCGAGCCAGCGCTGCCCAGGCTGTGCTGTCCTGTGCCGTGCCGTCCTGTGCTGTGCCATGCTGTGCCGTGCCGTCCTGTGCCATGCTGTGCCGTGCCGTGCCCCTTGCCGGCAGCCTGGCGGCACAGGGTGAGCTGCAGCCGTGACCATCGCTGCTGCCCCTGGGTGCACCCAGAGCACCCCACGCTGTTCCCTGCTGGGAAGGCACAAGGTGTGGGGGGGTCCCCACCCCAGGCGCAGGGCTCAGGCTCTCGGTTTCCCAAATTGCACTGTGGGAGGAGCAGCTCGGCCCTTCTGCAGATGGAGAAACTGAGGCACGGGAGGATGGCGCTGCCAGGAACGCGGTCAGGTGAGGAAGGCTCAGGGCTCTGACTCACCCCACGCCCCACAGCTTCCCAGGCCGCCGCTGCCCCTCTGTGTCCCCCCCGTGTGTCCCCTCCCTTTGGGGCTGGGGGATCTGATGGCTGCAGGCAGGAATCCCCCCCACCCCGGGGGCTGGGGCCCCATCCTGCCCCCCCCACTGAACCAGCCCCATTGCCCGCTCTCAGCCACTGGCTCCAAGCTGAGACCTGCCAGCTCATTGCAGGCGGGCGGGGCGCCCGGGCCGGGGGGGTTTCCCCCCCCCCCCCCCCCCCAGCCCCGTGCATGGAGGGGGGGCATCACCCGCCCCCAAGGCCTGGTCCCGTGGGACCCCCCAGGCTGCAGCAGGGGCACTGACCCCCATGGCACTGGGGTGGGCTGGGTCCCTGCCATGCTGGGAGTGGGACGGGGGCTGGGACGGGTCCCTGGCTGCCTTGGTGGCCTCAGCGAGGGCTGTCACCCCACCACTACCACACACACACACACACACACGCTGTCCCTCTGTGCCTCAGTTTCCCCCTGCAGTGAAAGCCCAAAGGGAGGGCACAGGACACATCCCCAAGACGTGTGGCACCCTGGGATGGCCACTGTGTCCCCAGCCAGCTGGGACAGTCACCGTGTCCCCGGGCAGGATGGACACCGTGTCCCAGCCGGGCAGGATTGCCACCCCGGCTCCAGCCCAGCAGCCTGGTGCCAGCCATGGGGCTGGCGTGGAGCCCGGCCCTCGCCAGGTCCCCATGCCCCGCTGGGACAGGGTGTCCCCGGCCACGTCGCTGGGCCAGGACAGAGCTGGGCCTGTCACCCTGGGACGCAGCGCGGTGCCTGGGGGTGTCACATGTGTGTGCGTGTGTGTGCACACGCGTGTGTGTGTGCATGAGTGTGAACTGGGGCAGGGGCGAGCGCGGCGGAGCTCAGGTCGGGGGCTGCTCCCATGCGGCGACGCTGGGTGCTCAGAGAGGGGCTGGCAGCGCCCGTGCTGCACCAGGCCCCGGCACGCACACGCGTGTGCACACACACGCACCCCCTTGTACCCAGGGGGGTGACTCCTGCCCCGAGGAGGGGACCTGGGGAGCACCCAGGGGTCCCTGGGGAGCACCCAGGGGTCCCCGCTGCCCACAGAGGGGGTACCCCGCACCCCAGCCCCCTGCCTCAGTTTCCCCTGAGCCTTCACTACCCCACCCACTGTCTCCCCAGATTCAGGCACTCACTTCGCGGGAGTGTGTCTGTGGGAGAAGAATGCTCAGCACCCGTTGCCGGGGGGCCGGGGCGGGGGCGGGGGGCGTGGTTGGGGGGGGGGGGGGGGTTTCCCCCGGCCTCGGGAATCTGCAGCACCGAGCACCGGGTGAGTTCTGGCTCCGGGGGAGGGGGGGAATTCCCACCGCGTGGGGGGGGGGGGGTTTCCTGGCCCCGGCAGGGCTACCCACGGGTGGGGGGGTCCCAGGGGAGGGGCCAGTCCCCCACCAGGGGGGGCCGCACCTCGCTTTCCCATGGAGCTCGGGGCCGTGCGTGGGCTCCCAGCCCCTCGGTGTTTTTCGTGGGCAAATCCTTTTTTTTTTTTTTGGAGGGGGGGGGGCGGGCGGAAGGGGGGAGAGGGGGGATGGTGTCTCCCCCCCCAGGCAGCGTGGGGGCCGCGCATGCGTGGGAAATGCCCCCACTCTGCACCGCATGGGTTGGGCTGCAGAGCCCCGGGGAGCGGCGCCCGGGGTCCCTCCCCAAAACCTGCACGGGAGCAGCCGATCCCGCTCCCCCTGGGAAGGGCTCCGGTGCTGCAGAGGAGGCAGAGACACATCCGTTCAGACATTTTATTGCAAATTATTTTTTTTTTTGGTCCTCTTCAAACGGTACAAGAATAAAATCTCTGGAACAGGTTCGGGTCAAGGTCTCCAAGGGGCTCGAGTGCAAAAACTGGCACTGGTGCCGCAGGAACATCGACGCGGGCGATCGTTTAATCCCTTGGCAAAAGCAGTTCGTTAGTGAGCGCTCGTCCCGCCACAGTCCTCACCTCCCTCGAGTCACAGATGCCAAAACAATAAAAAAAAAAAAAAAAGAAGAAAACCAAGAGACCAGGCTCCATCTCCTCCCCGCGCGCCGCAGCGCCCGGCCCACGGCTCCTCGGCGCGGTCCCACGCTCCCCGTGGCCAAGAACAACCCCGGCACGGCTCCGGTGCGCTCCCGGGCTGCCGGCACCGCACGGCCGCCGCTCGCCTCCTTCTTCCCATGCCCACCGGTGCGGCCGGGCTGCTCCTTTCTCCTCTCCGGTTAAAAAGAAAAATAAACTCGGTGGGTGTGTGGGTTTGTGGTTTGTAACTGGCCGTTTCGCCTTCCTTTTCCTGCCGTTTTATTTTTTTTTTTTTCTTCCTCCTCCAGGTACAGAGCCAGGCATCGGCCGGGGCCGGCTCAGCGCTCCTGCAGACAGACGTACGGCACCCACTGGTTCTTGTCGCGGCTCTCGGCGCAGTAACTGGCCACCTCCGCCAACCCTTGGCTCTTCCAGGCATCCGTGTGCGGGTTCTGTGGAGCGGGAGCAGCACGAGGTTAGTGCCACTGTCACCCCCAACACATGGCCCTGAGTCCCATCCCCGTTTCCCCCCCCCCGCCCTGATGCCTGGCGTGAATCACGGGGGCATCACCGCGCGTCGCCGTCCCACTCACCGTGACTAAGAGGCAGTGGAGGTCGCGGGGCTCGGCGCCGGGCTCGGGCTCGCCCAGGATGGCGGCCAGGCGCTGCATGCCCGAGAGGCGCAGGATGTGGATGTCGTTGTCACAGCAGAAGGCCTGGATGAGGGTGAAGTGGATCTGCAGGGCGATGTCACCTTCGTCCTCCTCGTCGGTGGCCAGCAGGCACAGCACCACGCTGTCGGGGTCCCTGCGGGCGCACGTGGTGTTTAGAGTCGGGAGGGGGGGGCACGGACACCCCCCCAAACCAGCTCTGGACGGTGCAACTGCCCACCCCGGAGCTGTCACACCCCGTGTCACCCAGGGCCACCTCCCTGTGTGCAGGGAAGGGATGGGGACAGACACCCCCCCCCCCGCCCGGCACTGGGGGTGCTCCAGGCAGCCCCCCCCCAAACCCCGCACGGGCTCCGCTCCTGGACGGACCCCACCATGCAAACTGTGCCCCCCCCACCCCCGACAGCCCCCCCCCGGGATACTCACACATTCATGAGCTTGGCGGACTCGTAGACCCCCACCGTGAGCCGGTCCTGCCGCTGCGCCGCCACCAGCACCCGCTCCACCGCCTCGCTCACCGCCTGCATCCTGCGGGGGGGGACGGGGGGGAACGGGACACAAGAACCGGTGAGCAGCGGCGGCGACAACGACGGACCCCCCCACACCCCCCCCCCAGCCCCGGAGCCGCCGCACTCACTTGCTGCTGTCGCAGGGCACCAGCTCCTCCAGGGTCATGGTGCAATTGTAATCCGGGGCGGGCGCCCGCGGCGGGAAGGCAAATCCCAAGAGCGATAAATCCCGAGAGCAGCGGCGGTGCTGTCGCGGTGCTGTCGCGGTGCTGTCGCGGCGCTCAGCCCCCTCCCGCCGATCCCCGCAGCGCGATCGCTCTGAGCTGCCGCGGTGCCCGGCGCCGCCTTTTATCGCCTCCCGCGGGGGGGCGGGGCGCGCGCCCCCGCGGCGCCCGGCGGCCGCGGGGCCGGGGTTGGCGCCCCGGGGGGCCCCCGTGGGGGGCCGGGGGGGGGGGGTGGGGAAACCCCCCCCAAACCCCCCCCCCCCCCCCTCCCGGGGCCTGCGGGGACCGGGGGCGGCGCGGGGGGGACCGGTCCCTGCGCCGGGGGCTGCAAGGGGGGTGGGTGTCCCTGCACCGGGGGGGTCTGTCCGGCACGGGGGGGGTCCCGTCCCTGCACCGGGGGCGGCACCGGGGGCTCGGTCCGTTGACCGGGAGTCGGTCCGTGCACCGGGGGCGGCCCCCTGACGACTGTCCGTGCACCGGGGGTCCGAGGTGCGGCTCGGTCCGTGTAACGGGGCGGGGGGGGGGGGTTGGGGGGTATCGGTGCGCTCAAAGCGTGGGCAGCGGGGCCCGGGGCGGGCGGCGGCCGCCCCTACCGGGAAGGCGCGGCCCGGGCGGCCCCGCGCGCCTCTCGCCGCCCGCCCACGATGCGGCGTGTCCGCGGTCCGTGCCCCCGGGGCGGCCAGTTTCCCCCGGCCGCATCCCCACGCTGCGTTGCGCCCGCGGCGGCGCTGGCACCGTGTGAGCGTCCCCGCGCCGCCGAGCACCGCCGCAACTCGTTGCACCGGTGGCCGCGCTCCCGTCTCGCACACCACCCCACCCCTCCAGCAGGGGGCGGTAGAGGGCAGCGGCGGCGCTCTGCCCGCCACTTTGCGCTCGTCTCCCCTCGCACTGCCCCCTGGGAAGTGAAGTCGCGGCACGCCCCGCCCCGCGCGGGCCGGGGGGGCGGGGACTGCATTACCCAGAGGGCGCCGCGCGGGAGGGGGCGGGGTCAGGAGGCGCGGGGCCACGTGCGGGCGCGGGGGTGGTGCCGCCCGCACCGGGCCATGGCCGAGAGCGCCCCGGTGGGCACCGGGACGGGACCGGGGGCACCGGGCTGGGCGAGCCGAGAGCGGGATGGAGCGGGGCTGGGGGCGACGGGACCGGGGCAGGGGGCGCACGGGGCCGGCCGGGGCCCGGCCGCGGCGGGGGCTGGCCCGCTCCAGCGGTGTCCGGGAGGGGACCGGGATGCTCCGCGGGTGCCCGCGCCCCGGTCCCGCTCCGTGACGCCGCTTTCGCTGCTCGCAGGGTCGCCCCCCGGCGGGGGGCCCGTCCCCGGGGAAGGCGGCGATCCCGGGGGCTGCCCCTCCCCGCACCTCCGCCCCCCGGGACGCGCCGGGCGAGGGCTCCGACGGCGACTCCGAGACCCCCACCTCCAGCGTGACCCTCAGTGAGGAGGAGGAGGAGGAGGAGGAAGGCCACCAGGTGAGCAAGCAACAGCCCCCAAAACCCGTGGGATTTGGGATGCACGCTGTCCCACTATGACCCCACTGGCTGCCCCCCCGTCTCCCCGCAGTGGAGGGTGGGGGACGCCTGCAGCACCACCTGGGGGGGGGACGGGCTGCTGTACCCCGCCCGGCTGCGGGCGCGAGCGGCACCCCGGGGGGCGAGGGTCCCCGCGCAGAGCCCCGCCGGCCCAGCACCCCCTCGTCATGGGAGCTGCCCCCAGGTGCAGGAGGAGGAAGGGCGAGCGGGCACCCCGCTCCCCCCAGCCCCCCGAGGTGAGTGCCTGCCACCCCCCTGGCTTTGGGGCGCCCCACACCCAGCCCCATTTTCCTTAATGGGCTTGGGGTTGCTGCTGGCAGGTGATGCCCCCGCCGTGGCCCCCAGCCTCGCTGCACGCCATGCGGGAGGAAGAGGAGGAGGAGGATGCCTTGGCTGCCATGCTGATGGCCTGGTACATGAGCGGGTACCACACCGGCTTCTATGTGGTATGTCGGGGTGCGAGGGGCAAATGGGATGGGTGAGGGGAAGGACCAGTTTCTCCCCACCCCATGACCTGATGCTCCTTTGTGCCCCAGGGCCTGCGGGAAGGGCGGGCAGAGGCTGCTGAGCCCCCCCCGAGGCCGGGACGTAGGCAGAAGCAGCCCCCACGCAGATAGGAGGGCAGGTGGGTCTGGGGGTGCTCCGAGGCCAGGAGCCCCCTCCCTGTGCTCCCTGGCAGGGCTCTCACATCACTGCCCTGCTGGGGGGGGTATGGGGGGGACCTGGCAGAGGCCGTGGGACATGAAGGGACCCCACAGGGATGCTGGGGGAACCCATGGGGATGTGGGGGGGCTGTAGGGGGCTGGGATACCCCATCACCCCTTCCCTGCTGCTCACCTGTGTCTGCTCCTCTCCAGCTGGATTGGGCCCCCCCTTGCCGCGACGGAGGGGCACTTCCACGCTCCCACTCTCCCCTCGCTTGTGGGGGTCCTGGCTGGAGGGATGGGGGGCAGCAGCCTTCCTCCGCCCCAGCTGGCTCTGCATCAGAGCCTTTCTGGGGGGGCTGCAGCCCCGCCGCTGTCCCCACTCTGTCCCCCCACTGTCCCCTCCTTTGGAATAAAGCTGTTTGTGAGAGCCACGTGCCAGCCTGTCTGCGCCATCCCCGGAGGGACCCTCGGCTCGGCCAGTGTCACGCTGGCGGGTGGGACGCGCCAGGATGAGCCGCGCCACAGCCGTGTTTGCTCAGGGAATTGGCAGAGCAGCCTCTGCCTCACTGCAGGGCTGGGGGGGTCAGCCCTGGGGTGGGGGCTCTGTGTCTGCCAGCTCTCGGGCTGCTCTGGCTGGATGTGGCGCTGACGTACGTCCCGCCAGCTCGGGGCACTTGTGTCCCAGGGGATGCATCTCCTGGGGACGTGTGTGTGTGTCCCCTGTGTCTGGCTTGATGTCAGCACGGACGCGGGCCCCCCCGGTATAAAGCCGGCTGAGCCAGGCGCATCGCTGAGCATCCAGGAACTCATCCAGCACCGGGAGCATGGAAAGTGTCTGGCTCTGCCTGCTCTGCCTGGCCGGCTCCGGGCTTGTCCTGCTGGGCACCGCGGAGCCGGCGCTGGGGCTGCAGCCGGAGCAGAGCCTGCCCGGGCAGAGCCGGGAGGAGACGGAGCTGGTAAGGGGCTGGGGGGCTGGGGACACCCTAGCCCCCACACGGCTCTGGGGCACCTTTGGGGTGCTCCTGTGCCCACTGCCCCGCTGGAGGGGCTGGTTCTGGCTGCGCTGGGGTGTCCCCAGGTTGTTGGGGAGGGGCAGGGGGGACGAGACTTTGCTGCTGTTTTTCTGTTGCTGCTCCTGGGTGCTCAGGGGGTTCCTTGCAGCGGCTCTCCCAGGGGCACTGGGATATCCAGCAGCAGGTGGGAATTTGCAGCTTTTGCCTGGTTTTTCCCTCCCCGTCCTGCCCCGAGGGGCTGCTCTGGCTCAGGTGTGGTGAGGAGAGATGCTGTGCTGGGTGGGAGTGGGTGGTGGGTGCTGGGGAGGGGATGTGGGGCTGCAGCTGGAGGGGTGGGATGCGCTCCGGGCCCCCCTAATCCTGCCACAGCCCTGATTCCCCTCCAGCCGGGACCGACCCCGAGACAGGAGTGGGGGGAGTCTGGAGCTGTGGTTACACCCCAGGGTGCAACCTGTGGGCATGGGTGCTGCTCATAAGCGGGACAGGATCCGGTGTCCTGGGGGACTCGGGGTGCCATGGTGCTGTCTGCGGCAGGTCGAGGCGCTGCAGGAGGTGCTGGAGAAGCTGGGGACCAGGGAGCTGCCGGCGGTGGAGAAAAGGCTGAGCTGGGTGCCCTTGGTATGGCCGGGCTGGGGGGCGGTGGGCACCCAGCCCTGGGTGCTTGGGGGGGCCAAACCCAGCACCGGAACTCGACCTGTTGGGTGCTGGTCACAGGGGTCCGGCCCTGGGGGGACCCGGCCTGGCCGAGCCCCGGCGCTGACGGATGCTGTCCCGCAGTGCGAGCCTGGGGAGCCGTGCGCGGTGCGGAGGGGGGCACGCATCGGGAAGCTCTGCAGCTGCCCCCGTGGCACCGCCTGCAACTTGTTCATCCTCAAGTGCTCCTAAGGGACGTCGGGGACATCAGGGATGCTGCCACCCGCCGGGAGGCTGCTGGCCCAAGCTGTGCCCTGTGCAGTGGAGGGGGAGCTGTGGGCCCCAGCCCCTTCCCTTCACCGGGCCCCCTCCTGCTCCCCCCTGGCTCCAGCCATCGAGTGCCTGGATGTGCCTGCACAGCACCCCGGCACCCTTGGGTGCCCCAGCCTAGGGGTGCTGCGGGTCTCCTGGGCCAGAGCCAAATTAAACAACTTGGATTCACGCCTGCTGCCTGCTCTTTGGGGGGTTCTGGGGTCCCAGCACCCCTCTGCCGGTGGGCACAGGTCCTGGGGTGCTGGGGAAGGTGGGCAGGGGTGGGACCCATCCTGCCTGGGGCACCTGAGGCTGGGGCTGGGGGCCGAGGTCCCGCAGTGCCCTGCACCCCCGCTGCACTGCACAACCCATGCGCTGCACAACCCGTGGCCCCCCCCTGCAGCCCCCCCCCCATCCCAGCGCTGCATCGCACTGCATCGCACTGCATCGCGCACCCCCAGCTCTGCATTGCACTGCACAGCCCCATCCCCCTGCTGCCTCCCACCATTGTATCGCCCTGCAACGCCCAGCCCCGCACTGGTCTGCGCACCCACTGCACTGCACTGCACTGCACTGCACTGCACTGCACTGCACTGCACTGCACTGCACTGCACTGCGCGGACGGTCGGGCCCCACCGCGGCGACCCCACCCCGCCATTGCCCCTTTAAGGAGTCCCCGCCCACCGAGCCCCCGCCCTTCCCGCTCCCCACCGCCGCCTCCCATTGGCCGGCGGTGACATCAGTGGGCGGGGCCGGGCGGCGGTGACGCAGAGGGGGCGTGGCGCGGCGCGGCGGGGCGGGGGGGGCCGCGCCGCACTCGCTGCTGGCCGTGGGTGGCGGCTGCCACCGGCCCGGCCTGCTGGCCGCCGCGCTGCAGCAGCTGGAGCGAGGTGAGCCCGCGGCTCCCGGGGCAGGGGCGGCGGCGGCCGCGGTGCTCCTGGCGCTGCCCCGGAGCGGGCCCGCGGGCCGGCCCTCCCCGCGCGGTGCGGGCTCCCCCTCCCGGTCCCCAGGGTCTCACCCCCCGCCTCCGGTCCCCAGGGTCTGACCCCTCCCGGTCCACCCCCTCCCGCCCCAGGTCTCCCGGATCTGCACCCCCAAGCTCTGCCCCCTCCCCAGCCCCCTGGTGTCTTCCCCCTCCTCCCCCCGGGATCCTTCCCCAGGCTCTGGAGCTGCGGGTAGATCCCCGTGTCTTGTCCCCTCCCCTCGTCACCACCTGGGACCCTGCCCCATGCAGCGGCGGGGGCCAGATGCTGGGCTGGGGGGGTGTGCAGGGACCCCCTTCAGCCCCTGCTCCCACTCCCAGCCCTCCCTGAGCTGTGGCCAGAGCTGGGGGGCTCAGGCCACTGCATCGGAGCACCCCTGCGCTGGAGCAGGTCCCCCAAATCATGGGGGGGACACGTGTTGCCAGGACCGCCTGGTTGTGTGTGTGTGTGTCCCCACCACCACCTCATGGGACCTGGCACCCTGCGAGGGCAGGCCCAAACCCTGCTGGCCCCGAGCAGCGAAACCACCTGAAAACAGCCCCAGCCCTTGCCCGGCACCTTGTGCAAAATTTGTGCAACCCCCCCCCCCCCCAGCCACCCTGCGCCGAGGCCCCGGGCGTCTTACGCCATCGCCCGCCAGTTTGCCGGGCCGTTAGTGGGGAGCGGTTGCGGTGGGGGCTGGCAGCCCCCCCGTGAATCCCCCTGTGGGGTCCCCAAGGGCTTGCGGGTGTTTTGGGGCTGCGCCTTGGGGTTCCTGGCCCTGCTGTGGAGCACCCAGCGCTGGCGGTGGCACCGCGCACGCCAAATCCTCCGGCACCGTTAATTCCTTTAATTGCTGCCTTTGAAGAGGTGCCGGCAAGGTGCACCCCGGGGGCCGGGATTTTGGGTTGGCAGAGCTGGTGCTGCCGTGAATCACCGTGCAAGGTGTTTGCCACCGGTCGATGCACCGGCCTCGGGGAGTTGGGTTTGGGGACCCACTGGGATGACCCCAAAGCCACCGGGCTGGCACGGGCTGCGTCTTAGGGCGAGGTAGGAGGGGACGCCCAGGGTGGACGTGGCGGGGGACGGTCCCCACTGGGCTGCTTCTTGCATAAAACCGGTGCCGTGTGGGTGCTGCGGCGCAGGGGCGTGGTTCCAGTGGGTGCTAAGGGGGTTGACACCCCCCCCCCCCATCACCTCCCCCCCCTCCCCCCCCCATTTTTATCATCCCGCTTCCACCAAAGGAATCCGCTCATGGGACATCGACCTCTCCTCCTGCAACCTGGATGAGCAGCTGAAGCTCTTCGTGTCCCGGCACTCGGCCACTTTCTCCAGCATCGTGAAAGGTAAAAAAGGGGATGCCCCATAGCGGTGCTTAATTAGTGGGGGGTGGAAAACACCCCAATCCAGCCGGGGGGGGCGGCGGGGAGGCGGGGGGACAGTCCCCCGCCTCCCCGCCGCCCCCCCCCGGCTGGATTGGGAACACACTTTGCTTTGTGCCCCCCCCCCCCACCCCTCCCCAGCCAAACCTCGTGATCCCCCACATGAGAAACCGCTTCCTTCGCCCATCCTGGGGCAGGATGCGATTTCCCATGGCGAGGGGGAAAAAAAAAAAGGGAAAGGAGAAGATGGAGCCGGGAATGCTGGGGCAGCTCCAGTGCCGTGTCCCCTTGTCACCCCCTGGCAGGGGCGCAGGTCTCCAGTGGGTGTTTGCAGCCTGGGGAGCACCCCGGGTTTGCTGTGGGGCTCAAGGGGGGACAGGAGGGGCTCCCCCAGCCTGTGACCCCCCCCCCTTTTTCCTCCCCTCCCTGCAGCAGGAAGGACATGGGAAACGTGTCCTTCGGCTCAGCAGATCCGCTGGCCCCCGTGGTGTCCGGGAGCGGGACGGTGGCTGTCCCTTTTCCGTGGGGGAAGTGGGCAGGCGCTGGCCCTGCCACTGTGTTCTGGCCCCCCCCCCACCCCACCCCACCCAGTCCCATCCCATCCCCTCCCTGCTGGACAAGGCCAAACTGGGGTGCAGCCCCATCGTTTTGGGGAGGGTGGGTGTCAGCGCTCGCTCCCTGCAGGTCAGCGGACCCTCCACCACCGGGGAGATGTGCTGGAGACCCTGGTGCTGCTCAACCCTTCCGACAAGTCCCTGTGCGATGAGGTGAGCCGGGGGGGGGGACACACACAGCCATGACCCCTTCGGAGCTGCTGGCGGGGGGGGCGGGGAGGGGGGGGCACGGGATGGAGCCCGGTGGCATCCTCACGTCCCCTCTGTCCTCACGTCCCCTCCGTCCTCAGCTGCGAAACCTCATCACGGACGTCTCGCAGCACAAGCTGCTGGTGTTCGCGGGGCCGTGCGTGGAGGAGACGGGGGAACTGATGCTGCAGACGGGCTGCTTCTCCCTGCGGGACTTCATCCAGATCTTCACGGACAAGGAGGTGCGGTGCTGGGGAGGGGGGGTGGGGGCAGCTCGGCTGGGGAAGCCCCCACGGAGGAGCTGCCTGCTCCCCCTGCGGCTCCCGGGCTTGGCTGCCGGGGGGGGGCCGTGGGCCGGCGCTGCCGGAGCGACTGTCTGCTCACGTTCTCCGGCGTCTCGGCGGGGAGCCGGGCATGGCGGCAGTGCCGCGAGCGGGAGGCTGGGCTCTGCCGTCTGCTCCGCAGGCAGCCATGCTGCCTCTCCCGCCGGCACGTCCCTCCCACCGCGGGGCTGGGGGGGGGGGGCGATCGGCTGCATCCCGGCCCTGAGCCGCAGCTGGGGGCGGTACGAATTGGGGGACCGGCCCCCCCCTCCCCAGGCATTGTGCTGGTGGCCAGCAGCGGGTATGGGGAGCGGGATGGGGCTGTGGGACCCCTCGGAAGGGGGTGCTCTGTGCTTGCCAAGGGAGGGGGGGGCTGAGGCAGGGCACCCCTGCGCTGCCGCATCGCTGGCCCCAGGTACCCCATCCTGCCTGAAGCTCTGCCTGTCCCCATCCCCTTGCAGGTAGGGGAGATCCTCAGCTCTGCGGACCCCTCGGCCAAGGCCAGGCTGACCATCAGCTGCCCCGACTTTGGGGAGTGGAGGGACTCGGGCTTGGACCATCACAACCTCCAGGACTTTATCGAGCTGCGCTACAACCCGGGCTGCATCCTGCCGGAGATGGAGGGACTGGAGGAGTTCATGGAGTACCTCTCGGAGTCACTGGAGCCCCAGTCCCCCTTTGACCTCCTCGAGCCCCCCACCATGGTTGGCTTCCTCAAGCTCTCCAAGCCCTGCTGCTATATCTTCCCGGGCGGGAGAGGGGACTCGGCTTTCTTTGCCGTCAATGGCTTCAACGTCCTGGTCAATGGAGGCTCCAACCCCAAGTCATCCTTCTGGAAGCTGGTCCGGCACCTGGACCGCATTGACTCCATCCTGGTGACACACGCGGGCACGGACAGCCTGCCCGGCGTCAACAGCCTGCTGCAGAGGAAGCTGGCCGAGCTGGAGGAGGATCCGTCCCAGAGTTCGCAGGGCAACGGGGACTGGGCGAAGAACCTCATCTCCCCGGAGCTGGGCGTCGTCTTCCTCAACGCCTCCGAGAAGCTGAAGGCCATCGAGGGTAACTCCCGGGTGCTGAAGAGCTGCGACGAGGCTGCCCTGACCCTGCACTACCTGGAGAAGCTGGGCATCCGTCCCAACCCGCTGGCCCGGGACGCGGACCCCGCGCGGAGCCCACCGTCCTTTTCCAGAAGATGGGAGTGGGCCGGTTGGACATGTACGTCCTGAACCCCGTGAAAGGCACCAAGGAGCTGGAGTTTCTCCTGCAGCAATGGTCGGGCAACAGCTACCCCAAGGAGCAGGACTTGCCCCTGCAGTGCCTGACCTCTGTCTGCGCCCTGCTGGTCTGGCACCCCGTCAGCCCCTCCGAGAAGATCATCCGGGTGCTCTTCCCCGGCTGCACACCCCAGGGCCGCATCCTGGAGGGGCTGGAGAAGGTGAAGCACCTGGAGTTCCTCAAGCATCCCGTGGTCACCAAGAATGATTTGAAAGGGTCGCCGGCGTCCCAGCCTGAGAAGCCGCTCAAGCAGAGGAGGGCAGAGAGCAAGGAGAGCCTGAAGTCGGCTTCCAAGCTCAGCTTGGTGGATGCTGGGGCACCGGTGCCAAAGGAGAAGGCTCCAAAGTTGGAGAGGAAGGAGGTGAAGGCAGGGACCAAGGACAAGCCAAAATCCCGGGGGGGGGCCAAGGAGAAGCTGAAGGCAGACACAAAGCCAAAGCCGAGCAAGGAGAAAGCGGTGCCCAAGAAGGAGCCGCTCCCCCGGAAAGAGGAGAAGAAGCCACTGAAGAAGGACGAGGGGGCCGAGGCGAAGGCGGAGGCCAAGAAGGAGGTGAAGGTGGTGAAGAAGGAGGTGAAGGCTGAGACGCTGCGGAAGGATGCGAAGGAGAGCAAGGCAGAGGCCAAGGCTCCTGTCAAGACCCTGGCCCGGAAAACCTCGGTCCCGGAGACCCGCAAACCCCTGGCCAAGGCCGGCAGCATCAAGAAACCCCCCCTCAAGAAGGAGCCGGAGAAGCCCAAGGCCAAAGCCCCACGGGAGGCAGGCGGGAGGAAGGAGCCGGGGATGTCAGACGGCTCCAAGTCCTCCTCCCCCGAGGACATGCTGCCGGAGGCCGAGCAGGGCCGGGGGGCCGCCTCGCCGGGGGCTGGCGGGAGGAGGAGGAAGGAGGAATCGACGGACGAGGGCATCACCACAGCTGAGAGCGAGCTGGAGCCCTCACCGCTGGAGAACGGAGGGGCCAGGGGATCGGCGGGACCAGGGGACTCATCCTGCCTGGAGAACGGCCTGGAGGACCCCGACAGCCCCCAGCGATTCCGCTACCTGGAGAGCAGCCCTTTGAGAGCCGTCTGTCCCCCCTCGCCCCTGGCCAAGACCCCCAAGAGCGACCGCAGCGTCAACTTTGACCTGACACCCACCGGGATGCTCAACCACGGCCCGGAGGGCGGTGAGGACGCCTGCGGCAGCTCCGAGGAGAAGACCCTGGAGATGATGTCTCCAGCCAGCTCGGGGCCGGCCAGCGCTGGGCACACTCCCTTCCACCAGTCGCCCGTGGACGATGGCACGGAGGAGCCGGGTGCCGGCACCAACCGGCAGCCCAACCCCTGGCCACCGGTCGGGGGCAAAGCCTCGCAGGAGGGCTCTGGCGCCTCGCAGGAGAAGCAGGCGGGCTGCCTCTCCCTCAGCCCCTTCAAGGACGATGTCCCCGATGTGTCCCCCACCGTCACCACCCCCTCGCTGCCGGCCGAGGTGGGCTCCCCGCACTCCACCGAGGTGGACGAGTCGCTCTCGGTCTCCTTCGAGCAGGTGCTGCCACCCGTCAGCGAGTCCCCGCCGGAGGAGGGCAGGCGGTCCCGGGGGACCGGGGGGACACCGGAGCCGGAGGCCACCAAGGGTGGGCTGTCGCTGCCGCTGCGGCCGTGCCACCACCCGCCGCGGGCTGACAGCGACGCGCTGCCGCGGCCCGACCGCCGCTCTGACTCGCCCCACGACGTGGACCTCTGCTTGGTGTCACCCTGCGAGTTCGAGCATCCCAAATCGGAGCGGTCGCCCTCGGCCGCCGCCAGCCCCCGGGAGCTTTCGGACAGTGACCCATCACAGGAGCTGGTGCAGCGCCGGGGCCGGCCCCGCCAGGTGGTGGGCGAGACGCCCCCCACCTCCGTCAGCGAGTCGCTGCCCACCCCTCCAGCCGGGTCCCCGGCCCGCGGAGCAGCCCACCCGGCGGCCGGGGACCCACTGCCGGCCCCCATGAAGGACCCCTGCCCCATTCCCGCCCAGCCCGGCATCTGCATGGTGGACCCCGAGGCGCTGCCGGCCGAGCAGACCCGTGCCGGGAAGAAGGAGCCCCCCAGCAAGGTGAAGAGGACCCCATCCCGCGTGGGCTCGGCACCCACCGCCCCGAGGGCTGAGGCCCCCCGGCCCCCCCCCCTCGGGGGAAGGGCCCCCCCGGGGCCCGGGACCACCCGCGGCGCTGGAGCCCGGCCGCTGGCGGGAGCTGGCAGGGCATCACCCGCAGGTACTGGGGGCTGGGGGGGGGACGTGGGTGCTCCCAGCTCTGGTGTCCCCACGCCAGAGCAGCCCGGAGGCACCGCTGGTGCCATGCAATGGGGGGGTGTGTGGGATTTGGGGGCTGCCGCTCACAGCTCCCGTACCCTGGTCCTGGCAGGCATGCGGGCTGCAGCCCCCCCGGGCCCCCCCATTTATGTGGACCTGGCGTACCTGCCCGGCTCCTGGAGCGCCCGGACGGTGGATGAGGAGTTTTTCCGGCGCATCCGCTCCTTCTGCTACGTGGTCAGCGGCGACGACCACCTGAAGGAGGGCGTCCTGCGGTCCCTCCTCGACGCCCTGCTCGCTGGCAAGCACCAGTGGGGCACCAACATCCAGGTGAGCCCCCCCAGATACCCGGAGCGGTGGGATCAGTCCCCTCCTGGTGCTGGGGAGGCGGGGGGGGTGGGGGTCACGACGCAGTGATGCGGTGCGGTGATGCGGTGCGGTGGGTGTCTCTGCAGGTGACCTTGATCCCCACCTTCGACTCGCTGGTGATGCACGAGTGGTATCAGGAGACCCACGACCGGCAGCAGGAGCTGGGCATCACGGTGCTGGGCAGCAACAGCACCGTGGCCATGCAGGATGAGACCTTCCCTGCCTGCAAGGTGGAGTTCTGAGGGCGGGGGGGGGGCACAGCGTGAGCTTCATCCCCACCTTCCTCTTCCATGAGCCCCCCCTCTCTCCCTCCCTCCACACCCGGTGACTTGGGGCTGTGCCAGCCCCTGGCCACTGTGGCTTGGAGGGGAGGGAGAGGGGGTTCTGCTGGGGGAAGATGGGGTCATTACCGCCCCCCTCCAGGACTGGCAGGGGCTCCCTGGGGGTCCCAAGCCCACAGCACCCACACGCTGCACCCTCACACGCTGCGTGGTTCCCACGTGCCCACGCCGGAGCCGTGCACTCCTCACTCTGCACCCGCCGCCGGCCCGGGGAGGGGGGAGAGGGACTAGTGGGGGACGGGGTGACCCTGCCTTTGGGGGGGGGGACAGGATCCATGCACACTCCCCCCCCCATCCCACGGCGGTGCTGAGCCATTTCCCGGCGGGCAGTGAGCCCCAGCCATGCTCGATTTAACAGGGTAAAATTTGTTGTTTGCTGTTCCTACCCCCTCCCTGGACAAGCCACTACTGCTCCCCCTGGTCCCCCCCCGGGGGGGCCGGGGGGTTCCCCCCCCGGGGCCCAAGGCTCGGGGGGCTGTGGTGGCTGCTCCTCCAGCACTACAGCCACGGGCTTTGTCCCTGGCACTGTCCCCTGCCCTGGGGACACCGTGGCCACCAAGATCCATCCTGTGTCCCCCCCCTTCATGTGCAGCAGCTGGGGGGGGCTTTCCTCTCTGCTGGGCTGAGACCTGGCAGCTCGCTGCACTGATGGCTCTTCCCTCCCTGACAGCAGGGGCTGTGGGGCCTCACCCTGCACCCTGGCTGGGGGTGGGGGGGGGCACTGGGGAAGGCAGCTCCCCCCCCGCCCCCTCCCCCAGGCCCTCGAGTTGCTGGAAGGCTGTTAAGAAACCAAATGTCACGTGCAATTTTTAAGGGGTTTTGTGAGCGGAGATTGGGGGGTGGGGGGGCAGAGCTGGGCGGGGGAGGGAGGGGGGGCAGGATCTGCCCCCTCTCCATCCCTGGCTGGGGCAAACACTAACCCGTTTTGTAGGAGGCTCCTCGCTGGCTCTTTTTGTAATGACTTTTTAAGAAAAAAGGAAAAAAAAAAAAGAAAGAAAACAAACAAAAAAAAAAATATGGAGAAAACTGAACAACCCGGCCCTGCTCCCGCGGGAGGGTATTTGGGTTATTTATCTGTGGCCCCCCCGGCCCCGGGCACCGGCTGGCGCCCGCGGGGGCTTTTACCTTGGGATTGTATCGTCCTACGTGTTCGGGGAGGGGGGGACTGAATGTTTCACCTTTAGTGCTTTATATATTTTTTCTTAGCTGGAAGCTGGTTGGGAGGTTGGTGGATGGGGGGGGGGGGGAGGCTGTGACACACCCCCCCCCCTCTGGCCCTGGCCCCTGCCCGTGGATGCCGGCACGCTCCCCGTCTTGCACGCCACGTTCCCGTTTGACAAATGTGTTGAAAACGAGCATTAAAGAGAGGATAGCTCCCGGCTGCTCTCTGCCTCCTGGCTGGGGGTGCTGGGGATGGGCTTGGGGGTGGCGGGGGCGGGCAGCTGGGGAGAGGGGGTGGGGGCCTGCGTGGGGTGGGGGGCTGCAGGGCTGGTGCGGCAGCGCGGCTGAGGATGGATGCGGGGTTGCCATGACAACGGCATCCCCATCCCCGCCGCCCCCGGCCCGCGGAGGAGGGGGCCGCCGCGCTCTGCCCCCGCACGTTGGCACCGGGAGGGGCCCGGGGGGGGGGGGGAGGGGGCCGGCTTTGGAGCCTCCGGGGTTCTGGGGGGTCCTGCGTCCGTGTGTCCCGGCTGCGGGGCTGGTGTGTGTGTGTGTCCCCCCTCCGCGGTGCGGTCAGCCCGAGCTTGGCAGGACCAGGGAACCGAAACCCATCCCCAACACCCCCCCCACCCCCAAAACCCCTGAGCCACCCCCAAACCCTCTCCCAAAATCCATCCCCAACCCCCCCCCATCCCCAGGACCCTGCCGGCCCCTTTGCTCCGGCGGTGGGGAGGGGGCTCCTCGGGCGCGGCCGGGGGGCTCGCTGGCCCGGGGGCCGGTTGTCACCTCCGGGGCTGTTCCCAGCGCTGTCGCTGTCACCGTCCCTTCGAGCCCCGGCTCGGGCACCGCAGGACGAGGCTTTCGCCGGCGCGGTGCCCGCACCCGGGTGGCTTTGGGCTGCGTGAGCCGAGGGGGCCCGTGGCGGTGGGGAGGGGGTGGCAGCCCCTCGCCGCAGGCACCGGGGGCTTCTCCGCCACCGCTGCCCCGTTGGGGGCTGCCAAGGCGCCCAGGGGTGCCGCGGGGTCACAGGGGTGCCCCCGAGAGCGGCGGCAGCACCGGCAGGGGCCTGATCCCTACGGACGCCTCCGTCCCCAGCCCCCGGGCTGCTTGGTGGCACCGGGGCTGTTGCGGTGGCACCGGCCGGCTCAGCCTGGCACAGCCGTGCGGTCCCCGGGGCGGGTGGCCATGGGTGGGACAACGGGGAGCGGAGCCGAAGCCGGTGTGGGGCCGGGTCCCCATCTGGGGGTGTGTGTGAGGGGTGTGGTTGACTCCCAGGGGAAAGCCCCCCCCTCGGGTCCCCAACCGCCGGGCACCCCCCGCTGCCCGCCCGTGCCCGCTCCCGCCCCGCAGCTGCGCCGCGGTCGCCCCGGTGTCAGCCGGAGCCGGGGCGGGGGGGGAGGGCCGGCCCGGGGCCGGGGGTGCGGCTGCAGCCGTCGGGGTCGGGTGCGGGGGGTGGTGGCGGGGGATGCGGTTGCACCCTCAGCACCGGGCGCACCGGGACCGGGAGCCCCATGGGGGGCGGCAGCGCCCGGGGATGGTGGGAGCCCCGGGGCCGGGGTGTCGGTGCGGGCGGCTCTGGGCCCGCCCCGCATCGCCCCCCGGTGAAGGGGGGGGGGGGGGCGTCGGCCGCTTTAAAAATGTAAATCACCCCCCACCCCGCGCGCGGCGCGGCGGCGGTCCGGCCAATGAGCGGCGGCGGCCGCTGGCTGCGGTAACCGCTGCCGGGCGCGGCGACCAATGGCGAGGCGGCGCGGCGGGAGGGGGCGTGGCCCCCGCCTTCCCCCCGCCCCCGGCGCGGTCCCGGCCCGGAGCGCGCGGCCCGGCTCAATTCGCGGCCGTGCGGGGGTGCAGCACCCCCTCCCCAAAGCGCCGGTCCTAGGGCTGCGGGCAGCCCCCCCGCGGCCCCCCGTTGCAGGTGCGGGGCTCGGAGCTTTCCCCCTTTTTTTTTTTTTTTTTTGGGGGGGGGGGAGCATTCGCTCCCGCGCAGCCCCGCGCCCCGGGCCCCCCCGCCGACCCCCCGGCGGGGGCCCCGCGCCGAGCAGGATCCGGCCCCCCCGGAGCCCCCCCGCACCCCGCGGGGGCCGCCCGCGCCCCCGCCCCCCCCGGGCCGAGCGGCCCGGCTGGGGGGCGCGGGGGGGGCCCTGGGTGCCCCTGCCGCAGCCCGCCAGGACGCTGCACCCCCCCCCCCCAGTGGTGGGGGGGGCCCCCCGCTGCCCCCCCAGCCCCGCTTCCCCCCGGCCGGGCTGGGGGAAGCTGGGGAGGCCGCGCTGAGCCCGCCCCGCTCGTGACACAGGTGGCTCAGCCTGTGAGGAGGGACTGCCGGGGCCGGGGGGGCCGGGAGCAGGGTTTGGGGGGCTGCGGCGTGCCCTAACCCCTCTCTCTCTCTCCCCCCAGACCCCCGGTGTGCCGAGGATGATTGGGGGGGCCCCGGGAGCCCCCCAGCAGCCCAGGGTGAGTGGGGCCCCCCCATCATGCCAACCCCCAGCCATGCACGATTTTTTGGTTTCCTGTTTTTCTCTGGCATGTGTTGGGGAGCAGGGCTGGGGGGGCGGGGGTACAGCCCGAAGGGGGGGGCACAGCCTGGGGGTCCCCCTGATGATTGCTCTGGCAGGTGAACCCCGGCATGGCTGGGTGTGTTTGGGCAGGGTGTGGGGAGCCCGGATGCCTGGGTCCCCATTTTGGGGGGAAAGGGGCTCCCCTGGGCGAGGAGGGGGCTGGTGTGGGGGGTGGTTTAGGGGGGCTGGGGGCCACCAGCACGGCCGGGCGCGGGAGCAGCAGCCGCTGCCACGCAGCAGCCGCTCATTTATTATTTAGCTGCGTATCTGGTGTCGGGCCCAAGCGCTGCCCCAGCAGCCCCCCCCGGGGTGCTGCACACCGTGGGGAGGGGGCCGTGGCGGTGGGCACGGGGGAGCCTGCGGTTTCCATGGCCACGGGGCTGCGCGCCGCTTTCTTGGCAAAACCGATAAATACCGGTGGGTGCGGTGTGGGGGGCGTCCCCACCGCGCCCCCTCCCCCCAGTAAGGGCCAGTTGTGTCCCCAGGGTGCCGGGAGCTGAGCTGCGGGTCCCCACGCTGCCGTCCCCCCCCCCCTCCAAGATGTCCTATTTCAGCGAGCACTTCTGGGTAAGCCTGGACCCCCACCCATGGGTGCCCCCCACCCTCTGGGGCTTACTATGATGGGGCCCCCAGCCCTTTTTGGAGGGGGGGGGGTGTCGCCGCCGCCGGTAATTTTGCAAGGCCCAACGCTTCTGTTAAGAATGCAAATTAATTGCTGGGGGAAGCAGGGAGCCATGGGTGCGGGTCCCCCGGCCACGGTGCCCTCCCCGTCCCGGCACCGCGGGGGGAAGTTGGCAGCGCCGTGGGGGCGCAAAGCGCGGCCGGCTGCTTCCTGGTTCGTCTCTGCCGGGGTCTGGCAGCTGCCTGCATCTTCCCCTTCCCCCTGCCTCAGTTTCCCCAGGCTGGGGTCACGTTGCCGGGGAGAAGCCACCCCTTCGTGCTGGGAGGGGAGTGGGGCAGCACCCAAAATAGCACCCGGCATCGGGACTCAGCCCACCCCTTCCTGCCCCGCTCACCCTGGGGAACCCAGGCATCCGAGGGCCCCCCCGGCTGGCTCCATGCTGGCCCTGGCAGGGGTGGGGGGCTCCACCCCCCCCACCCCCCCCACCCAGGGCGGGTCTGGGCCATCATGCACATTTGGGGAGTTTCCACCCCAAATGGTGCTTCCTGCTGCGCCGGCTGGTGCTCTCGGCAGTGGCACTGCCCCCCCGGGGGGGGTGTCCCCGGATTCCCACATCACGGGGTGCTTGGGTGGGTTTTGGGGGCTGAGGGTGGTCCCCTGCCAGGGCGAGAAGAACCACGGCTTCGACGTGCTCTACCACAACATGAAGCACGGGCAGATCTCCACCAAGGAGCTGGCCGACTTCGTCCGTGAGAGGTACCGGGGAGCAGGGGGGCGGCCAGGGGGGTCCCCGGCATCGCTGGGCTGCGTCCCCAGCGCCCCCTCCCCGCTGTCCCCAGGGCTGCCATCGAGGAGAACTATGCTAAGGCCATGGTGAAGCTGTCTAAGATGGCCACCAACGGGACCCAGCTGGGGTAAGCGGGGGTCTGGGGGGTCTGGAGCACCCTGCGCTGGGGAGGGGGGGGACGACGACCCCACTCATCCCTACCCATGCGCCCCCCCCCCCCCCCCCAGGACCTTTGCGCCGCTCTGGGAGGTTTTCCGCATCTCCTCGGACAAGCTGGCCCTGTGCCACCTGGAGCTGATGAAGAAGCTGCACGACCTCATCAAGGAGATCTCGCGCTACGGCGAGGAGCAAGGCCGGGTGCACAAGAAGGTACTGCACACACACACCCCCCCCCGTCCCCCCCCCCCCAACCCCCCACCTACCCCCGCCTGTCCCCAGTCCAAGGAGGAGGTGTCGGGGACGCTGGAGGCTGTCCAGCCCTGCACGGGGTGGCCCACAGCTGCCCAAGTCAAGGGCACCACAGCAAGTGCCAGGAGTACGAGCGGCTCCGCAAGGAGGGCACCAGCCAGAAGGAGATCGACAAGGTGAGACCCGGCGTGGCCCCGCCGGTGGTCCCCATCACCCTCCAGTGGTCCTCGTCCCCCGCCGGTGGTCCCCATCACCCTCCAGTGGTCCTCGTCCCCCGCCGGTGGTCCCCGTCCCCCTCTGGTGGTCCCCATTACCCTCCCCCGTCCCCCTCTGGTGGTCCCCATCACCCTCCAGTGGTCCCCGTCCCCTGCTGGTGGTCCCCATCACCTGTCCCCATCACCCTCCAGTGGTCCCCGTCCCCCTCCGGTGGTCCCCATCACCCTCCCCTGTCCCCCTCCAGTGGTCCCCATCACCCTCCAGTGGTCCCCATCACCCTCCAGTGGTCCCCTCCCCTGCTGGTGGTCCCCATCACCCTCTGGTGGTCCCCGTCCCCCGCCCCGCTCATGCCCATCGCTTGGTCCCGCAGGCGGAGCTCAAGTCCAAGAAGGCGGGCGAGGCGCTGCGGCGGGCGGTGGAGAAGTACAACGCTGCCCGGGCCGACTTTGAGCAGAGGATGCTGGATTCGGCCGTGGTGGGCAGTGCCGGGGGCGGGGTGGGCAGGAAGGGGCTTCGTGGGCACCGCTCAGGCTGCCAGGGCTGGCTGCAGTGGTGGCACGGGGCAGGATGGTGCTCGGGGACATGCCAGCCCAGCTGAGCACCCCCTCCATGGTGATGCCAGCCCATGGGGACATGCCAGCCCGGCTGAGCCCCTGGGATGTCCCCCCCCCTCCCCGGCGCAGGGTGCTCCAGACCCCCCCAGACCCCCGCTTACCCCAGCTGGGTCCTGTTGGTGGCCATCTTAGACTGGGGAAGTTGGCCCCTGGGGACATGCCACCCTGACTGGGGATGTGCCACCCTGCTTGAGCCCCCCTCCCTGGGCACTTGTCACCCTGGCTGAGCCCCACTCCCTTGTGGTGCCGTCCCTGGGGATGCCCCAAGCTGGCTGGGGCCCCCTTTGTTTTCATGCCGAGGGACCTGCCACCCTGCTGAGCCCTTTGGGACACGACACCCTGGCTGAGCCCCGCATTCTTTGGGACACACCACCCTGGCCCCTTTTCCCCCGCATTCTTGGGACACACCACCCTGGCTTAGCCCTTCTTTGGGGACGTGTCACCCTGGCTGAGCCCCCCCCCTCCCATTCTCTGGGGACCTGCCACCCTGGCTAACCTCCCCCTCCTCTGCCCCCCCTTCCCCCCACCCCCAGCGCTTCCAGGAGGTGGAAGAAGCCCACCTACGCCACATGAAGGGTCTCATCGGCTCCTACTCGCACTCCGTGGAGGACACCCACGTCCAAATCGGGCAGGTGAGTCGTCTTCCCCCCCACCTCCCCATTTTTACTCCGAGTGTGATGTCGTATCCCCCCCCCTGCCGTTTTTTCCAGGTGCAGAAGAATTCAAGCAAAATGTGGAAAACATCGGCACCGAGATGCTGCTGCGGAGGTTTGCTGAGAGCAAGGGCACGGGGCGAGAGCGGCCAGGTGAGGTTGTGGGCTCCCCCCCCCCCCCCCATTTTTGCATGAGGGAGGGGAGCGTCGCCCTCGTGCAAAAATGGAGCCACGGTGCCGGGCTGATCCCGCTCTCGGTGACAGGAGCATTGGATTTCGATGAGTACCGGCTGGCCCCAGCACAGGAAGGCAAGTACGTCTGCATCCAGCAGCCCCCCCCCCGCCCGCCGGGTTTTGGGGTGTAAGGGGGGGGGGGGAGGGAGCTGCTCACCTCTCTCTCTGTGCCCCCCCCTTTCCCAGGACCCAAGAGGAGCCGTAGCAAAGCTTTCCGTATCCCTGGGCTGAGCCGTAAGGAGAGGGATCGCGATGCCGTGTAAGATTTCCCACCTCCCCCGTATCGTGTGTTGCCCCCCCCGGCCTTCCCTGCATCCCTGCGCGTGTGTGTGTGTGTCCCCCCCCCCGGCCCCCCCCTGCGTGTCCATCTCCCCGTGTCCCTGCCCCGTCCCTCCCTGCGTCCCCCCCATCGGGTTCCCCCGCGCCCCCGTTCCCCGGGAACCCCGGATGCGGGTGGTGAGTGTCCCAGTGCCAGCCCTGGGGTTGGGGTTTTTTCATACTGGGAGGACTGGGGGGCCAGCGCCTCTCCGAGCGTCTCCCCGCAGGGCTGCCCGGAGGTGGATGAGGATGGGTTCACCGTGCGCCCCGACGTCGCCCGCAGTATCCTTGTGCTGAAGCGGGGAGGGGGTGGTTTGGGGGGTCCGAGCATGGGGTGTTGCCTTGACGGGGGCTCAGCGGAGGCGGAGAACCACGTCTGCTCCTCCAGCGACTCCGACTACGACGAGGACGAGCCCCGCAAGTTTTACGTCCACATCAAACCCGTGCAGCCCCGGGAGGCGGATGGCAGCGCCGAGGCCACCATGGAGCAGCTCAAGGCCACCGTGGGCAACCTCATCCTGCCCCCCAGCATTGGGGTGAGCCCCGAGGCGGGGCGGGGGGGCTGCAGGGTCCCCAGGGACTGTGCCAGGGCCAACTGTGACCCCCCTGTCCCCATTTCTCTTGTAGGGCACCGTCAAGCGCCAGTCGTCCCGTAAGTGCCACCCTGGGGGCTCGGCGTGGCCGTGGCTCGGGGGTCCCTTGGGCTGCCTGTCCCCCAACGCTGCCTGTCCCTCTGCAGGGCACGTGGCGCCTCTGACCCCCGCCCCGAGCGATGCGGACCCTGAGGGGACGCGGGCAGCAGGTGGGACTGCTGGGGGGTCCCGGGGTTGGGGGGTGTGTGTGTGGGTCCTAGGGGTGTGGGGTGCAGTGGCTCTGCGACCCCCGGCATGTCCCCTCTCCCCGCAGGTGACAGCGCAGGGAGGGGGTGCCCAGCGGCGCAGGTGAACAGGTACGGGGCAGGGAGGGAGCGGGGTGCCATGGGGCGATGCACCCCGTGCTGTGACCCCCAAGTCCCCTCCGCAGGGGTCCTGGGTGGGCACTGAGCGCCCTCCCCCTCTGTCCCCGGCTCAGTGGCCCTGGGAAAGCCCCTCTGGAGGCGGTGCCCCCCGCTGCTCTCTTTGGGCCCCCGCTGGAGTCGGCTTTTGAAGCAGAGGATTTCCCGGGTGAGGATTTGGGGGGGTCAGGGAGGAGGGAGCGGGATGGGGGACCCCAGCATCTGGGGTGCCATTCCCCCTCCCCCCCAACACTCTGACACAGGGGTCTCCCTGCAGCCCCCCGTGCCTACGTCCTCACCTCCTCCTCCTCCCCCTTCTCCTCCTCCTCCCCGGAGAACGTGGAGGACTCGGGTCTGGACTCACCCTCGCACCCCGCGCCCGGACCCTCCCCCCGGCCGCCTCCCTGAGCCCCCCGGCTTCGCCGTCTTCAGTGGCCCCGGGGCCGAGGGGCTCTGGGAGGATGTGGGGTCGGCGCCCCGGGGACGCAGCCGCTGCCCCAGCGGCTCAGTGCCCCGCGAAGCCCCCTCGCCCGACCCTTTTGGGGAGCCCCCGCCATGGGTCAGACCCCGAAGCCCCAGTGGGGACCAGCCCCCCCTGCCCTGTCCTTCCTCCAACTCCGCCTCCTCCTCCTCCTCCTCCCCGGCCCCCCCCAGCGGGGGGGAGTCCTCCAGCCCCTCTCCGTGGATCTGCCAAGGGTCGGGGACGAGGCTGCCCGAAAGCGGCACGCTGGCGGCTCCCCCACCGCAGCCCGAGCCGAGTGAGTGGCGGGGGGGCGGGAGCTGCCCCCCCTTACCCTTAACTGTGCCCCCCCCAGCTGGACGCAGGGTCTCACCCAGCCCTGACTGCTGAGAGCGGGGCTGAGACCTGCCGAGCTCGTGGCACTGGTGAGACCCTTGCTGAAGCCTCCTGGGGGGCTCTGCCATGGCAGGGCTCTCTCCTCACCCCCAATTTGTGCCATGTGTCATCCCCCCCCCCCCCCAGATGCTCTCCCCACCCGGCCCAGCGCAGCCCCCCGGGAGGTCCCACTCATGGCCCCCCCTCGCCGCTCCCGCACGAAGAGGCCGGCGGCCGGCCCGGCTGCGGGCAGCAACACCGACCTGGTGCGTGGCTGGGGTGGGCGGAGAGTGGGGCCAGGCTGCGGGACCCCCGTGGTGGGGGCCAGACCCGGACCCCCCCCCTTGATGCCGTCTTGCCTTGCAGTCGCGCTCGCTGAGCCCCTCGCCCTCCTGGAGCTGCGGCCCCTCGCACTCGGCGCCGGCCAGCCTGGGCGAGCGGGGCTTCTTCGCCATCTCCCAGCCAGCGCTGGGTGGGTCCAAGGGGCTGGGGGGGGGTCACGGGGTGGGGGTCCCATCCGGGCTCTGATGCCGTCTGCCTCCCCAGGGCTGTCGCGGGGTCCCAGCCCCGTGGTGCTGGGCTCGCAGGACGCGCTCCCCGTGGCCACCGCCTTCACCGAGTATGTCCATGCGTACTTCAAGGGGCGCGATGCCGACAGGTACAGGGGTCCCAGGGGGGACAGGGTCCCCCCCCAGCTGCTGTGTCCTGCCTGGGGTATCCGCTGACCCCCGGCCTGTCCCTGGCAGCTGCCTGGTGAAGGTGACGGGGGAGCTCACCATGTCCTTCCCCGCCGGCATCGTCCGTGTCTTCAGCGGGAGCATGGCCCCCCCCGTGCTCAGCTTCCGCCTGCTCAACGCCAGCGCCATCGAGCAGTTCCTGCCCAACGCCGAGCTGCTCTACAGGTGTGGGGACACGGTGCCACCGTGGCACCGGCTGCATGGGGACACGTGGGCAGGCCAGCAGCCAGGGGGTGCAGCGGTGGGGAGCTGGTATCAGGGTACAGGGGGTGCCTGGGGGGGATGCAGGGACCTTGGGAGCTGGTAGATGCAGTGATAGGGAGCTGTATATCAGGGTACGGGGGGTGCCAGGGGGGCTGAGCATCCTTGGGAGCCAGTGGGCGCAGCAATGGGGAGCTGAGTATTCAGGGTGCTGGGAGACTCTGACCCCGTCCCCACAGCGACCCCTCCCAGAGTGACCCCAGCACCAAGGATTTTTGGCTGAACATGGCGGCGCTGACCGGGCACCTGCAGAAGCAAGCAGAGCAGAGTCCGGCCGCCTCCTACTACAATGTGGCTCTGCTCAAGTACCAGGTGAGCCCCCCGGGCGGGGGGAACCGGCACCCTCGGGCCCCCTACCCCGCTGCTGGCCCAAATCCCCCCACCCCCCCAGTTCTCCGGCTGGGCCCCGGCTCGGCGCCGCTGCGGCTGTGCGTGCGCTGGGACTGCTCGCCGGGCGCCACGCGGGTCAGCGTCGAGTACGGCTACAACGCCGGCGCCCTGGCCCTGCCCGTGCCCCTCGCCAACGTCCACGTCCTGCTGCCCGTGGACGAGCCCGTCGCCAACCTGCGCCTGCAGCCCGCCGCCAGCTGGTAAGGGGGGGACACACACAGGGGACTGGGGGTCCCAAATGTCCCCTGGTGGGAGAGGGGAGCCCTGGGCTGGGAGATGGGGTGCTGATGGGGTGGGGAAGGTAGGAATGTGTCCCCTAGGGGTGGCAGCAGGGGGGGATGGGGTGAGGGGGGGGGGACGTTTGGGGGTCTGGGGGCTTGGGGACGTCGTGCTCGTGTCCCGGCAGGAACCTGGAGGAGAAGAGGCTGCTCTGGAGGCTGCTGGATGTCCCCGGCGCCCCGGGGCAGGGAGGTGAGGCTGTGCCCCTGCTGCTCAGGGGGCATGGGGCAGGGGAGCAGGGTCCAGCCCTGGGCCCTACAGACCCCCCCCCTCTCTGCTGTCCCCCCCCCCAGGCTGTGGCCGGCTCTCAGCCAGCGGGAGCCCCTCTGCGGGCCCAGCAAGCCCAGCCCCGTGGCAGCCCAGTTCAGCAGCGAGGGCAGCACGCTGTCGGGCGTCGAGGTGGAGCTGGCGAGCGCCGGGTACCGCATGTCGCTGGTCAAGAAGAGGTTTGCTACAGGTATGGGGGGGGGCAGGGTCCCTCCCCCACATCCCTGGGGGGTGCAGGGTCCTCTCCCCATCTCTTGTGGCCCTGGCGTGCACAGGGTCCCTTCCTTGGGGTGCAGGGGGTCCCGTCCTTCCCTGGGGTGCCCAGGGGTCCGTCTCCGTTCCCCTGGCCTGGGCCCTTTCCCGGGGTGCATGGGGGGATCCCTTCCCTGCTTCCTGTGGCCCCGAGGTGCACAGGGGTTCCTCTCCCTACCACCCCAAACTCCGTTCCTCCCTCGCTGGGTGATGCCCCGAGGTGATACCCAGCCCAGGGGGGGTACGGGTCGCCCTGGCCCCTCAGCCATGACCCCCCTCGCGCCAGGCACGTGTTCCCCACCCCCCCCAATCCTCGCAGCCCCTTCTCACCACCTTTCCTCTGCAGGGATCTACCTGGCGGGGTCCTGAGCCGCCTCCCGACGGATTCTCCCGAGCTCCCCCCGGGCTTTTCCTTTGGTTGTGTGAACTTGAAACAAACACTGGATGGAGGCCGCCTGGGGAGGGGGTGCCACCGGGTGGGATCCCCCCCCACCACCACCAGGTGGGATCCCCCCCCACCACCACCACCTCCTCCTCCTCTGGCCCCCGCTCCCTGGCTGTCACCGCGTTGTGTCCCGCTGCCCGGCGGTCGGTCCTCTCCGCTCTCCCCTGTGCTGTGAAGGGAGCAGGAGCTGCTCTTTTATTAAACACTTTATTTTCTAATAACCCCCCTGCCGGCTCCCGCCTGCTTCCTGCTGCTGACGCCCATCCCCGGGGCCTCCAGGCTCCTCCTTGGAAACAGGGCTGGGCTCTGGCGTTGCAGGGCCCGGGGAAACCGAGGCAGGAAGGCGGCAGCGCTTGGCCAAGCCCATCCCTTGTGGCTCCGGGGGCTGCCGCCTCACCTGCGGCAGGTAGACGGGCTAAAGGGGTGTGGGTGGACGGACGGACGGACAGACGGGTGGTCGGGACGGGTGGCCTCGTGGCACCTGGCTCGGGGAGGATCGCCACGGGGATACCTGTGCCGCTGGGGCCGCCGCGTTTCCGGCACAGGGAGAGGGTGCGGTGCGAGGATGGCTCTCAGCTGGCTCTGTGACAAGGTACCGGGGAGCACGGGGGGGGTTGGGGGGGGGGCTCGTGGCTTTGAGCAGCACGGCGGGGGCCCGGCTGGTGCTCCTGGGCGTCAGGAGGGGACCCCCACCCTGGGCAAGGGCTGGCTGGGTCCGTGCCCGGCCAGCTGGGCAATGTGTGGTGCTGGTGGGCAAGCAGCCGCCTGGAGTGTCCCCTGTGCCGCCTGGAGTGTCCCCTGTGCCACTTGGAGTACCCCCGTGCCGCCTGGGGGTCTCCCGTGCCACCTGGGGGTCCCCATGCCACCTGGGGATCCCCCACCCTGGTGCTTGGTCTCTGAGGGCGAGGGGTACTCACAGCAAACCCAGGTGGGCTTCTCGCACCCGGGCCCCCCCCCCCCCCCCGGTTTTTCCCCCAGCCCGGGGGGAAGAGTTGGACTCTGCCCTGTGCCCGAGGGTGCCCGGCCCCGCCTGGGCCCTCCCCGTGCGGCAGCTTGCTGGTTACCCACGGTACGGCACGGCTGCCTGGCGTGGGGTGACCTCCCTGCTCCCCCCCGTGTGCCGGGAACACCGTGCCCCCGCTCCGCAGGGAAGGATGCTGTGCCCCCCAGACCCGGGGCATCCCCCCGGGTGCGGGCGCTCGGGGGCCGTGGGGGTGGCCGGTGCTGAATCCCAATCCCCGTCTCTTGCAGAGCACGTCCCTGCGGTCCCACAGGCTGGAGCTGTGGGGTCTGGTCGCCACGGGGCTCCTGGGGCTCTGCTACCTGCTCTACCACGATGACCAGCTGTGGCCCAGCATGGCCCCCGAGATCAGCACGGCCCCCCCCAGCGCCCGGGTAGCCCCCAGTTTCCTCCCACCTCGAGTTCCATCCACCACTGCCCCATGCGTGGCCAACGCCTCGGTGGTCAACATTCCTGGCTTCGCCAGACTGCCCCACCACGTGCAGGACTTCATGCGGTACCAGCACTGCCGGTCATTCCCAGCGCTGCTCAACCTCCCCGGCAAGTGCGGGGGGCCCGAGGGGTCCTCCAACGTCTTCCTCCTCTTGGCCATCAAGTCATCACCAGTGAACTACGAGCGGCGGGAGGTGATCCGCAAGACCTGGGGGCAGGAGAAGTCCTTTGAAGGAGCCTTCGTCCGCCGGGTCTTCCTTGTGGGGGTGTCCCCGGCCGCCCAGGATGCCAAGAAGCTCAATCAGCTGCTGCGGCTGGAGCACCTGGAGCACGGGGACGTGCTGCAGTGGGACTTCAAGGACACCTTCTTCAACCTGACGCTGAAGCAGGTCCTCTTCCACACCTGGCTGGAGGAGCACTGCCCCGGCGCCCGCTTCATCTTCAACGGGGACGACGATGTCTTCGTCAACACGGACAATGTCATCCACTTTGCGATGACCACCCAGGAGCAGCACCTCATGGTGGGGCACCTCTTCATCGACAACAGACCTGTCCGGTTCCAGCAGAGCAAGTACTTCGTGCCCACGCAGCTCCTGGCCGCCAACCGCTACCCGCCCTACTGCGGCGGTGGCGGGATGCTCATGTCCGGCTTCACCGCCCGCGTCATCTCCCGGGAATCGCAGGGCATCAGGCTCTTCCCCATTGATGATGTCTACCTGGGCATGTGCTTGCAGAAGGCAGGGCTCCTGCCCGCTTCCCATGCCGGCATCCGAACTATGGGCGTGGGGGTGCCGGCCAACACCGACCCCTTCGATCCTTGCTACTACCGGGAGCTGCTGCTGGTGCACCGCTTCATGCCCTACGAGATCGCGGTGATGTGGCAGGCCATCCACGAGCCTCAGCTGCAATGCAGCAAGCGGGTGAGCGTCTTCTAGGGTGGCCAAGGAGGTTGGCGAGCCAGGGGGACCGCCGAGGCGACCCAAGAGCTGCGGCTCTCCCCAGATCCCTGGTAGCCCTGCTGGGCGCTGCCATGCTGTGAGGGAGGGTCACTGGGGTCCCCCTGGCTCCACCATGGTCCCATGGGGAGGGCAGAGCGGCCTCTGCAATGCTGAGCCCCCGGCTCCCACCCTGGGGACTGCTGAGTGCCACCATGTGCCCATCCTGCCCCCCCTGGCCTGTTTCTGCCCTTTTTCACCTCAAATCTGCCCCCTTATGACCAGAGAAGCCATGAGAGGGAGAATAAATGAGACTGTCTTTGTTCGTGAGGATGTGGGGTCTGGACCCTTCCTGGGGGAGTGGGGTGCAGGGAGGATGGGGCTGGCTCAAGGGGGGGCACGGGCTCAGGGTGGGAGCATTTACCCCCCCTGGGGGTCCCTCTGCAGAGCCCCTGAGGTCCCTGCACTGTCCCCAGCCCCGTCAATGGGCCCGGGGGGGACAGGGACACCTGTGAGGTTGGTGATGACCCTTGGCGGAGGTGGCCCTGGCGGTACGCCCCGTGCCGTGCTGTGCCACTCTGCAGGGACATGCTGGGCTCAGGGCCAGGGGAGGGGGGGGTACACGCAGTGGGCGAGGAGCAAAGCTCAGCGGGAAGGGGACGTGGCCACAGCCACATGGTGGCCTCAGGGTGCCATGGCACAGGTGCCATGCGGTGCTGGGTGCTGGCAGCCATCCCGGCAGAGCTGGCGGAGTGGCTGTGCAGGCACACGACTTCATCTGCACCCTCGTGGTCTTGCAGAGCAACACACACCCCCCCCACCCCAGGAAAGCCTGCAGTGAGCGCCGAACCCAGGGACCCCCATCGCCACCCTCCCCGCTCCCTTCCAGCCCACTCCCCCGGCAGCCCCAGCGACCAGACCCCCGCGTCCCCTCTCCCTGTGCACGCCCCCAGCTGGCAAATTTACCAAACTTTATTAGAAACCCCCCAAATCCTGCCGGGGCGGGGGCAGCGCCGGCAGAAGGGGGGCACAAGGCAAGCAGCATGGTGTGGGGGGCTGCCTGCCGCGGGGAAGGGGGAAGCGGGGCTGCCCTGTGCGGTGGGGGGCAGTGGGGGCTGCGTCCCCCCACGCTGCCCCCCCCTCCGCTGGCCCTGCATCTGTTAAAATATATTGAAACACTGCTGTGGCCGTGTGTCCTTCTGTCACCCCCTGGTGTGGGGGAGGGAAGCAGGTGGCCGGGGTCCCGGCCGGGGTGGGCTACCCCCGGGCTTTGCTCCGGCTGTCCCGCAGCGCCTCGAGCCTGGGGGCCAGCTCCACGAAGGTGGGTCTGGCGCTGGGGGCGAGAGCCCAGCAGCTCAGCATCAGCGTGTAGACCTGGGGACGAGGGGCAGGGCCATCAGGAGAGCAGGGTGGCCCCCCCGGGACCCCTGCCAGCCCAGGCAGGGCTCTCACCTCCATGGGGCAGCTGGCCGGCACCGGGAGACGCTGGTTGTCCTTCAGGAGCTCCAGCAAGTGGCAGATGATCTGCGCCGTCTTCTTGGTGCCCATCATGCGCAGGAACTCCTACGGGCACCGGGACAGCCATCAGCACCACCATGGCCAGACAGGGGAGCTCATCCCAAAGATAATGGGTCCAGGGTGGGGCCAGCGGGACCCCGGGGAGGGGGGGGGTGTCTCACCTCCGAGGGGCTCTTGCTCTTATTGCTGTAAGTGAAGAGCTCGTAGAGGAGGACCCCAAAGCTCCAGATGTCGGATGCCCGGGAGAAGATGTTGTCTGCCAGGGACTCAGGGGCATACCTGCCGGCGGGAGGGTGCTGAGCGCTGGATCCGGCCGGGCCAGCAGCCCCATGTGTCCCCCCGCCTTTGCCGGTGCCACCCTCACCAGAAGACGGGGCTCTGCCCGGGTTCCCGCACCACGTAATAGTCCTTGTCCTGCGGCAGCAGCTTGGCCAGCCCGAAATCCCCGATCTTGACGTGGGTCTCGCTCTCCACCAGGATGTTCCTGCTGGCCAGGTCCCGGTGCACGCAGCGCTGCGCCCCCAGGTACTCCATGCCCTGCATGGGACGCAGCCGCTCGCTGGGGCCAGGACCCAGCAGCATCCCCCGGGGGCTCATCCCAGCTGGACCACGACCCCCTGGGTGAGCCCTGGTGTGGCTCTGTCCCCATCTGTCCCCAGCCCGGCAGAGCGGGACCCCCCTTTGCCGCCGGCCCCCGCGCTCCCACCTTGCAGATCTGCCAGGCGTAGAGGAGCAGGGCCCTGTGGTCCAGGCGGGGCTGGTTCTTTTGCAGGTAGTCCCGCAGGCAGCCGTTGGGCAAGTACTCCATCACCAGCCGCAGCCCGCGCCGCCCTGCAGGCACCGCCGTCACACTCCGGCCGGGATCGCTCCCTGCCCGCTCCCCGCCCCGCGTCGCGCTCACCCCGGCTGTAGCAGACGCCCCGGTACTGGACGATGAAGTCGTGCTGCAGCGAGTGCAGGATCTGGATCTCCCTCTCGAAATCCCGCAGCTCCTTGGCCGAATCCTGCTGCAGCTTCTTCACTGCCACCAGCTCGCCCGTGCTGTCGCCCAGCGGGTCGTAGCGGCACAGCTCCACGCTCCCAAAGTTGCCCTGGCCGGGGAGAGCCAGGTGGGGATGTGGGATGCTGGGGTGTCTTGGGGGGGGTGGGTCTCAGAGACCCCCACCACATCCCCAGCACCTGGTGCCCCCCCAGATCCCACGCACAGGTGAGGCCGTGGGCACAAACCAAGCGTTTCTCAGCTTGGGAGGGCAAAGCACCCTCCCAGGAGCCAGGGATGATTCGTGCCCCAAATGCAGGGGGGGGTGTGGGGGGGGTGTGTGCAAGAAACTCATGCACTGAGTATTGGGGAACGGGCCCCCTCTGCCCCCCCCCCCCCTCACCTTGCCCAGCAGCGAGATGTACTTGAGGTGCCGCTCCTCGAAGTGCGTGGGGTCCTGGCACATGGCGAGGGGCTCGTACCCCCAGAAGCTGTCCCGCAGCGCCACGTCGGTGGGCGACAGGTCCAAGAGCAGCTCGTAATCTGGGGGGAGGCGGGCGGTGAGGGCAGCGTGGGGGGCCAGAGCCTGTGTCGTCCCCCCCACCCCCCTGCACCATCCCAGGGCTCACCGGAGGTGATGAGGCTGTTGAGGTCCCGGATGAGGGCGCGGAAGCAGGGCCGGCGGCGGGGCTGGTAGTCCATGCACTGTGCGATGAGCGTGGCCAGCTCTGTCCACTTTGGTGCCGGGAGCTGGAGCCTGTTCTGGTAGAAATCCAGCTTCTGCGGGGCGGGAGAGGCTGCTCAGGCTGGCTGTGGGTCCCCCAGCCCCATGGCCCCCCCAAGCAGCCCCCATGCTCCACACCGGGAGGTGCAAAGCCCTCGCCCTGAGCATCACCCAAGGGCTGCAGGGCGTTGGGGGGCTGGGGGGGTGGTTATTGCCGGTCCCTGCAGAGCTGGACCCAGCAGCCCCCTCCAACGCACACCGAGGCCGGGGGGCTCTGGAGCCCTGCGAGACCCCAGCTCCGGGTGCCATGGGTGCCCATCGTCCCCCAGCGTGACCTGAGTCACCAGAGCCTCTGGCCAACAGAGGAATCTTGGGGTGCGACGGGTGGCATGTGGTCTGCGCGGGCAGCGGGTGAGTGAGCAGAGCCCAGGTGCAGTGGGATGGGACGGAGGGTGCATCGGGATGGGGCAGGAGGGATGGGACAGGAGGGTCAGGATGCAGCAGGAGGGGAGGAAGGAAGGGACAGGAGGGTCGGGATGCAGTGGGATGAAACAGGAGGGTTGGGATGCAGTGGGATGAAACAGGAGGGTTGGGATGCAGCAGGATGGGGCAGGAGGGATGGGATAGGAGGGTCGGGATGCAATGGGACAGGGCAGGAGGGTCAGGATGCAGTGGGATGGGGCAGCCCCACCTTCTGGGGCTCCAGCAGGCTCACGGGCATGTGGCCACCACTGAAGATCTCCCAGAGGGTCGCCCCGAAGCTCCACTTGTCGGCTGGCAGCGCCAGGCTCCTGGGCTCGCTGAGGCACTCGGGGGCCACCCAGGGGATGCGCTCTACCAGCACTGGGGAGAGGGGGGCGTCCCTGCTGAGCACCCACTGGGGGCACCCTGCCAGCCCCCCCGGCTCAGCCCAGGCCTTCTCCCTTGGCCAGGATGGTGACGCTGACCCCGGGGTTTGGCCGCGTCCCCCTCCCGGGTCAGCAGCACCTTCTTGGCGGAGACGTTGCCGTGGGTGATTCTCTTGTCCTCCTGGGGAGGGGAGGGGGACCGGGACCCTCAGCGCAGCCCTGGCCCGTGGGGCAGCCCCATGCTGAGCCCGTGCCAGCCGGGGTGAGCCCACGGGGATGCCTGGGGGCCACGGGCTGGGGATGCGGGGGGGCCACAGGGCATGGGTGTGTGGGGGCCATGGGGTGTGGCTGAGTGGGGGCCATGGGTCATGGGTGCATGAGGGCTATGGGACGTGGATGCGTGAAAGCCACAGGTGTGGGGGGGCCACGGGACATGGGTACAGGGGTGCCACAGACGTGGGTTTAGGGGGGCCATGGGATGTGGGTGCGTGGGGGCTATGGGACATGGGGGGGGCCATGGGGCGTGGGTGCATGGGGGACATGGGGGCTATGGGACGTGGGTACGTGGGGGCCATGGGGCGTGGGTGCGGGGGGACATGGGGGCTATGGGACGTGGGTCGTGGGGGCCATGGGGGCCATGGGATGTGGGTGCATGGGGGACATGGGAGCTATGGGACATGGGTGCGTGGGGGCCATGGGGCGTGGGTGCATGGGGGACATGGGGGCTATGGGACGTGGGTACGTGGGGGCCATGGGGCGTGGGTGCGTGGGGGACATGGGGGCTATGGGACGTGGGTACGTGGGGGCCACGTGGGCTGCGGGACCCCGACCCCCGCTGCCGCGCCGGCAGCCGCCTCACCAGGTAGTTGAGGGCGTAGGCCAGCTGCTTGGCCACCTGCAGCTTCCAGCTTGTCGTCACCTTCCCCTCGCCGTGGTTCTTCCTCAGGTAGAGGTCCAGGGGGCCGTACCTGACGTATTCCTGCACCATGATACCTGCGGGGGGGGGGGGGGGCGGGCAGGTCCGGCGCCTGCCCTGCCCTCAGTGCAGCCGTGGCGTGGCGGTGCCCGGCGAGGGGGACGGGCACTCACTGTCCTTCCCCAGGCTGACGCCATGCAGCAGGACGAGGTGCTTGTGGGAGAGCTGGCTCATGGTGCTGGCTGCCTCCAGGAAGGACTGGGAGCGGGGAGAGGCTGGCTCAGGGGGGGGCCTGGGGACCCCCGCCCCCCCGGGGTTAGGGGGCTGCTGCCTCAGCCTCACCTCGGTGCAGTTGCGGTGGCTGCCGTCCATGACCTTGAGCACCACCTCGGTCTGGTAGCACCCGTCCTCCTCCTGGTCCCGCTTGACGCCCCTGTAGATCCGCGTGAAGGAGCCCTGGCCCAGGCTCTCACCCTATCGCAAGAGGGGGATGCTGGCAGTGTGTGGGGGGGTCCCTGCCCCCGTGCCCCGTCCCGCCAGCGCCCTGGCCCCCCCCCCCCATACCCGCGTGAGGCTCTGGGGGTCGATCTTGTGGAACATCATCTGGTTGAGGCTGCGGCGGGGGGTGGCGGGGGAGCCGGGGGCGCGGGGGCAGCCGCTCCGCACATCAGCAGGTTGGACTTCTCTGGAGGGGGGGAAACGGCGGTGGGGGCGGCGGGGGGGCTCTGACCCACCCAGCCTACTCCATGACATCACAGTCTGGTCTGTGTGACATCACAGTCTGTTCTATGATTCACACAGACCCTCTATGATGATACAGCCGGTCTGTGCAGCCTCACGCACCGCTCCATGATGTCATGCAGCTGGCTCTGTGAGCTCACACAGCCCGCTCTGTGATGTCACGTAGCTCATTTTATGACATTGCCCAGCCTGCGCTGATGCCACACAGCCAGCTCTGTGACGTTACACAGCTCATTTTGTTGCACAACCTGCACTATGATGTCACACAGCCAGCTCTGTGACCTCACGCAATCCGCTCTGTGACCTGATACCTCCTGCTCTGTGACCTCACGCCGCCCGCTCCGTGACATCATGCCGCCGCGGGTGTGCGCAGCCCTGCTCTATGTCCCCCCCGCCCAGCCTGGCGGCGTCACCTTTGGGCAGGGGAGGGCAGCAGGCAGCCAGGCGCATGCGGGCCCCCTCAGCCTGCAGCCCGCAGCGCCCGTAGGTGCCCAGCAGCTCCTGCAGGCTGCAGAACCGCCGTGCCACCCCCGAGAGCCAGAAGTTCCCGTCCTCGTCCCTGCGGATCAGGCAGCGCTTGTAGTCCTGGCCGGAGCGCGTCTGTGGGGGGAGAGCCAGGCTCAGCGGCGTGGGGTCCCCCCAGCACCCCCACCCCTGCGGGTGCCCACAGCAGCCCCGGGGCCGTGCCTGTCCCAAAGGGCCATCGCCGCTGGCACCGTCCCTGTGAGCTCCAGGTCTCAGCCCTGCGTTTCCCTCCCTGCTCCCGGTGACACCCGCGGCGCCCGGCATAGGAGCCTGCGTGATGCTGCGCAGTGCCGGTGCTCCGGTCCCCAGCTGGTGGTGGTGGCGGTGGCAGTGGCGTCTCACCTCGGCGCAGATGGTCAGCAGGTAGCTGTCGAAGTCCTGTGGGCTGCGGCGCAGCAGGTACAGCCCCGGCTGGCTCCCCGCCGCCTTCAGCTTGCTCACCGCAAACTCGGAGCTGGGAATGGCAGAGCCAGGTTGGGCGCAGCAGGGTCCCCCCTCGGCGAGACCCCGGTGACCCCCGTGGCCACCCCCCCCACCCCCCGCCATGCTCTCCCCAAACCCGTCAGGCACCGGGGTGGCCTGAGCATCACCTGCGCGGCGGGCAGGATGGGGGCTCACCGCTCTTGCGGCTCCTACCTGAGCGATTGCACCCCTGGGTTGGGGGGGGGGTCCCCAGGACCCACCTGATGGGCCCATGGCACTCATTCCTCACATCGTCCAGGAGCCGGGGGGGGGCCACCTCCTTGCAGAAGTAGTGGTGGGCATCTGCCGTCAGGCGGTAGTAGCCATCGATGAGAGCCACGAAGGAGCAGGCTTCCTGCAGCGTGGGGAACTCCACCTCCTGGGGGCCGGGTGGGGGTCAGCCTCACCCCGTCCCCCCCGCCCCGCCGGGGGCTCCCCCGTGCCCCCCCCCAGCTCACCAGCACCCGGTTGTCTGTCTTAGTGAGGGTGACGACGCGGTTCTCGGCGGGGCCCCCCCCGGGGCCTTGTCGGCGATGTCGGGGAAGCGCAGAAGTGCTGGCGGCTCTGCGGGGGACACGACCGGGGCTGGCCTCCGTGTCCCCCACCGCAGGAACCCCCCCCCCCCACCCCCCCACCCGCACCTCAGAGCCAGCGCAGCTCCAGGAGACGCCGCTCTCGCCGGCCACGTGGATGGCGATGGCGGCGGCGGAGCCGGGGGAGCGCACATGGAAGCTCTCCTCCGCCCAGCGCCGCTGCAGCCGCTCCAGGTCCAGCAGGTACTTGAGCTTCAGGTAGCGTCCGTCCGTCTGGCAGCCCCCGATCTTCCGCAGGGATTTGCTGAAGCGGCGGCGGATGCGTTTGCGGGTGAGGAAGCTGTGCTGCTGGATCTGGCACCGCAGCGGCTCGGGGATGCAGGACTTGTAGCTGCCGGTGACGGGGAGGTGAGGCAGTGGTGGGTGCTGGGCTGTCCCCAGGGACGCCGGGCTGTCCCCATGGGTGCCAGGCTGTGTGTGTGTCCCCTCCCCAGCTCACCTGACGTGGCTGAAGACCTCGTCGGGGCTTTGCCGCTTCTCCTTGGCGATGCGCAGCATGTCCAGCACGGCCAGGCTCAGGCACTCCTCCTGCGTGGGCAGGCTCAGCGCCACTGCCACGCGGCCCTCGACGAAATCACTGCGGGACTGGGGAGGGCACAGAGGCTGGGTGGGGGGGCTCCTGGCACCAGTCCCCCTACTCGGCACATCCCCTTCCCCGGGGGTGCTGCAGCCAGGAGACCTGATGCACCCTCCGATGGCCAGGGATGGCAGCCAGGCGGGACCCACCTGGGCAAAGAGGTAATCGATGACGGGGTAGTCCAGGATGGGGCTGGCGCGGTCGTTCAGCAGCTGGAAGCGGTGGGACTGTCCCAGCCCACACCAATTGGGGAAGAAGAACCTGATGGGGAGAGCGGAGGGGGCTCAGCGCCGCATCCCCCCCCAGCGCACAGCCCCTATCAACCATCGGAGACTCCCCAGGGAGCCGGGGGGAGGCTGGGGCGGCCATGGCCCCATGGGCTGTACCTGATCCTGTACACCACGACCTGGCTGCGGGCGTCATCGACGGTGAAGAGGTGGCTGGGGGGGAACCAGCAGCTGAGATCTTCGGTGGCCAGGGCGAAGAGCGGGTGGCAGACGGGCAGCACCCCTGGGGACAGAGCAGTGCTGTCACCCCCGCCGAGGACAGGCAGGGCCCCCCAAGCCCATGGCTGCTGCCCCGGCAGGGACGATGCTCACCGCAGGCTTTGGCAGCGCGGACGCACAGCTCCTCAGCCGTGTACTCGCCGAAGGTGAAGGTGAGGACGGCAGCGGCGGTGCCGGGGGGGCTGCACAGGGTGGGCGCCCGGTGGTACAGGTACACCTGGAGGGTGCCAGTCTCGGTGGAGGAAAGGCTGCAGGAGCGCTCCCCGATCAGCGGCGTCTCCTCGCCCAGCGGGGCCATGGTGGGCGCAGGATGGGGGGGGGCTCAGCTGGAGCACGGTCCCCCGCTGGCGGTGACCCCGGTGCGGGGCAGGACCTTGCCCCACACATGCCCTTCCCCATGCATTTCCCTCAGCATCCTCCCTGGGGTAAAAACCCACAGCCAAACCTGCGGCATCTCCAGGGCTGGGGTCAGCCCGTCCTGGGAAGGACGAAGGGGAAACTGAGGCACACGGCCATTTCTCTGGGCATGTGGCTCAACTCACCCTCCCCAGCCCGTCCCATGGCCGTTCCTCCTTGCCAGCCCAGGGCCATGTGCCTCTGCCCTGCGTGGCTCCCAGGCGTGGGCAGGGGGGACTCAGCCCCATCCCCCTGCCCAGCGGGGCTAGCCGGACCGGTGAAGCCCCCCCGTGCCGGTGCGGTACCTGCTGCCGTGTGGCGGCCTCGCTGATGCCCGTCTGCTCCAGCCCTGGGGAGCGGGTCCCAGGCAGGGCTGCGCTGCTGGGTTGGGGTTCCTGGGCTGCGTAGGCGGCTGCTCGGAGGCTGTGAGCAAAGTAGAGTGAAAAAATCCCCTGGGTGACTTCCTTCCTGCCCGCAGCCTCCTCGGCGGGTGGCTTCCTGGGGAGGGAGGGGGCACGGGGCAGAACGGAGCCATCCCAGGGTGCAGGGACCAGCCGGGGGGGTGAAGGGGCAGGGAGACCCAGGCACCCCACTTGGTGCTGGGCACCCCAGTGGAGCCAGGCACCTTGCTGGTCCTGCCGCCTCCCGGTGCTGTGGGTACCACAGGGGTGGGTGATGCTCAGCCAGGCCACCCCAGCTCCCCCCCGCCCACCCCACCGCTGGGGCGAGGGGCTGGGTGCTGCCCGCGCTCCCCTGCCCCCCCCGCACCCCTTGCTGGGACCCTGCCCCCCCGGCCCCACTGGGACGGGCTCAGCCCCGTCACCCCGTCCTGCCCCGGCCAGCCCAGCCCCGGGGGTCACCGGGACCACTGTGCCACCGGGGCTGCCGTGGGGCTGGGTGCGTGCCTGGCCCCGGTGCCGTGCGGTGTCACATGCACCCGCCGGCGGATGTGGCCGGGCCCAGCAGCTCCTGCTCGTTGTTTTTCCCCTTTCTGCTGCTCTACCCAGCTCGGCAGGGAGGCAAAACCCAGGGCAAGGTGGGGAAGGGGATGCTGCCCAGCCCTGTCCCCGGGGAGAGGTGTTGGAGACAAGGCCACCAGGGCTGGAGCAAGACCCCAGGGACAAGGGACCCTCCTCTTCCCCACAGTGATGCCTCAGAGGGGACGGTGTCCCCACAGCGGCTCTGTCCCCATGTTGGGGCTTTTCCCTGGTCTCAAGCCTGGGCTCACCCCTGGGGTTCAGGGCAAGGCGAGGAAATTCCCATGGGACAAACCTGTCCCAGGGCCAGGAGAGACAAAGCCGTGTTTGTGCTGGGAAAGGAGGAAGCCAGAGCAGCCCCATGCCTGGGTGCCACGTATCCCAACAACCAGAGCCACCCCACCGGCCCTGCGCTCCCCCGGGGCCAGCAGCCGGCTCCCGTGGCCACCGTGCTGCCCACTGGGGCACCGGGTGCTGTGCCGCTGCTGAGGTGGCCCAGGGCTAGCCGGTGTCGGGGTATGCGGGAGGGAAGGGGTTATGACTGCGGCCCCCGACAGCTCCGTCCTCCCCGCCGAGGGTCCCTCCCCGACACCCTGAACCTGCCCCCCGCCGGCGCCCGCCCCGCAGGCTGGAGGAGCTCGAGGCTCGGCCGGCTCCTCGCCGCAGCCCCGCTCGTCCTGCTGCCGCCTCGACGCTTGCTGAGGACGTCGCCGCAGCCTCCTCCGACCCCCCGGGCTCCCCACATCCCCAGGGACCCCCGGGCAGCCCCCCGCCTGCTGCCCCGCTCTCCTCCCCACCGCGGCACTGGGTCCGTGCCGGTCTGCAGGCAGCTGCCTGCCAGCGAGCTGCTTTTTTCTGGGTAAAGCTTTGGGTTTGTTTTGTCCCCTCGGCTGGAGATAAATTTGGCTCCAGCAGCGGCTCTGCCCCTCCCTGTTTGTACTGGCTGGGGGGGGGGGGATCACTCCTTCCCGGCTGCGTTCGTCGGGTGCTGGTGCTTCTGGAGCCACGGAGCCGGTGCCCGGGTGTGCTCCGGAGCAGCCGGACCGGGCGCTGCCGCTCTCCTCTCCCTGTGGGCTCCGAACCCGGAGGTATTTGAGGCAGTTCCCTCGCTGAGCTCCGGCTGTCCCTCTCGCAGCTTGGGCTTTGCCCTTTGCAGCCAAATGCTCAGCACAGCCCTTCCCTGGGACGGGACGGGATGGGATGGGATGGGACGGGATGGGACAAGACGGGATGGGACAAGACGGGATGGGACAAGACGGGATGGGATGGGAGGGACCGGGACGGGATGGGACGAGGGAGGGACGGGATGGGATGGGATGGGATGGGATGGGAGGGAGGGACGGGACGGGACGGGATGGGACAAGACGGGATGGGACGGGATGGGATGGGATGGGACAAGACGGGATGGGATGGGACAGGATGGGATGGGACGAGATGGGACGGGATGGGATGGGATGGGATGGGATGGGACGGGACGGGACGGGATGGGACAAGACGGGATGGGACGGGATGGGACAAGACGGGATGGGACAAGACGGGATGGGACGGGACGGGATGGGATGGGATGGGATGGGATGGGACGGGATGGGATGGGATGGGACGGGACGGGACAGGACGGGGCAGGCATGCTCTCCGCTCCGTGTTTGGTCCTTTCTGCTGCGTGTTGAACATCAGTCGATAATTGCACGGAGTTTTCTCCCACTCCAGTTCCGCCACCCTCGGATGCGCCGGTGCCACCGTGCCCTGGCCTAGCCGTGTGTGCCACGTCCCCGTGCCACATCCCTGTCCGTCTGTGGGTGCCCGGCCGGGGGCTCCCCCCCTTGCAGCCACCACGCTGGCCCCAGCAGGGAGCTTGGAGGTGTGGGTGCCGGAGCGGCTCACCTTCAGCCTCTGGGACTATGGGGTCTTCGGGCTGATGCTGCTGATCTCCACCGGCATCGGGCTCTTCCACGGCCTCGCCAAAGGTGGCCAGAAGACCTCGGAGGATTTTTTCACGGGGGGACGACGGATGTCGGCGCTGCCCGTGGGGCTCTCGCTCTCAGCCAGCTTCATGTCGGCCGTCCAGGTGCTGGGCGTGCCAGCGGAGGCATACCGGTACGGAGCCAAATTCCTCTGGATGTGCCTGGGGCAGCTGCTCAACACCCTGCTCACCGCCCAGCTCTTCCTCCCTGTCTTCTACCGCCTGGGGCTCACCAGCACCTACGAGGTGGGTGCAGGGGGACGAATCCTGCCCTGGAGCGGTTCCTGGGGTGCCCCGATGCTGGGACAGCCCCGATCTGCTTCTCTGTACCTTGTCCCCAGTATCTGGAGCGGCGGTTCAGCAGGAGCGTCCGGCTGTGCGGGACCCTGCAGTACGTGGTGGCCACGGTGCGTGTCCACAGTGCACGGGTGAGCTGGGGACAGTGGGGATGTGGCACCCGGCAGGGGCTTGGATCTGGCCACGCCATCGCTGCCCCAAACCCCCAGGGCAGCGTCCTCGTTCCCGTGCTCGTGTTTTCCACAGCTCAAAGCAAATAGCACCCGGCGGGAGCCCTGTTTTGAATGAAAACCCCAGTGTTTTTCCAGCGCCTGCGTGCCATGCTTGGGCGGCACCGGCACGCTTCATCCCCGTCCCTGTCACGCCTCGTCCCCATCCCTGCTGGCACAGCTGTCACCTGCCCGGTGCCCGCGGTGCCGGTGGGATGGGGTGCTGACACCCCTCTTCCCGCAGATGCTGTACACGGGGATTGTCATCTACGCCCCCGCCCTGATCCTCAACCAAGGTGCGGTGGGAGCTGCTCCCCATCATGTCCCCATCCCCACAGCGGGGACATCTCAGCCCTGTCCCACCCTGGGTGTCGTTTGCACCCTGGGGCTTTGCTCAGCACCTTCCCGTCTCCTTTAGTGACCGGTCTGGACATCTGGGCCTCCTTGCTCTCCACCGGAGTCATCTGCACCTTCTACACCACCCTAGTGAGTGTGGGAGCGGGGGGTCCTGGGGGGTCCCTGGGGATCCCGGGGGTCCCCAGCGCTCACCCACAGCTCCATATGGTGCAGGGTGGGATGAAAGCTGTCGTCTGGACAGACGTCTTCCAGGTCTTCGTGATGCTCTCCGGCTTCATCGCCATCATCATCCGGGGGGTGCTGCTGGTGGGGGGTCCTGCCAGGGTGCTGAGCATCGCCGACAAAGGCTCCCGGGTGAACTTTGTCGAGTAAGTCCCCCTACCTCACGGGGTGCTGAGCCCGCTCCCCCTGCCCCAGGGGGCTGGTGCTGGCCCTGGCTCACCCGGCAGCGTGCTGCTGTGCCCAGCTTCAACCCGGACCCACGGAGCCGGTACACGGTCTGGACCTTCCTGCTGGGCGGCACGCTGGTCTGGCTCTCCATGTACGGTGTCAACCAGGCCCAGGTCCAGCGCTACGTGGCCTGCAGGACCGAGCGGGAGGCCAGGATGTGAGTCCGCGGGGATCATCCAGATCTCGCTCTGCGTGGGATGGTGCATGGGGGCGAGGGGCTGCTCTGGGTGGGGTGGGGGGCTGCACAGCAGCCTGTCCCCCTTGGGGAGCCCAGTGCCTGCAACCCTGTCTGGTCCCTGCACCCTTGCATAGGCCCTGCACCCCTGCCCGGACCCTGCAAGATCCTGCCCACTCCCTTTGCATGGCCCTCGCACCCCTGCACAAACTCTGCCCCCGTGACCTCTGCATGCTTGCATGGACCCTGCACTCTTGCATGGACCTTGCACCCCCGACTTGCACCCCTGCACAGCCCCTGCACCCCTGCACAGCCCCTGCACTCCTGCACAGTCCCTGCACAGCCCCTGCACAGTCCCTGCACAGTCCCTGCACCCTTGCACGGCCCCTGCACCCCTGCTCAGCTGGGCGTGCTCCTGCCCTGTGCTTGCAGGGCGCTGCTGGTGAATCAAGTGGGGCTCTTCTGCATCGTCTCCAGCGCGGTGGCCTGTGGCCTTGTGATGTTTGCACTGTACAAGGACTGCGATCCCCTCCTCGCCGGCTACATCTCAGCCCCGGACCAGGTACTGGCCCCCACTGGCTCTGCCCACTCAGGCACCAAATTGAGGGCAGCGAGGTGGAAGGGCGAGAGGGTCAGAGGGCCCAGACCCCTGTCTCAGCCCCGCTGTGGGGGCTGGGGTCCCCTGGGGTCCAGCCCCCCCAATGCAGCCGCCTCCCCCCGCAGTACATGCCCTACCTGGTCCTTGACATCTTCAAGTCATTCCCAGGGGTGCCGGGGCTGTTCCTGGCTTGTGCCTACAGCGGGACCCTCAGGTGAGGATGGGGCACCCCTCGCCCCAAGGGGACCCCAAACCTCCCCGTGAAAGGGGGCTTCCCCCCACCCCCGCAGGCTGCCGGCGTTGGGGCTGAGCGCTGCCGCCTGCCCGCGCCCCAGCACGGCCTCCACCAGCATCAACGCCATGGCGGCCGTCACCGTCGAGGACCTCGTCAAGCCCAGGCTGCCCGCGCTGTCACCGCGGAGGCTGACCCTCATCTCCAAGGGGCTGTGTGAGTGGGGACGGGGGCCATGCCGTGCCGTGCCATGCCATGCCATGCCATGCTGCACCATGCCATCCCACGCCACGCCGTGCCATGCTACCCCACCCTGTGCGCCACGGCACTGTTTTGTGCCATGCCATGCCGTGCTGTGCCATGCCGTGCCATGCATCATGCAATGCTGTGCCGTGCTGCACCACACCATGCCGTACTGTGCCATGCCGCCGTGCAGCGTGCCGCCCCGTGCCATGCTGTGCCGTCATGCACCATGCCGTGCCATGCTGTGCCGTGCCGCCGTGCACCATGCTGTTCCCCTGGGCGCCGCGACCTCCCGTCTCCCCCACAGCGCTCATCTACGGCACCTCCTGCATCATGGTGGCAGCCCTGGCCTCGCTGCTGGGCGGTGGCGTGCTGCAGGTGAGCCCCAGCATGCGGGGACAGATCCGGCATGGGGCTGAGCCTGCCCTGCTGCCCCCCTGGCCCCCCCTTTGCTCGCCGGCTCTGCCCGGCCGAGCGGGACGCGGCCACACGCCGCTGGCTGCCAGAGAGCCCTCGAGGCGGCGGGGCTGCGGCAGCTGGGGGGGTCTGGGGCAGAGCCCAGCACCGTCCTCCTCCTCCTCCGAGCCCCCACAGCCCCGGGCCGGTGGGGCAGAGCTCTCCCTCCCCCTTCCAGGGCTCCTTCACCGTCATGGGGGTGATCAGCGGCCCACTGCTGGGGGCCTTCGTCCTGGGCATGTTCCTGCCGATGTGCAGCAGGCCGTGAGTCCTGCAGGGGGGGGGGAGTCTGGGGGGGCCGGGGGTCCTGCCGCAGCCCACTCCCCCAGGCTGTGCGGACCCCTCTGCTCTGCCGCAGGGCGTGCTGGGGGGCCTGGGCGCCGGCTTCGCCCTCTCCTTCTGGGTGGCTGTGGGGGGCACCCTCTACCCCCCCAGCGCCGCCACCATGGGGGTGCTGCCCGCCTCCGGAGCCCTCTGCCCGCTCTACAACCGCACCGCCAGCGCCAACCGCACCGTCCTGCTGGGCCCCCTGCCCTGCTGCGAGGAGCCCCCGGCCCCGGCGCGGTGAGGGGGGGCGGCGCCTTGCGGGGGGATGGGGGCGCGGGCGGCTTGCTGTGATGTCACACTGCTTGCTTTGTTCACTATGAAGTCACGCTGCTTTCCCCATTCCTTGTGATGTCACACTGCTTTCCTTGTGACATCACACCACTTGCCTTATTCCTTGTGACATCACACCTCTTTCCCTGTTCCTTGTGACGTCACACTGCTTCCCCCATTCCTTGTGATGTCACACCGCTTTCCTTGTGACATCACGCCGCTGTCTCTGCTGGTCCCTGAGCCCCTCCCCTCGCAGGCCGGCCATCGTGGGTGACTTCTACGCCATCTCCTACCTGTACTACGGGGCGCTGGGGACCCTCACCACGGTGGTGGCGGGGGCCCTGCTCAGCTCCCTGCCAGGTGAGGCTGGGGGCCAGGCGGGGACGTGACCCAGTGCCAGGGGGTCGTGTCCATCCCCCCACCCCCGCAGCCCCTCCCCATGGCACCCCCTTTCCCACAGGGCCGACCAAGCGGGGGCGGCTGCCCCCAGGTGTGCTGTGGTGGGACATCGCGAAGCAGACGTCCTCAGTGTCCCCCATGGGTGCCAAGACCCCTGGGAAAGAGCCCCCGGGCAAGGTGGAAGCCCCCCAGGCACTGCTGGCGGGGCTGGATGGGGAGGGTGGCCCCCCCCGGAACCCCCCCGATCCCGGCACCGCCACCGACCTCCTGCTGCAGGAGACCCACGTGTAGGGCGCCGGGGGCCGGCGAGGCGGGTGGCCCGGCTGCGGTGGGCCAGCGGGACGGGGGGCCCTGGCCTGGAGTCCCCAATAAAGGAGGAGCCGCCCGGGGGCCCCTTGGGGGGGGGGGGGGACACACACACACATGGGACGGGGGGGGGCGGGCCCTGCCCTGATAAACCCCGCCCACCCTGGTGACAATGGGCGCCGCCCTGTGAATCCACCCCACCCAGATAACAATGGGTCCAGCCTACTAAGCCCCACCCCACCCAGATGACAATGGACCACGCCCTGCTAAGCCCCGCCCCACCCAAGCCCCCCCCGGGCCCCCCCCCCACCCAGGTGCAATTGGCCCCGCCCACAGCCGCCGCAGGAGCCGCTCGGCCGCGCCGCCATCTCGGGGGGCGCCGCCATCTTTGTGCCGGGCACCGGAGGCGGCGGCGGGCGGAGTGCGGGCTCTTTCCGGCCTGCCCGCTGCACGACGGGCGCTGCCCCGGGCGGGGGGCGCCGGCGCCCGTGGCCGGGGGCGCCCCGCCCCTCCCGCGGGAGCGACCGCGCGCACCGGTGACGCGCAACGCGCGCGACGGCCGGAGCGGCGGCGACCGGGTAGGAGCGGGCCCGGGCGGCGGCTCCAGGCCTCGGGCCGGCCGGGGGGGGGGGGGGGGGGGGGGGGGGCTGAGGGGAGAGGGGAGGGGGCGAGAATTTGGGGCGGGGGTGGAGGGGGAGAGGTGTCCCTTCCCTCAGCAAACGGGGAAGGGCGGCCGGGGGGACTGTGTCGTGGGAGGGGAGGGCCCGGGGAGGGGAGGGGGGGGGGCCTCTGGGGGCGCCCCCTCGCCCTCCCACCGCCCTTGTGCTGGCCCGCAGCCTCGCCCGGGGCCCAGCCCAGCTCGCGCTCTTCAGGAAGGGTCAGAGCAAGGAGGGGAGAAGGGATTTAAGCCAGCCCAGGCTTTGTAAAGCTTGGGACTCGAGCAGCCGGCCCTAAATATCAGCCCTTCTCCGTGGCTTCTTGTTTAGCGAGTAGTTATTGCTATTAAAAATGAAGATTGAGGGTCCAGAATGCGGCATCCGCACGGGCAGTGTGCGGAGGACAAGGCCCTTTCTCAGTGCCTAACTGATTTTGAGGCTTCGTTTGTGCCTGGCTTTTGGGACTTTTCCTATCCTGACGATGTGGGGGAAATTAATGCAGCACGGCTTATCCAAGTTAAATGGGGCCACAGGGCTGTGTTTCCATACAGACAGTCAGAGGGCACGACACAGCGTTCATGCTGCTTCATCCTGCCCTGCTGGCAGCAGGGAATTCCCTTTGGAGCCTGCCAGTGCAGAACGAAAGCACCCGGTGTCATTTTGACTCAGCAGCAGAGAGTGTTTGGCTTGCGGGCCAGTGGTGCTTTTGACTGGGCACCAGGAACCCAGCAGCCCAATTTGTCACGTCGTTGCAGCCCGATGAATAGGCAGGAGGGACTTTTCCCCGCTGAGGATCTGGGGCGGAGTGAGCAGGGTTCCTCCTGGGTCAGCTGGGAGATTGCTAGATCTGTTCTGCCCAGGATCTCGAAATAGTATGAGGCAATAAGAAACAGGGGGTTTTCATGGTGTGAGCTCCAGCTGTTCCTGCTTCCTGGGGTGATGGTGAACGCAAGGACAAGGATCTGAAGGTCTCTTCTTCTCCACAGAGCACCTTGAGTGATGCCCAAGAAGTTCCAAGGTGAAAATACCAAGTCGGCTGCTGCCCGCGCGAGGAAAGCTGAGGCAAAGGCAGCAGCCGATGCCAAACGGCAGCAGGAGCTGGAAGATGCCTACTGGAAGGATGAAGACAAACACGTGATGAGGAAGGAGCAAAGGAAGGTGAATGGCTAGTCAGGTAGAAGGGTATCTTCTAGCCGGTCCTTTGCTAAGCCCGGGAGATCCAGGCTTGCTCAGGAAGGGTTGCTTGTCCTCCCCTGCCCCCCAGCTGTAGCCGTCTCTGCACACGTTGTCCTGCGCTTAGTTTTGGGCAGAGGAGCTGGAACTAGCGGCTTCTCTGGGAGCTAAAAGAAGCCGAGTGTGGGAGTAAGTGTAAGCTTTGATGTGTAATTCAGAAATCTGGTGGATCTCAGAGCTGCCTTCCCGAGGGAGGCAGTAAAAGCTTCATTCTTGGAATCCTTTAAAATTGAATTAAGTAAAAGATCAGGAACTCTGCTGCAGGGCTTGATTTTTGACCAAAGAGTTCTTCGGCTTTTTTTCTTTCTTTTCCTTTCTTAACTTGTCTTTGCTTTTTGCAGAAGGAAAGAGAAATCAGCAGGGTTAAGGGTTGCAAAGCTTTTTTATTTTCCTCCCTAGCTTGGTGTGCCACACACTGGGGCATCTCTCTCTCAAAAAATTCTCTCCGCTTTGCCTTCGCTCTGCCCTGGGCGCCTGTTAGCCCTCACTGTTCAATAAACAGAGCACTCCAGTGCCCATTTCTGGGTTATTTGGGTTTTAACATTGTCCTGCATCAGCCTTAGACAAATCTGCCTTCTGGTTTTGTGGATTTTTTTAGAAACAATTGTTGGTGATAACTTAGCTGCCCCTCTTCTGAAATGATTTATTTACCTCCTGCCAACCAGACAGGGCTTCTGTTGATGATGTAAATGGGATTTATGGGGTTACTGGGTTTGTGCTGCTCTGAATTCGGTGCTCACTGAACTCTGTGTGTTGGCACTTGAGCACGCTGGCCAGGCAGGCAGGAAGCCAGCGCGTCCTCGTGACCTCCATAGCTGCGTGCTGTGTACGGCTGTGTGAGTTCACCCCTAATATGTGTCTTGACAGCTGGAATTAGGAGTCCTGTGTGCTGCTCCCCAACGCAGTCCTGTAACGCCGCCTAATTACTTCCTGGAACAAGGACTTATTATTGCTCTACTTAAGACTTGGCCAACAGCGACCTATTTGACTGGGCTTCCCAAACAGCTTCCTGCAGACATGGGAGTCTGGGAGAGGGGAGCTGTGTTGTGAATCGGAATTGCTAACTGGAAAACCAGGATCCATCCCAGAGCCTCAGACTGGGTTTTATTGAAACCAGCGAGGCGGTTTCCACTTGGCACCTCAGCCGTCCCCTCTCCTGCATCAGCATGGCCGTAGTCTCTAGGTTGGAATTTCACCCGAATGCTGTGGTTTAGTGCATTTGCTTTCCACAAGGTGTCCCCCCGTCCTCCCCAGGGACCTTGCAGCTCACAGCAGCAAAAGTCTCTGCTCACATGGGAGCTGACCTGCCAGAAGGACTCTGAGCTTAACTGCACCCACACAGGGGCTCCGCCTGCTGCAGGAGCCTCACGCAGGCTCTGCCACAACCTGAGCAAAGGCTGGAATATTCCCACGGAACAGGGAAGAAGCTGCCTGTGCCCTGTCGCATCCTGGTAGGGAAAGGATGTGTGACTCAGATTGTAAATGACTTTCTGTCCCCGTCCTAGAGAGGACAGAAACCAAACCCTTCACAGGAGTCAAACTTCCCCGGAGAAGTAGCTGTTTCGCGGGTGGTGCTGGCATGGAAATAGCGGTGCCGGCCACGGCCATATGCTGCAGGAGGGATGTGCGTTGCTCTCAGCGACAGCACCCCGGGGAGGGGATGGCGCTGTGTGTAGGAGGGTGCTCTCAGCACCTCGCAGTCAGCGCTGAGCAGCTCCTACAGCTCTTCCCTGGCTCTCCGGGCGATGGCAGTAACGCATTAATGGCACCGCAGCTGCATGCACCTCTGAATTCCTGCACCACCCGTAGGCAGGAGTGGCTGAAAGCCTCTGGGACGTGCTGAGACCAAACCCCATGTGCTCCTTTTAATCCCTTGCCCCCCACCTCAGGCGACCACTGGAGCCTCGGTGAAATAAGTGAGAGCGCAGAGCTCTGTTTCTGTTCTGGGGTTTGGTGGCTCTGCCTGGCAATCTGGGGGTCTCGCTGCCGGGGCAGCGATGCATGTCAGTGTTAATATTTGGGCGTAGGGAAGCTGAACAAACACAGTGCCTGCTGTCATGAGATTCGCTGCCACCAGATGACTGTCCTGTTGTTTGCTTTTGCTGCGTTTGGGGTTTCTTTAAATGCCACCTCCCTGCTCCGAGAGCAACCCTCGGAGCTGTTCTCTGCTAACGGAGGATGACACTCGTTTGGCGGCTCTGTGATGCATAAAGGAACATCTGAGCTAATATCAGCGGCCTGCAATGCATGTATTCCTCCTCTGGCACTTCAGCACAAGTCACAGCTTGTTACCGTCCCTGGAGAGCTCTTGCTGGAAAGCACAAAATTGCCATCCTTCTTGCTGGAAGACTCAGAGTTTTACCTGGGTAACTGCTTTTCTTTCAAAAATTTGGGTTTTGTCATCCTTTCTGTCCCTTCCTACACAAGGTTAGACTGCAGCTCGGGGCACGGCACTCCTCGTCAGCCTGATCACAGCGTGGTTTTCCCTGTGCATTTAGCTAAAGTGTGTCTGGTGGTGGAACAGCCACAGACGCCTGGGCATCCTGGGTGAGGCTGCGGGCAGGCTTGGAAGGGTGACAAACCATTACTTCGGCTGGAACCTTGTGGGAAGGAAGGACCAGTGGAGGATCTGGCAAGGGCAGAGGTCTCACAGCGGGAGTCAGACCTTTTTCTCTCTGGCAACCTTGGGTTTAGCTGCTTTGTGCCCTGTGGGTACGCTGGAAGGACGCAGCCAAATTCCCAATCTCCTTCCCAAACTCCCACTGGGGCTGTCTGGCTGAGGGAGGGCAAGCCCCTCTCCCCATTCAGGCTGTATTTTGCCTGGGCTCTGTTTGCTGAGTGCCTGTATGCTGGGACAGCAGTTCTTGCTGTGCAGCAGCGACTCAAAGCCCCTCAGCACCCTTCTCTCTGCCTGGGGTGTCAGCAGCACCATCCTGCGGTGGTCTCTCCTGTGGCTTTGCTCAGTGCCCTCCGTGGGAATGGCAAAGGGTGGGCGTGCGGATCATGTGGGAGCGAGGAGACACTTTGTACTTGTGCAGAAAGGGTCTGGGGAAAGCTTCGAGTTCAATGCAGGGTGAGTACGTGCGCTAGAGGAGCGCAGATGGGGCGCGAGGGAGCAGTGGCTCTTCTGATGTGAGTTTTATGCTTTTCTTGTTCCCGTTAGCCTCGGTCACGGGGTGTGGGCTGGCAGGCTCTGTACTGGCGGGTCCCAGCTGCAGTGGTGTTGCAGGCAGGCGAGTGGTGACTTTTTCTTCCCCCTCCTCCTCTGATTCAGTGCAGAATTACTCAGCTGTGAGCACCAGCTCTTATTCAGATAAAATGCAAGATGGGTCAGATGACTGTACTCCCCTCTTCGGAGGACATCTGCATGGCACCAGGTACGCTGCGCTGAAATCTGATGGCTTGAATGAACAATGCAGGAGGCAGAGATGCAGTGGAGAGACACCTGATGACACCAGGCTGGGCTTCAGAGCCCAGAACCAACTTCCTCAGGCTCTAGTATCCCTTCGGTGCTTTGTGTGCCGGTGGGCAATGGAAGGGGTGTGTTTGATCCCATCTCAAAGCTCTGCTGTACCTCAGGTAGCCCAGTGAGCACGTAGACACGCTCCAGGTCGGTTATGCCCCGCTCGCTCTCCCACTGCATCATTTTTTTTTTTTTTTTTTTTTTTTTTTTTTTTTGCATTGCTTTGCCCCTCTGCTGTGCGAGAAGCGGCGTGCTTCGCCAGGCTGGTGGCACGCTCTCCGGCCTTCCTCGGGGCCTCACGCCAAGAGGTTGATTGGGAGCACTGCTGCTTCAGTTGACCGCTTGCTCTCAAAACCGTGTGCGTGGGACCTTGTTCTTCTGACAAGCAGGTGGGAAGCTGTTCTGAAAGCTAATGAATTGTTCCTTGCTCAGGTAGTTCTCTGCAAGGCTGGAAACTCATTTTTTAACACACGAATCCTTGGGAGCAGGAGTGTCCAGCTAAAGAAATCTCACACCCTGCTCCTCCTAGCGCCCTGCGGAGTGCGGTGACGTTGAGGGAGAAAATTACTAATTTCCTTTCTGGTTTTCTAATAGCTTAGCGGTACGTTTCACCTGGACAAATCCAAGCCTCTCTTTCCTCAGGATGTTTAAGCTGATTCATGAAGGATTAATTTGGTTGGGCCCAACCTGAGAAAAGCCTTCAAAAACGATAGCTTTGGGATCGGTGGGCAGGTCAGAGCTGCTGCTTTGAGCATTGCGGAAGGTGCAGAGCAGACCTGGACGTGACGGGCCGCCGGGGAAACCGGAGCGTGTAGGTTTTGCAGGTCTTGTGACAAATTAGTAACGGTGCCAGCTTATTTACTTACCGCAAATAGAAACTCCATGTAAATGCCAGAGAGCAGGGAGTAGCTCACCCCGGCAGCTGGGGGAGAGGAGTGACGGGAGGTCCCCTGCGTCACGCGGTGCAGGAGGAAGGCTCTACGCCCTGCTTGCACCTCTGTTTCCCCTTCGCCAAGTGGATGTGTCCTCTTTGGAGAGTTTGGTTTGAAAGGAGCTAATGGCAGCAGAGCTTTATCATTGAATTTCTGCTCCGTCAGATGTGTCGTTGTCCCGGCTGGGGCTGCGTGCTGTGAGACAGGCTGCTGAGCTAGCTGCCTTGTGGGACAGTTCCCTTTCTCTAATAAACAGGGGTAAAAGGTAATCTTCTTTAACCATAAATAACATTTCGGTTCTGAAATGTCTTGCTCCCTTCCCTTAGGTTAATACTACTTGTGTATCCACTCCTTATCTGTCTCCCGAATTATTTGAGCCACAGCCATGCCTGCAGCCTTGTGGAGGTGCTCGCCATGCCAGCACCTCTTGGGGTTACCTTGTTCAGCCCCCCCGAGCTTCTGAGATGGGACGAGCAGTCGGGGGACAGTTCCTTTGCACTACCCCATGCTCTAGGCACAATACGCATGGCTGCTTCCCTTGTATCTGCTTTACATCTAATTAAGTGGCTTGTTCTCTCCAACTGCTGGACCTTCAGTGATTTCTGTGGCTGTCCTCTTTTGGCGCATTAATCTCTCCAGTTTTGGGGTTTCTCCTGCATTCTTCCTTAAAATTGCCCGATGCCCAAGCAGAGGCTGGTGGTTGAGCCAGAGATCCACCTGGAGCTGCCCTGCACTGAGTGAAGGTGGCCAAAGCCCCTGCGGCTGCTCTTGCTCAGGTATATCCCTGTGAATAAATTTTTAGGGGGGGTAAGACAGTCCTACCCCTCCTTGCGTGACAGCCTTCCTGTTCTAGGAGTGGCCAAAATCCTTCCTAATCTGAGAGACCAAATGCATTTGTTTACTCAACCTTTACTAGAAGAGGGAGAGGCCTGACAGGAACGCAGCGGGCAGGGAAAGCCGCTGTCTTAAATAAATGAGTTTGCACTTTGAAATCACGCACGGTCCAGTTGCCGGGGCATTGTGTCTCAAGGCACTGGCACTAAGTGCTTAATAACCAAGAATTTGAAGCCTGCCAGTTGTAATAAAGGCTTCATCCCTCTAATGGCTTTTTTCCCATCCTTGGTCCCAGCTGCTTGGAGCAGAGGTAGGCGAGGCTTCTTCCCTTCCCTTCCCAGCCAGGTTGAAAGGCCTGGTCCTCGCTGCGCTCGACAGAAGCAGCAGCAGCCTAAGGGCATGTTTTGATTCTGTATTTGTGGGCTTTGATTCTGGGTTTTGATGGGTTTTTCTTTAAACTCTTGAGCTGTGGAGCGACTTACATTATTTTTTTTGTGTTGAGTAGAACCTCAAACTCCAGCCTTGCTTACCATCTCTGGAGCCGGCCCTACCCCAGCGTGCCTAATTCTGCTCCTACTCCTCAAACACCGATGAGGGCAGCAGGTTGTTTTACTGCTGGGGTGGTTTTGCTGTGCAGCCACCTTTGAGTAAACCCGTTCCGTTAGTGCTCGATCCCTTCGTTGTGCCATCCCTGTGAATAATGGATGAGAGCCATAATTAAGTGTCCATGTAACTAACCTAAACACAAAGTGCTTTGCAACACGTGACGCTGCCCCAGAGAGAGATTTCACTTGTTTTCTTTTTGCCAGACCTTCCAGGCTTTGGGAGAGGAGGGAAAAAGCAAACCCAAACCTGGAAGCCAAAGCGCTGAAAGCCCCTGAGGGCCTGTTGCATGGTCTTGTCACCCTCTTCCCTGGGCCTTGGAGGGCAAAGTGGCTCTTAAACTCCTTGTGAAGCACTTTAAAATTACTGCAAGAGCTGCATTGCTCGTTGGATTCGGTCTGACCGCCTGCCTTGGCTCTTAGCAAAGCGTGAGCCAGACCTGAGGATGAATTCAGCTTCTTGACTGGCTTGTCTCAAACAACGGCTGAACTTTCAACCTCCGACCACTTATTAAAATTAAAGTGGAAAACGTAATCTGATTGTCAGCGGTCCTGGCTGGTGCCTCCCGCTCCTTCTTGACAGCACGGTTGTGTTTCGCAGTACTGACATCACGGGGAGCCAGCACGTGGCTGCAGACGGGGCAGAGACGGGGGAATTATTATTCTGAAGGGACAGGCCAGGCTCTCGCTGTCTCGCTGGAGGTCAGGGCCGACGTCTCCTCTGATAAAGTGAGGTCAGTGCTGCATTAGCTACAGAAGTGAGGTGCCTGTTCCTGTTCAAGCGGGGTTCCCTGCTCCTGTAAGGGATAGTTGGACCCCTCTGCCTTACGAAGGCATAAGGCTGGAGGTGACCTGGTCCTTTCTCTGTTCCAGGAAGAGAAGGAGAAGCGGCGGCTGGAGCAGCTGGAGCGCAAGAAGGAGCTGCAGCGCCTGCTGGAGGAGGAAGACTCGAAGCTGAAAGGGAAGTCACCCAAGCAGGTCACTCCGGGCAAAGTCACCAGGGCCCAGATCGAGGAGACGATCAGGAAAGACCAGCAGCAGAAGGAGAACGCAGATACAGGTTTGGTGGCACCACAGAAAGGCCCTGGGGAGCGGGAAGTGGGGCTGTTCCTTTTTCACCTACTGTCGCTGAAGGACGAGGTGTCTGGAAAGCCAGAGCTGCCCGCAGCTATTCCGTGCTGCGTGCTTTGCCGTGTCTGTGTCTAACACCCAGACAGGGGGGAAAAAGAAACCTCCTGTCACCTTGAGGTGGAGAAACAGAGCCACAGAGCAGGCAACTCTTCTCTTCCAGGACTGGGACTGCGCTCTGGCTGAGTTTTCTCAGCACTTTCTTCAGAGTGCTTTGCAATCCCTCTTCTGAGGGTTTTGCACAGGCTGGATTCGACATTAAAGGTTCTCCCTTTCCCCCCCTCCCTGTGCAGTGGAGAAGGAGAAGACTCACTTGGAGGTCCCCTTGGAAGAGAACATCAACAGAAGGGTCCTGGAGGAAGGATCGGTGGAGGCCAGGACGATTGAAGATGCCATTGCTGTCCTCAGGTACGTGGCCATATCACAGCAGCACTCTCCTTTGAAGGTGTCGCTCTCCTTACGAGAAATTCTTGCAGGCAGACACTCCCTCCCCCAGAACTGGCTTCCTTTGACGCTTTGGCTGGGACTTTTCTAATCTCGACAGCAAGAACAGGACACATTCCCTGCCCTGTTGTTCTGTGGAGAGTGTTTGAAGTGGGTAGGGGAAGTATCACGGGGTTTTCCGCTTTATCGCCCAAGTTGTTCTGTACGCACTTGGTTGCGCTGACAGGGGATCAGAGCGGGGCGAGTGGCTGGTGCCTGCGGGAGGTGTCTCTGATGCACGTCTCCCTCTGAATTCCCTCCCGGCAGTGTTGCCAATGATCTGGACCGGCACCCCGAGCGCCGGATGAAAGCTGCCTTCACAGCTTTTGAAGAGGTCAATCTGCCACGCCTGAAGCAAGAGAACCCCAACATGCGCCTGTCCCAGCTCAAGCAGCTCCTCAAGAAGGAGTGGATGAAGTCTCCAGAAAACCCCATGAACCAGAGGCACAAAGCTTACAACAGCCAAAAGTAGAACTAGAGCTGGTCGTCCCCCACGGACAGTGGGCTGGAGCCCCAGGGCTCCGCTCGGATGAAAACAGGAGACACGAGGAACCTCCTCTCCTTTTGTTTCCCTCCCTCGCCCCCCACTTTCCGTCTTTCTCTGTTCTTGGATTGAAGAGAAGCACGAGGCCACAGCTCGCCTCGGGGCCCTGCAGCCTCCTGCCACCTTCGCTGGTGGCCTTGTGTCCCCCCCCCCCCCCCCCCACGTCCTCACCCCTCCGCAGGCAGCTGGTGCAGAGCGACCTGGACGGACTAACACTACCTTCACACTTCCACATTCAGTTGTCTTAAAAAAATCAGCCACTAACTCGTTTCCAGACCTTCAGCATGGGCAGCGCTTGCGAGGTGCAACCACGCCTGTCGAGGTAGGGACCCCCCCCGGCCGCTGGCTACACCGTGCGTTCACCCCCTCCCAGCCTGGACCTGAGCCAAACCGCAGTCATCCCGGTCTCTTGCCGTGGCTGCGCCGCGCCTTCGTGCTCCGCGGGGTGAAGTTTTGCAACCGTTCACGAGGAAGGCACGTGGCCTCTGTTGCTTGCGTCATCCTCGCTGCTGGCATATCCCTGAAGAGATTCCCGACTGGGATCGCTCTTGGCCCTGCCTGCTGCCGGCCGCCCCTCTCTTGATCTCGCCTGGCCGTGTGTTAGGTGGGGAGGAGGAACCACAGCGGGGGCAGAAGCTCTGTCGGTGCGGCGTTGTGAGGAAGAGAGGAAATACAACCTTCCATCGTCAGAGGGGAACGGGGGACATAACGCAGCCCAGCGTGGTTCCTGCCCCCCTGTCTGCGCAGGACACTGGGGCCAGACTGCTCTGCGTGACTTTCCCACTGGCCTTGCCCAGAGCCTCCCACGCTGCTGGTGGGACAGGAGGGTTCCTGGAGGGGCTGCAACCCCGCGCTACCCAAGAGCTGCCCCCAGAAGGGAAGCTGCTGCTTCTCCCATTGCTTCTTCCCCTGCCTGCTCCCAGGCTCGGGCGAGAAAGCGCCCTGGGGGCCTGTGGAAGGGAGACTGTGGGCTCAGCAGCTTCCCCGGCCGCTGGACCCAGGGCACAAACCTGGCTGTGCCGCCACTGCTCCCCTTCGGCCGCAGCCCCGTGGTCTCGCCGCTGGCCCAGCCAAAAAGAAATGGGTGAGCCCCCTCGGGAGGGCTGCGGCAGCACCCGGGCAGGGCTGCGAGGCTGAGCCCCGAGCCGCGGCGGGGCCCTGCCCCTCGCTGGAGCAGGCACTTGGGTTTTCCTCTCTTCCCTCTCCCCTTTCCCATCTCTTCTGCTCTCCTTTGGGGGTGAAATTCTTTCCGAAGGTCTAAACCCTCGACCAGGCAGCGGCTCCCTTACGTCGGTGCTTACCAAGACAAGCTGAGGGCTGGCGGGGCAGCCCCCTGGGCTTCTGGGCTTACCGAGCACTTGGGGTTCGCCCCCAGCCCTGTTGTGGGCAGCGTTGGGCCTCTACCCACCCCCCCGCCCCCCCAGCAAGCAGGCGGGAGGCTCGCAGGAGTCCTGGAGGCATTTGCACTTTGGTGGTGAAGGGGTTTGGCGAGACGATTGCTCTGTTTTTGGGGCGCTCCCCAGCCCTCGCTGCACCCTGCTTGCAGACCAGGCTGAAGGAGCTGGGCTGGCCCCTGTCACCGTGTGTCCCCCCCCCCCGCACCCCCCCCCTTGCTTGCACAAGCCCAGCTGCGAAAGACAGGGAGGAACGCACTGTCCCCCCACCCCATCTCCCCCTTCTGTGAGAAGTTTGTTGTGTTTGAACCCAATTAAACATTAAAAAAATCCCCAAACCCTGTTAATTGGGGAGGGACTGACAGCCCGGGGTGGGGAGGGGGGGGGCCGGTTCCTCCCCTGAAATGTGGGGTTGGTTTCATGGTTCCTGCGCAGATCGGGGAGGTCTTGGGGGGGCCCCCCTTGGCCTTGCATTAGGGAGCCCAGGTGAGTGTTCCCCTCTTCCCCCCCCCGGGGGTGCCCCCTGCTGCCCCCCCCCCCCGTGGGCAGAGGCCTCCTGCTCCCCACAGCCCTGGTTTGTGCCCCCCCCCCCCCCCCCTCTTCCTCCTCCTCCTTCCCTCCCCCCCCGCTGGGCACTGCGGCAGTTTTGTTGGGGGGGGGGGGGGGGGGTGTCCAGCTGGGCTGGGGGGGCTGCGGTGTGCAGCCCCAGGGGAAGGGGAGCCCCCCCGATGCAGGGGACCCCCCCTGCGGGCTTGGGGGGGGGGGGGGCTAATGGGGGCTCCCCCCCCCGGGGGAAAGGGGGGGGTGGGGGAACCCCTCCAGCGTGGGGGGGTTCCCCAGTTGCAAAGAAGGGATTTGGGGGGGGGAATCCCCCCCCCAGTGCAAGTGCGGGGTTAACGCGCCCCCCCTCCCCCCCCCCATTGCAGGGGCGAGGCGGGGAATCCCGCGGTGCGGGCGGGATCTCCGGGGAAGGAAGGGGTTAACGGGGGGGGGGGGGCACCCCCCCGCTGCAGGGCGGGGGTCCCGGTGCCGCCGCTCCCCCCCCCCCCCGCCCCCCCCCAGCGAAGCGGCTGCCGGGGGCTCCGTGCCCGCGGCGGAGGGGGGAGGGATTCCCCGCCCCCGCCCCTCCGGGGATTCCCCCTCCCGATCCATGCCCCCCCCCATCCCGGTGCGGGGGGAGCCCGAGCTCGCGCGGGGGGGCGGGGGGGGGCGCTGCCATGGCAACGGGCTGCTCCGCTGCGGAGGCGGGGGAACCCGCGGGGGGGGGAGGGGGGGGGGTCAGCGGTCCTCGGGTCGACGCGCAGGCTTGCCCGGGCATCCCGCGGGATCGGGTCCCCCCCCGGATCGGGCATCCCCCCCCCCGCACCGGGCATCCCCCCCCCCCGCATCGGGCATCCCCCCGCATCGGGCATCCCCCCCGCATCGGGCATCCCCCCGCACCGGGCATCCCCCCCCCCAGTACCGGGCATTCCCCCCATCCCCCCGCACCGGGCATCCCCTCCCGTGCCCCCCCCGCCCCCCGCAGCCCCTCCCCGTGCACAATGCACCCCCTCTGCAGCACGCGCTGCACCATGCCCCCCCCCCGCAATGCACGCCCCCCCCTGCACCACGCAGCCCCCCCCACATCGCCCCTGCACCTCGCAGCCCTCCGGGCACCTCTATGCCTGCCCCCCCCCGCACCCCCCCCCCCGCAACCGCCCTCCCTGCACGCCTGCACACAAAGCCGTGCGTGCAACGCCTTGCACAGGCACGCACACAAAGCCGTGCGTGCACCCTTTGCACACGCGTGCACACAAAGCCATGCGTGCAACCCCTTGCACACACAAAGCCGTGTGTGCACCCCTTTGCACACGCACGCACACAAAGCCGTGTGTGCACCTTTGCAACCACGCCACAAGCGCGTGCACCCTTGCACACGCACGCACACAAAGCCATGCGTGCAACCCCTTGCCACACAACGTGTGGCACCCTTTGCACACGCACGCACACAAAGCCGTGTGGCACCCTGCACACGCACGCCACTGTGTTTTACCCCCCCACACAACACAAAGAGCCCCCCGCGTGTGCACACTGCAACCCCTACAGCCGTGCGCGGTACATACACACATCCCCGCGCACGCACACCCAGCCCTGCTCTCCCACCCCCCCCTGCACCCCCGCGCCACCCCGCGGCCCCCGTGCACGCCCGCTGTGCACACTCGCATGCCTTCCCCGGTGCAGGGTGCTTGCACACGCGTGTGCCCCGCTGCTGCCCGCAGCTCTCTGGCTTGACAAAGGGAGCGGGGCGGGGGGGGGGGGGGGAGGCTGCAGGCAGGCGGGCAGCACCCCCACCCCCCCTCAGCCCCCCAGTGCTGCCCACCGCAGCCCACCCAGCGTGGGTGCGATGCGCGCCAAATCCGGGGGCTTGCTCAGGGGGTGCCACCCTGACACACCCACCCCCCCCGGCCCGGGGTCTGGGGGGTCCTGGTTCCCCACCGGTGGCAATTGCATCCCTGGGGGGGCCACATGCCAGCCGGGCACGATGCTGAGGGGTGCGGGCCCATGGTCCCCGTGCCACCCTGGGTGCTGGGCCCTGCTCACGCGCCCAGGCCAGCCGCGGGGGGCTGCTTTCGGTGCAACCGGGGGCTACCGAGGGCACCGCGGCTGGGTCAGAGCCACCGCAGCTCCCGCTTTCCGCTGCCCCGGGGGGCACGGGGGGGGGGGGGGGGGCGGGGGGGCCCCCGGGGCCGGGGGGAAATTTAGCTGCAGACAATAGCTGCGGTGGCCGGGGCGGCGGGGAGGAACCGGGAGCGGGTGTGCGCGGCTGCGCGTGTGAGCGGAATAGCAACGCCGCCGCATCGCTGCCCCGGCAGCCCCGCACACGCCGCCTGCGCGCTGGGGAAACCGAGGCACAGAGCGGCGGCGTGGGGCCAGGCGGGACCGTGGGGCCAGAGCCGAGGCACCCGGCCACCCCCGGCCCCCAGCTCGGCCGGTTGGGCCAGCGGAGCCTCCCGGCAGCCCGGGCTCACCGCCGCGCCAGCACGTGCCGACGCCAGGCCATGGTCACCGGTGGCAGCGCTCGAGGGGAGCGGAGGCCGGGGTCTGCCTGCAGGTGGGTGCAGTGGGGGGGGGTGGGGGGGGTGGGCTGGGGACCCCCCCCTCTGCTCCTGGGGACCTGCTGGTGCTGGGGAACCCCCTGACTCCTGGGGACTCCCCTGACTCCTGGGGATCCCCCAGCTCCTCGCCCCCCCCCGGCTCGTGGGGACCCCCCAGTGTGGCAAGGATGGAGCGGGGCAGCAGGGGGCTGCTGGGGGGGAACACGGCTCTTTGGGAAGGGGAGGCCACAGGGGGGGGGGGGGGGGCTGACCCGAGGGCACCCCGAGGCTCTGGGGGTGCAGTGCCCGTTTGGCTGCTCCAGCTCCCACCCGCTGTGCACCCCGCAGCCCCTGGCACGGGGGGACCCCGCGGGGCTAAAAATATCGCCTCCCCCGTCCTCCGCCAGCGCCGCGGCCTCAAGGTCACTGCCCGTCATGGCAGGGCCGGGGGGGACGTGGGGGCGTGGGGCGGGGGGGCGCCGCCCGCCCCGCGCCCCCCCCGCCGCCGGCCGTGGCAGGTGAGCGGGCGCCGGGGTGGCAGCGGTGGGGACCCCAGGGATGGCTTCCCCCAGCCGTGGCCGGGTGCCGGGCTGTGGGGACGCCGGGGACGCCGGGGATGCCGGGGATGCCCTGCCTGTGGCGGATCGGCTGCTCTGGGCAAGCCCCAGCTGCCGGAGTCAGGGGATGGCGGGGGGGACTCTGTCCTCGGGGACGGTGTGGCTGCAGGGACGGGAACTGCGAGGCTGTGAAGGGGAGCGCGGCCAAGCGGGTCGCGGGGCCAGGGGGCCTCGGGGCTCCCCGGCGTCAGGGTCCGGCTGCTGGCACAGCCCTGGTGGGACGTGGCTCTGGCTGGGGGAACCAGCCCTGCCCTGCACCCAGCTCAGCACCCACCAAAACCAGAGAGACCCCCCATGCCGTGAACAGCCTCGGTCAATCCGGCTGTGACACCGGGAGCTGGCCATGCTGGGGTGGCGCAGCCAGGGAGGCACCGGGGCTGGGGGGAGCTCGGCCCGGATGCCGTGCCGGGGCCGTGCGCGGTGTTTGCCGGTGCAAAATCCGGGGGTGGGCACCCGGGGCTCCCGACAGGTTCTGGCATCACGCGGTGCTCGTGGCCTCGATGTGCCAGGGAGTGCCCGGTGTGCTGTGGTGCAGCCGTCAAGGCTGTGGGTGCACAGCGCAGGGCCCCCCCACCACCACCCCTCGACCTTCCCAGTGACCTTGGGCTGCCCCCGGGGACCCTTGTGCGGGGCTGGGGGCCCGGGGGCACTGCCACAGCGGTGGGGACCACCGCCCCACGCTGCGGGGACGGGGCTCTCCAAGGGTGCTTGTGAGGTTTTGGGGAACCCCCCTCCCCAAGGGGCTTGCGGCAGTCCCGGGGACAGCGGGGACACCCGCGTCCCCCCCAGGCAGGGGGTCCATCGCAATCCGGCGGGGGCAGCCAGGCGGAGCGGCTTTGTCCTTCGGCTGAGCCGAGCCACGTGGGGGAGGCGGCAGGCGAACCCGGCGCAGCGGCTTTGTCTGGGGACGGTGGCGTGGTGGCGGTGGAGGGGGGGCGTGGGGAGCCTGACCCCCCTCCCCCCCAGGCTCTGCAGCACCCCCCACCCCAGCCCTGGGCACCCCCTCGGCCCCGCGCAGGTAGGGCGTCCCTGGGCGCGTGTCCCCTCCGAGGTGGGAGGGATGGGGACGGGATCCCCCTTGGGCTGGGGGGGCTGGGGGGGCCTGGCTGCCTCCGCCAGCCCCGGGAAGGCCGGTGTGGCCCCCGCCATCCCTCTGGGGCCCGATCCAGTCCCCAGGGCGTCTTGTTGGGGCTCGGGGGAGGGTTTTTCTCAGGGAGACCCCGGACAAGCCGGGGATTCCCCTGCGTTGCAGCGGGGCTGGGGAGGTTCGGGTGTCCCCGCGTGTCCCTGTGCGTGTGCCAGCCCGCGTGCCTCCCCCTGTGCCGTGGGACCCTCAGACACCCCACAGCCCCGCGAGTGGGAATGGGCCAGATCCTGAGGGGGGGCAAATCCTCCCAGTGCTGGGCTCAGCCCCTTTGCACCAGCCCTGATGTGCCGGGACAGGCGCAGGGAGGGGGACAGGGGCCTGGCTGCTGGCATCACCGGGGGTCCCATGGTGGCAGGGCTTGACTGAGCCATCCTGGTGCTCTTTGGGAGCCCGGTGGCCTCGTGCCGGTGCCTCTGCCAGCCCCAGGGGACTCAGAGGGTCCTGTGCCCCCCCAAATCACGCTCAGCCCCCCCTGCCCTGCCCTCGGAGGGCAGCGGTGGTGGCAAATGCCCCATCCAGCCCCGTGCCAGTGGGTGGGCAGCAGCGTTTGCGGGGGCCGGGGGCTCCTGCCGGCACCGACAGATGCTCTCCAGCCTGGGACATATGGCCAGGGCTTGGCGGCGGCGGGAGCGGTGGCCTCCCGAGGAACAGGGGCCACCGCGAGGGATTTGGGGGGACAGGGGGGGCTGCAAGGGGGCTGATGCACTTTGTGTACCCGGCAAGCCCCAAATCCCCGTGCCGGCTGGCAGGGAGTCCCTGCAGCCCCGGGTGGGGGGCACAGTGTGGGTCCCACCACCCCGAGCACCCCATCCCCGGCCCGCGGGGGGCCCCGGTTCCCCAGCCCCCCGGCAGGGCCGTGGCCATGCCACCCGGCTGCTGGCGTGGGGCCCGCAGGCATGGCCCCGGCAGCAACCGCAGCTCCCCAAATTCCTGCCCCGCCCTCCCCGGGACCGCGATTCCCAGGCAGGAATTAGAGAGCGGGTAATAAATAAATCACCAGCCGGGAATCTTTCGGCTGCCCGCCTCTATTTTTAGCTGCACCCTCCTCCTCTGCAGTTGCTCCCAGGCAGCTCGCTGCTCCGGGGCACGGGGGGGGGGGGGTCCCGCTGGCACCCTACAACCTCCCTCAGGGCACCAGGGGCTGCTGCAGCCTGGCCCTGCAGGGGTTAAACCCCCCCCCCCCCATTGTCCCCCCCTTCGGGCAGGGGCAAGGGGATGCTGCCCCAGCCAGGGTCCCCCTCGGGACCCTTCTGCCCGTTCCCCAGTGTCCCCATCCCTCCCCAGCTGAGGGTCCTTCCCCGGCCAGCTCCCCCCTCTAAAGCCCGTGCCCCCCCTGCAGGGGGGGCGGGAGCACCCTGTGGCCGTGCCAAGACACCCGGGCTGCAGCGGTGGGCGTCCTGCTGCCGCATCGCCGCCAACCTCCCGGCGCGGGAGCTGCCGAGAGCGGGGACGCTCGGGGCCCTTGCTCAAGGACATCGGGTGGCCGTGACCAGCAGCCCTGACCGGGGAGGACCTGCCACCTCCCCGGCCCCGCGGCGGGGCCATGGAGGACCACACTCAGTGCCCCTGCGCCGTGCATCCCACCAGAGCATCCCTGGGGATGCAGCCACCGGCCGTGGTGTCCCCATGGGGACAGGGACCCCGCGGGGCTTCGCAGCTTTAATCAACCCTCCGGGCGCTGAGCCCCGCCAGCGAGGGCCCTGTTGGTGTCCTGGCAGGGGAAAGATTTAATAAGGCCCATTTACGTTGCCATTGATAACAGCTATTAGTGAAATGACCACGGAGCGATGGTTAATAAAATATTTACTGTCATCCACCTGGGAGGGCCCCGGGGGCAGCGTCACAGACCCCATTTGAGGTGCCAAAAAGTTTGCCGGGCCCTGGCACGGCTCTGGCATCTCCGGCACCTCTGTGACGAAAGGGGGCTTGGGGCCGGCAGCCCCGGGAAACCAGGGAAACCTCCGCCCTGCCCGCTGCGTATTTTTCTCCCCAACCGAGTATTAAAAAGAAATCGGAGCCCATTTTCCTGCAATAAATTTGGCAGAATGGAAAGAAAATGATCTGGCTCTGGAGGGGAGCCAGCGGCCCCGGATGCTCACCGGGGAGCAGCTGGGCGCTGGAGCCCGGCCACGCAGCCTCCGCTCCCGTAGGTCGCAGGAAAGCATCGTCCCTGGCTCCGGTGCCTCCCGCAGGGGATGGGCAAAGGGACCCAAAGCCCTGCTGGCCCCCAGGCGTGGGGGGATGCTGGCAGCGGCAGCCCCAGCACGGGGGGGCGTCCCCGCACCGGGGGGCAGGGGGGGTGCAGGCGTGGTGGTGGCGGTGGCAATGGGGGTACCGATGCCGGTTGTTCGGGGTTTTAGCCAGGATGGGCTGCAGCAGAACTTGGGTGCTTGGAGGCCTGAAATCTGGGGAGCAGCCACCCTCGGGGGTACAGCCCCGCTGCAGGGCCGGGGGGGAGGCTGCGGGGACCCCCAACTCCCCCGTGCAAGGAGCGACCTGCCCTGGCCTGGCGCTCCGGCCGGGATGGCGCTGCCGGTGCGGTTTGGTACCATGGGCTCCGGGCGGTGATTTTTGAGGCCCCGTTGTGCAATGGGGCTGTTGCCGGGGGTCCGTGCCGGGGGTCTGTGCGGGGGTCTGCCGGGGGGGGGGCTCACTGCTGTGGGACCCCCGGTGTGACAGGGCTGCTGGTGCCGGGGGGCTGCGCCGGCTCCCCACGCCCCGGCCCCCGCGGCCGGCCGCAGACCCCCTGCCCCGGGCCCCCCCCCCTGACAAACCCACACCCAAATGCTGCAGCCCCGCCAAGCCCCCACTCGCCCACCCTGGCTGTCATGGGGGGACTTGGTGCGGCACCGGCTGCCCCCCCCCGCCTATGGCTCCGCTGCTGCCCCCCGGGCGATGGTGCCAGGGTGGGTGTGGGGGCTCTGGGGGTTCCTGGCATGGCGGCCGGGGGGTTTAGGGACCCCGCTAATGCCACGTCTCCTCTCTGGCCAGGCGTGGAGGGAAGCCCATGGCACCCGGACCCCCGGACCCCCCCAGCGCCAAGCCCCGGCCCCGCAGCCCCTAACGCCCCGAGCCCCCCCCCGGCCGGCCCCGGGGAGCCTGAGCAGGTAGGGGGGTGCGGGGGGCCGGGGCGGGCAGGGCTGGGGGTGCAGGGAGCTGCTGTGGTGTTGGGGGGGGTCACAGGGGGGCTGAGGGTGCGTTGGGGGCCTGGGGGGTGGAGGCGCGGATTCGGGGGGCGTGGAGGGGACGCACTGGGGGGGGCACAGGGGGGTGCTGGGGTTTGGGGTGCAGGGGACCAGTGCAGTGGGGGGGGCCGGGGCGTGTACGGGGGGGGAGCTGGGGGTGCCATGGCGGGGTGGGGGGTGTGGCGGGGGGATGGGCGGGGGGTGCCGGGGGTGCGGAGGGGGGGTCGGGGGCGGGGGGTCTCAGGGGGCGCACGGGGGGGGCCGGGGGGGGGGGGGGGGGGGGGGTGTTGGGCGCGCTGGGGGGCGGGGTCAGAGCTGGGGGTGTGCCGAAGGGCGTGGCGTGGTACTCGTCACGGGGGGCGTGGGCGGTCTCCGCCAATGAGGCGCCCCCGCCCCGCCCCCGCCCCGCCCACTGGCGCTCCGCTCCCGCCGCCGCGCGCCCCCGGGACCGAGCCGGGCTGCGGCGGCGGCGGCGGCGCGGCCCCGGCCCGGCCCGGCGGCAGGTAACGGGTAACGGGCAACGGGCCGGGCCGGGTGGGGTTGAGCCGAGCCGAGCCGAGCCGAGCCTGCCGGACGCTCCGGCACCGGGAGCCCCGGGGACGGCGGGGGGGTCGGCGGGGACGCGCAGCTGCAGCTCGTTACCGGAGCCGTCCCGGGGCTGCGGGCACGGGCCAGCGCCGGGTACCGGGGGGCACCATGGGGGCGGACCCGTCCTGCCCTCGCGGCTACCCCGGGGGGCGTCCCCCCGGGCTGGCCGCCCCCCCCCGGGCAAACACGTCCTCCCCCGGGCAGGGCAGGCCGCGGTCGAGGCCGGCACATGGACACCACGTGCCCCGTCAGGCATTGCCCGGTGGGAAGGTGCCCGATCCCGGCTCCCCGGGGACCCCCCCACCCACTCGCCCCCCGCCCGACGCCGTCCCCTCTCCCGCAGGTCGCCCCCGCGCCGCTGAGCCATGCGGGATCGCCCGGCCCCTTCCCCGCCAGAGCCATGAGCGGCTGCCGGTACAATGGGGGGGTGGCACGGCCCCGGGGCCCCCTGAGCGCCTCTGCCTGCACCCTGCACCCGCTGGAGGGTGAGACCCAGCCGCTGCGGCCCCGCCGTCCCCCCGGCCTCGAGGTGGTGGTCTCGCAGCCAGAGCAGCCCAGGGGTGCGGATCCCAGCCCGACAGCGGCCCCCGGGCAGGATGTGGCTGAGGAGCGGGGACGGGGACCCCGGAGGAACCAGAACATCGGGTACAAGCTGGGGCACCGGCGAGCCCTCTTCGAGAAGCGGAAGCGCCTCAGCGACTACGCCCTCATCTTCGGGATGTTCGGCATCGTGGTCATGGTCACGGAGACGGAGCTGTCCTGGGGGGTCTACACCAAGGTAGGGGGTGTGGTGGGTGGGCGGGAGGGGGGCCGGGGAGGGGGGGGGTTGGCTGGGCTCATGCTGCCCGCTCCCCTCGCAGGAGTCATCGTATTCGTTTGCACTGAAATGCCTTATCAGCCTCTCGACCGTCATCCTCCTGGGGCTCATCATCATGTACCACGCCAGGGGACCGGAGGGGCACCCCCGGGGGTGCGGGGCCTGCGCCCCGGGGGCCCGACCTACGAGCGCATCTTCTTCATCGCCCTGGAGCTGATCGTCTGTGCCATCCACCCCATCCCCGGCCAGTACCTCTTCACCTGGACGGCGCGGTTGGCCTTCACCTACGCCGCCTCGGTGGCCGACGCCGACGTGGACATCATCCTCTCCATCCCCATGTTCCTGCGGCTGTACCTGATCGGGCGCGTCATGCTGCTGCACAGCAAGCTCTTCACCGACGCCTCCTCCCGCAGCATCGGTGCCCTCAACAAGATCAACTTCAATACCCGCTTCGTCATGAAGACCCTCATGACCATCTGCCCCGGCACTGTCCTCCTCGTCTTCAGCATCTCCTCCTGGATCATCGCTGCCTGGACGGTCCGCGTCTGTGAGAGGTACGTGGGGCGCTCCCCCCCCGGCGCTCTTGACGGGGGGGTGCAGGGCTGGGGTGCAGCTGAGGACACACGGTGCAGACCCTGGAGGGGCTGGGGGGAGAGAAGAGGTCCCTTGGAGAAGAGGTCCCTGCTCTCTGGGCAGAGCCTCTCCGGTGGGACCCTCATGCCCTGGGTGGTGGCCACAATGGTTTCACCAAACCAAAACCACTGGCCGAGGCGAGGTGGGGGTGGCTGGACCTCCAGGCTGTCCCCAGACCTCTCCCGAGCCCCCCTGGGACGTGGCAGGAACCCCGCTCTGCCGTGGCTCCGGCCGGGGGAAGCCGGGGGCCTCACAAAGGGGTCCGAGCCTGCACGCAGGATGTGGCCCGTGCTCCTCAGCTGTGCCCACCGGGATGCCGGGGCCGGGATGCCCGTGCCGGTGCCCTGCCCGTGCTCGCCCCTTCTCGGCCGCTCCCCCGGGACACGCATTAACTGCTCTTGTTTTCCCTCCCTGACCGCTCTGCTGCTCGCAGGGACAAACTGTGAGTCACCGTAGGGACCGGCAGCGCGTCCTGCACGGGACGTCCCCCCCGCCCCAGGCTTGTGCTACCCAGAATTTAGGATTAGCTGCAGCCAGCGGGTGGGGGGGTCAAGGCGGGGGGGCTGCCCAGGCCGGAGCAAAGGAGGCGTGGGCATGGAAAGGGGTCGGAGCCCTTTTCCACTTGGAACCTCAGGGGCTGCTTTCCACCCCCCCACGCCCCCCAGCTCGGGGGGCTGTGGTGCCCAGCCTGGCTGTGGGCACGAGCCGGGGGTCCCTTCGCAGCGTGTGGGGGGCTGGGCCATGGGTTCTTCTGCCGCGGCTCTCGGGGCACTCTCGGAGCGGTGGGCTTGCTGCAGGAATCGCTGCGGGTCCCGGGGCGACCCTGGAGGGGGAAACCCCGGCAAGGAGCGGAGCCGAGCCAGAGCAGCCAGGAAGGAGCTGCTGGAGTGTTCTTATTTGCAGCCGGAGGCTTCGGCTGATTCTCCGGGGGGCTTTTGCTCCGCTCTGCCTGTCGCCGTTGCTCGGTGTTTCCCCTCCTTAACGTGCACAGTCCGGGTGCGTTGAAGGAGCCCCGGCTGCTCCCTGGGAGGCTGGAGGGGAGCGGGGAGCAGCACAGCCCCCGCTGTCCCAGGGAGCATCGCCGTGGGGTGACGTCCTCGCTGCCAGCCCGCCGCATGGTGCCCCCCAGCATTGCCCCGCCACATCCCTCAGTGCCGGTTGAGGTTCCAAGCCCAAACCGTGCGGTTCTGCCGGGGGGGCCGGGTGGAGGGACGCAGCAATCCTAAATTCCTCACACGCTTGAGTCCACCCCAGCTTGCTCCCATCTCCTCCCTTCCCTTTTCTCACCCCGGTTTCCCCAGCTCCCCGCTGGTCCCCGCATGCCCCCGTCCCACTGCCTGGCTTGGCTGCACCCAGCGCCTGGCCCCGCTGCTCTGCGCCCCCCCAGCCAGGCTCGTCCCGGCGAGTGGCGGGGCCCATGTCCGGGGGTCTCTTGGGGTGGGGGGGGGTGTGGGGGGCACAGCCATCTGCATTCGTGGTGTTGGCCACGAAATCTCAAAGCACAGTGTCCCCCGCTCCCCCCGCAGTGGCGCCTCGGGGGCCCTTCGTAGCCCTGGGCTTGCTCAGGGGGCAGTTTGCCAGGGTGGCCCCCCCAGGGGCTTGTGGGGCGAGGGGTCCTCTGCTCCGGCTGGGTCTGTGCAGCCGTCCCCGGCTCCGCAGAGACCGGGCGTCCCCTCCCCGGGGGGGTCCAGTGGTCACATCCGTGTCCTGTGCTTTGAGATCTCTGGGGGAGCTTCAGGAGGATGGAGGTTGCTGCCAGAGGGGGGGGGGGTGTGCTGCTCCGCACCCATCACCTCCTTATCCTCATCCAGCAGCCCCTCCCGCCCCCGAGCCAGCCCTGCTCCCAGGGGTCACAGCCACCCCGGGGCTCCCCTCCTCCCTGATGCCTGTGTCTGGAGTGGCCATGCCTGGTGTCCCCAGGGTGTCCCCAGCTTCTGTGGGGCCCTGCCTGCCAGCGGTGCAGCTGGGGGCTCGGGGACTCTCCCGCCTGCAGCCAACGGATGGGAAAGCGGCTAAAAACCGTGGTGCTGGGGGGGTGGGGGGGTGGCACATGGCGAGGCTGGGACCATGCGGTGACAGTGGCTGCGCTTGGCCCCGGGCAGGTACCACGACAAGCAGGAGGTGAACCAGCAACTTCTTGGGGGCCATGTGGCTGATCTCCATCACCTTCCTCTCCATCGGCTACGGGGACATGGTGCCGCACACCTACTGCGGGAAGGGCGTCTGTCTGCTCACTGGCATCATGGTGAGTGCCGGGGGGGGGGGGGGCTGGGATGGGGGGGGGCTCCTGCGCCCCCGCTCCGGCCGCTGCCCCACAGCGGGGCCCTCTGCCCGCAGGGTGCCGGCTGCACCGCTCTGGTTGTCGCTGTCGTTGCCAGAAAGCTAGAGCTCACCAAAGCGGAGAAACACGTGCACAACTTCATGATGGATACACAGCTAACGAAGCGGGTAAGACCCCCACCCCCGGTGCCGTCCCCCTCCCTGGCCCCAGCAGGCACCGCAGCCGACCCCATCCCTGATCCCCCCCCACTTTCTGTTGCTTCCAGGTGAAAAATGCTGCTGCCAACGTACTCAGGGAAACGTGGCTCATCTACAAACACACCAAGCTGGTGAAGAAGATCGACCATGCCAAAGTTCGGAAACACCAGCGTAAGTTCCTCCAAGCCATCCATCAGTAAGTGCCAAACCTTTACCTGCTTCCTACCAGGAGGTTTTTTTTTTTCCCCCCATGGTGGCTTCCGAAGGAAAGCCGGGCGTTTCCTCCCCCCTTGTGCCCGCCTTGCCTGGACCCCCAGGTTGGCACCCAGCTGGTCCCTGTCCCTGCTGCAGGGATGCTGTCCCGCCGGGTGAGGACCCCCATGGTGCTGGGGTGACCCCCGGGGGTACCCGATCGATGAGGCTTGGTGTCACCGCGTCGGCCACCCGGCTTCACCCGCATCGGGGAGCGGGGCCCAGGGCTGTGAGCCCCTGGCCACCTCCTGCTGGGGAGGGTGGGGGGTGGACACACCAAGGGGCACCCGAGGCCGGGGGGGCCGTGCTGCGGCTGCTGTTGTCTCCCTGCGCTCTTCATGGTGGAATTAAACCCGCTGTTGTGTTTTGTCTCTGTTCTGCCCCCTCCCTGCAGAGCTCAGAAGTAAGTTGCCCCGCGCGGCCGCTCCTCTCCTCCGTCTGCTCCCGTGTGCATGGGCTTGTCACTGCAATCTGGGGGGGGACGACACGGGGGGGCGGCGGCGCCCCCCGGGGGGGGGGGGGGGGGGGGCTCCCCCATGTCTGCGCAGGTTGAGGAGCGTGAAGATGGAGCAGCGGAAGCTGAATGACCAGGCCAACACGCTGGTGGACCTGGCAAAGGTGAGTGGCGCTGGGGGGGAGAGGGGGGGCTGGGAGACTCCGCCGCAGGGGCTCCCGGTGCTGACACCCCCTGCCCCTGGCCTGTGTCCCCCCCCATCATTCCCGTCAGACCCAGAACATCATGTACGACATGGTCTCGGAGCTGCAGGAGCGTAACGAGGACCTGGAGAAGCGGCTGGGAGCCCTGGAGAGCAAGCTGGAGGCGCTGGGGCTGAGCCTGCTGGCGCTGCCGGGGCTGGTCAGCCAAGCCCTGGGCCAGCAGCAGCGCGAGCTCCTGGGGAGCTGGCCCCCCCGCCTCTGCTCCGCCACGGCCCCCTGCACCCCCACCCGACCCCCCAGGTCCCCTTCCACTGCCCCCCCGACCTCCTCGGACAGCGGGTGATGGGGTGGTGGGGTTGGGGGGGGGGGGGTGGGGGGTCAGGGGCACCTCTTATGTCTGGCCATCGTGTGGCTGATTTCAGTAGCTTTGTTCTGTAAAGCCCTGTATAAATTTCCTGCGTTCACTGTGCTGGCGTGAGGCTGGAGCCCCCCCCTGCCCCCCCCGGGCCCTCCTGTGCCCCCCCCACCGGGCAGGAGGTGAGCCCCAGCCTCCAGGAGGGCTTTTGGGGGGGGGGATGCAGCAGCTGCTGCACCCAGGGGCACGGAGCAGCCCTGGGGGGGGGGGGGGGGGGGGGGGGGGGGTGGGAGGGGTGGAGGTTGGGGACAGGGTAGGGGGGGGACACCTGGGGTCTTACCTAGAGGGTGTGGAGGGGGGGGCAGACCCCCGTGGTGAGAGCAGGGCTGAGCCCCAGGGGTGAGGATTTGGGGGGGGGTGGGGGGTGGGCTCTGTTCCTGGCTCTGCCACGAAGTGACCTTGGCGAAGTCACGTCACCTCTCTGTGCCTCAGTTTCCCCCATCTGTAAAATGGGGGAAGGGGTGGGAGGGAGGGGGGGACACACAACGGTACCGACCATTGTAAAGTGCTGTGAGATGCCTGGATGCAATATTCAGCGGGGTGGGCAAGGACCCCCCGCCGGGACCCCCGCGGCCCCGGACCCCCCAGGGGGGGTCGGTCCCATTCCCCAGCCAGGACCCTCGGCACGGGGGGGCTGGGGGGGCTGAGGCGCACATTAAAGGAGGCTGAACTGGACGCGTCGCGCTCTGCTTGTGGCGCGGGACCCCCGCCCGGCAGGAGGGGGGGGACAGGGCCCGGGGGGGGGGGGGGGATGCTCTTGGGCTCCCCCCATCCTGGGAACCTTGCAGGGGGAGGATGGGGCTGGCGTGGGGGCTCCAAATCCCCCCCGGGGGGGGCAATGAGGGGGCTGGGAGCTTGCAGCCCCCCGCTTGCCAGCACTGGAGCAGGTTTGGGGGGCCTCACAGCAGCAGCTGGGGGCTGTTTGGGGGGGGGTGGGGTGATGGGGCTGAGGATGCCCCGGTCCCCCCGTCCGGAGCTGGTGCCCCTCAGCCCCAGCCCTTTGCAAAAGCCAAACCTGCGGTGCAGTGCCGGGACCCTGCAGAAGGTGGGCGCAGGATGCGGCCCTCGGCGGGCACTGGGCAGGGCGGAGGCTGCGCAGGAGCCCCCTGGAAGGCTGGGGTGGGCGAGGGGCTGGATCCTGCCCACGCGGGGCCTCGTGCCGCGCTGTGGGGTGACGCGTTGCTGTTAATGTTTAACCGCCGGTGCCTGCCGCGGCTGGCGACAGCAGGCGAGGGACGTGGTGCTGAGCCCCTGGGGCTGTGTCCCGCCATGAGACGGGCAGGTAACGCCAGCGGCAGGGGCTCAGGGGGCTGGCGTGGGGACGTGGAGCCCAGGGGGGGATGCAGCAGGGGTGGTCTGCTTGACGTGAGTCCAGCAGCATCCGCAGGGCCCTTGGTGGCCGTGGGGTGGCCGGCAGTGATGCAGCGGGGACCCTTCCTGCCCTGGGGGGCTCCAGCCGCTCTCTGCTCGCGCCCAGCCTGGGCGCTGGGTGCTGGGAGCACCAGTGGGTGCTTTCCCGCTCGCCCACGGACTGGGCTGGGACGTGGGACCATGCGCCAGGAGCTCACAGCAGGGGAGGTGACATCCCTGGAGCTCGCCGAGGGGTCCTGGTGTCAGTAAATCCCCAGCGAGCGATGGGGGGGGGGAAGGTGGCTGGGGGCCAGGCTGCAGGGGTGCCCTGTGGGGGAAACTGAGGCACGCGAAAAGGGCTGGGAAGGCCGTGACCCGCGCCAGCTTGCTGCAGGGTTTGCTCCCACCCCTGCCCATCTCAAGGCTTCTCCTCCAGCGGGGCTCAGCCCGGAGGCGGGGAAGCGGAGCGGCCGCCGGATGCGCCCGGAGGACCCCCCTCACCCCAAAGCTGCGGGGAGCCGATGGCTGAGCCCACCCGCCCCCCTGGAGAGCCGGGGCTGCCGGGTACGGAGCTGGATGCAGGGGTGCTGAGCCCCCAGGCTGGGCTGGAGGCATTCGGTCGTGCTTCGCCTCCGTGAAGCTGTGGGTGCTGGGGGGCTGGGGGTGGCCGCCCTGGCCTGGGTGCTCACCGCCATCGTCCCGGTGCTGTGCCACAGCCCCCGCTCGCCAAATTCTGCCGCCTGGCTGGGGCGCAGGCAGCCGCTCTCATCTTCCTCTTCCTCACAGTGCTGCTCTGCCAGGCTGGCAGCCTCCAGATGCGGAGGCACAAGGTGGCCTGGGCGCACTGGGAGGTCCCGGGGTGTCCGTCCCCCCATGCCCCCCTGTACGCTATGGTGGCTGCGCAGTCTCACGGCTGTCCCTTGTGTCCCCAAGCCTCTGCCAGCCCGAGCCAGGCGCGTTGCCTTCGCAGATGAGGTGATGCCATTGGGGAGACCCCCAGGGAGGGTCCCCCCCGCTGCAGATGGGGAAAAGCTGGGGGCCAGGTCCATCCCCCCTGGGCTGGCACCCCGGCCGCATGCTGTCCCGGACTACGTGGTGTAAGTGACTCCCGTGGGGATGGGGACAGCCACGGGATGGGGTGTGACAGAGCCCTGGGGACCCGCGACACCCAACCGAGGGGGTCCTGTAGGTGCGGGCAGCTCCCGGGCTCTCCCTCCCGCACCCTGAGCCTCCCGGCCTCGTGGCGGTGCAGAAAGTACCCGGCAATCCGGAGCCCCCGGCAGCGGGAGGGCTACAAGGGCGTCTTCCAGGACCAGCGGGCAGAGTACACGGAGCTGCTCGGGGAGGTCAGAGCCACGCGGCGCAGGCTCGGGGAGCTGGAGGCAGCGATGGGACGGCTGCCCCAGCCCACCACGAGCAGGACGGTGGGTCCCTCGGTGGGTGCTGGCAGCGGGCACTGTGTGGCTTGCAAGCCGTGTCGGGTGTGATGAGTTGGCCGGTCTCTGCGGGGGCGTGGGATGAGCCTGGGGGGCTGCAGTGGGTGGAGGGAACCGGAGGGGACGTGCGGACACCCAGACTCCTGCAGCCGAGAGGTGCAAGCCGTGCTTGAAGGCACCTGGCAGCTGCTGGAAAATTAATGAGCAGTGGCATTTCTCGGCTACGCCCTGGGCAAGGTTTTCACCGCGCAGCGCTGCGGGAGGGCTGGCTTCCCCCAAACCCCCGGGCTTGTTAGTTCCGGCTGCCTCGTTAGCCCTGGGGCTCCAGGACCTGTCTTTCTGCCCCGCAGGATGGGAGCAGGGCGGCCCACGTCTGGCACGAGTACGTGAGGAAGAAGAGGGTGAGAAAGGGAAGGGCTCCGGATCTGCCCCCTGTGCTGGGGAGCCAGGGGGCTGCGAGCCCCACGGCCTCCCCCCAGTGCCTCTCCCCCCTCCCCAAGGCTTGGGGGGGTCCCCAGGGCACTGCGGACCCCCGGTGCTGGGGCAGGGTTTCCTCCTGGCTCAGCAGGGTCCGGCTGGCAGGATTCGGCCTTCCTGGAGAAGCAGCAGCGCTGCGAGTACCTGAAGAAGAAGCTGACGCACATCAAGGCGCGGATCCAGGAGTACGACCGCGACGCCCGCGACAGCGCCGTCTACTTCTGAGCCTGCGCGCCGGCCGGCACCGACACTGGGGGATGATGATGATGATGATGACCCCAGGGGGGGACCCCAGTGGCTGGGTGCTGGGGAAGGGGTGGCGATGCTGCAGGGATGCACCCGCTGCCCACCCAGCCGTTGCACCCACCCAGGCACGGGGAGCAAACCCCCGGGCTTCTTGTGCTCTCGGTTTTGGGGTCCTCTGGGTGCTCCGTGCCCCAGGGGGCCCTCGGGGCCCTGGGCGCTGGGTGGGTGCTGCCTGACCCTGCGTGGGACCCAGGCCCTGCCTGTGCCCCCACTTCCCCCCGTGTGAATTGGGGAGCGATCCCTCCCCCCCCCCCCCCCGGGGCAGCGGGTGCAGAAGTGGCCAGAACTGTGTTTAATAAAACACGGTGATGTTTGGTTTTTTTTTTTGGGGGGGGGGGTGTCTCAAGCGCATCCGGGGGGGCAACGCCCCCCCCCCGGGGCTGCGGGCCCAGCCGGGGGTGACCCCCCACGCTCCCCCTTATTTCTTCCCGTCCGTTGAGCCAAGCTCCCCCCGGCGGCGGGGGCGGCCCCGGGGCTCCCTCCCCTCCCTCCCCTCCCCTCCCCTCCCCGGAGGCGGAAACCGGGGCCGGGCCGGGCCGGTCTCCAGCGCGCCGGGCGCCCCGGCGCCCCCCGGGGGGGGGGGGGCCACGGGGGGGTCGGTCCGTCCTTCCCCGCTGCCCCTTCCCCACCGGCACCGGGGAACTCACCGGGGTCCTCATCTGCACCTGAATCCCCGCCGGTACCGGCACCGGGATCCCCGCCGGGGTCCCACCGGACCGGGTCCCCACGGGACCCCCCCTACCGGCACCGGGGCCCGGCCGGGACCCCACCGGGATCCCCACCGGCACGGGGATCCCCACCAGTAGCGGGGTCCCCACCGGCACCGGGGCTCCCGGAGCCGCAGCCCCGGCAGGGGGAAGGCGAGACGCGGCGGCTCCTCCCGGGGGAGCGGGACCGGGGGTCGCCCTGCCCCCCGGCCCCCGCGGGGAAGGGCCCCCGGAGACCCCCGGTCCCGTGTCCTCCCCGCCGGCGCCGGGGTGCCCCGGGTCACCGGAGCCCGAGCCCCCTCCAGCCCCGCTCGGGGAGGGGTTCCCGCTGCTGCCGTGCTCCGGGGGTCCCCGGTGGGGCAGGGGGTCAGACCGTGCCCCGGGGGTTTGGGGATTTACCAGGGGGAGGTCGGGGCCCCCTGAAGTGGTTGGGGGGGGTTGGCTTGGGCACCCCGGGGAGGTGTTGCCCCAGACCCCCCTGGGGACCCCCCTCGGGATTGTGCTGCACCCTGGACCCCCAGTGCTCACCCTTCATGCGGGTTACAGGGTGCCACCCCCCCCACCCCAGGGGCCTGATCCTGCCCGCGGAGCCCGGGAGCGTGCAGCCGGGTTGGGTTTCCCACGAGGGTTCAGGTTTCCCCCGCGCTGTGGGCTGGGGGGCTTCACATCAGGGGGGTTCCTGGGCCGAAGGCATCTCTGCGTTTGGGGGGGGTCTCTGCATCGCTTTTGAAAAAAACCCCAATTTTTGTAAACCAATTTGCCACTTTTCACTGGGGTGCTGCTAATGTGCCCTCTATTATTATGATTATTTTTTCTTTTAATCCAGCCAGATCTGCTTACGGAGGAGCCCTCGGGGTTAGCGCTAGCCTTGGGTAAGAGGTTTTTCTGTTTTAATTAGAATTTTAACAATCCAGTGCATTCAGGCGGTGTCTGGCGGCCGTGGTCGGGGGGGCCGGGGCTGGCGTGGCGAGGTCTCGTGCGTGGGGCAGGGCTGGGGTGCGACTTGGCAGCTTTGCTGGGCGATGCTGCCTGAGTCACCTCTCCTCCCCGCGCCTCAGTTTCCCCACGAGCGGCGGTGACTCTGGCGGCGTGGCGTTGGGCACAGGCGGGCGGTTGTTGACGGTGCCGTCGGGCTGGTGACGGGGATCAAAGTCCCCGGCCAGGCATGCGGAGACGGAGAAAGCAGGCAGTGCCGCCTCGCACAGCCGCAGCGCCGGTGCTGGCCCCAGCTCTGACGGCTCCGTCCATCTCCCCGCCAGGCTCTGCACCACTGCCCACCCGGCCTGGACCCCGCCGCCGCCATGTTCAGCAAGAAGTCCTATGATGGCCCCCCCGCGGGCTATGGGCCCCCCACAGGCTATGGGCCCCCCATGGGCTACGGGCCCCCCACCGGCGATTACAGCTATGACTATGGTGCCCGCTCGCCCCCGCCGGGCTCCTACTACATCGAGGACACGCCGCAGCATTTCTACAAGTGGACCTCGCCCCCCGGCGTGGTGAAGATCCTGGAGGGCATCGTCGTCCTGCTCTGCATCGCCATCTTCGCCTGCGTGGCCTCCACGCTCGCCTGGGAGTACGGCTATGGCTTCGGGGGGGCTTACGGCAACGGGCTGGGGGGCTTCTATGGCTCCGGCTACTATGGCAGCGGGATGAACTATGGCTACGGTTACGGGGGCTACTACGGCGGGGTCACTAACCCGCGGGCGGCCAATGGCTTTATGATCGCCATGGCCGTGCTCTGCTTCCTGGCCCAGCTGGGGCTTTTCGTCGCCAGCGTCAGCAAATCGAGCGGCTCCCGCTCCCGACGCTTCTACCTGGTGGTCATCGTGGTCTGCGCCGTGCTGGCCTTCCTCATGCTCATCGCCTCCATCGTCTACATCATGGGGGTCAACCCCCAGGCGCAGATGACTGGCAGCTACTACTACAACCCCTTGCTGACCATGTGCAGCCAGATCTACAGCAGCGGCACCTACCTGAACCAGTACCTCTACCACTACTGCACCGTGGACCCCCAGGAGGTGAGGGGGCTCCCCAGCTCTGGCCAGAGCCAAACCCCTTGCTCTGCTTCAAACGTGACGCTGAGCAAGGGCAGCGTGGGAGGGAGAGCACCAGCCACAGCGCATCCTGCCCTTGGGATGGGTGTGCAGCACTGGCTCCCTGGCCAGCCGGGGTTTTCCCCTCCATCTTTAATGGTTTTGGGTGGTACCGGTCACCATTTTGCGGCTGCGGAGGGCAGGGGGTGGCTGCTGGTGCTGGATCCCAGCCTGGCTGTTTGCCAGGGTGAGCTGGGGCTGCGGGAGGAACTGGAGTGAGCCGGTGGCCCGTGCCAGGCAGTTTCGGGGAGGGGATGGGCTGTCGTCCCGGCGCAGACCCGGTATCTGGTACTTTGGTCTCCCAGGTCGTAAAAAGGATTTGAAGAAGGTTGGGGCAGAGGTGGGCTGTGCTCGGGGCTGAGGTGCCGGGATGGGGGGGTCAGGGTGCCAGCTTGGTGCCAGCTCTCCCTGAGCACCCGTGATGCTGCCAGCCCAGCTCCAGAGCCCGGCAGGTCAGTGGGGCAGCGAGAACCTTCAAAACAAAGTCCATCAGCCCCGGTTTCGGCTGGGGCCAGCGGGGATCCTGCGTGGCACATGGGCTGGGACCGGCGCTGCCGGTTCTCATCCGGCCAGGCTGGCCATGCCGCATTCCTGCGCCCTGAGCAGGGGGGGAGGCTGCAGCACCCGCGCAGCTCTTCCAAAGGCCAAGCATGGCCTAATCCGTCCTCTCCTGGCCCCAATTTCTGTGCGGCTGCAGGGATCTGGCTCATGGGAATCCATCCGGGCAGGGACCTGGCTCCGTGGTGCGGGAGCTGGCCCATGGCTGAGCCGGCAGCGGGGCCGGGGCTGCACAGAGGTGCTGGAGGGCGCCCTGCTGCTCCCCGAGCCCCAAACCTGTCCTGTCCCTGTGGGGAAAAGCAAGCCCTCCCCCATGGCTTGAGCTGGCCCCAAAAGCTCTTGAAACCCAGATGAGCTGCCTGGGCATGGGGGGGGGGGGGCTGTGCCCCTCTCCCCCCACCGTGGTGGGGGCTCCAGCATTTGGGATGAGGGGAGCAATTCCCACTCAGCCCCAGGGTGTTGCAGGGCACCCCGACCCCTGGGATGGGGTCTCTGCATCCCTGTGGGACCCCTGCCCTGAGACCCCTCTCCCTCTGCCCCTCCAGGCCGTGGCCATCGTCTGCGGGTTCCTCATCGTCATTCTGCTCTGCCTCATCTGCTTCTTCGCTCACAAGACGCGGAGCAAGATCTGGAAGTATGGGAAACCAAACATCTACTGGGACAAGGTGCCAGTGGTCCAGGAGGGTCCCAACGTGGAGGAGTGGGTGAGTCTGAGCATGGGCTGGGGGTGTCGGTGGGTACCCTGGGATCCCCCACCCCCACCCCACCCCGAGCATCCTCCCTGTGGGGCCCGAGGCAGCGCTGGGTCGGGATGTGCCAGGTGAGCCCAGGGGCTGCGTGGGGGACCCAGGGCTCCTCCCGGCGCTGGGGCTGTGCCGAGCCTGAGCCCGTGCCGTTCCCCTTTCCCACAGCTTTGTGCCAGGGGCCTCTTTCTGCCTGGCTTGTGCCCCGCCGGTGCCCGGTCCCGGCGTGTTTGCACACTTGCAGCCGGCAGCTCCGCGGTGCAGCGTTATCGCTGCCGGCGCTTGCCGTGCCCGGTGCTCGCTGGGTCCCTCCCTGCCACCCTGTTTAGGTGCCGTGTTTTTTTCCTGCGAGGCTTTGCACAGGGTGCTGGGCTGGCCTCAAACTCCCTGAAAGGCAAACAGGGTGGGATCAGATGGGCCGGGCGCCAGGAGGCTCTGGGTCCTCTCCCCGTTCCTCACCCTGCGCGCGGGGACACTGCCCGTCCACACCGTTTGGTTTCAGTCTCGGCAATGATTAACCCGGCTCCACGGGGCTGTGCTACCGCGCTGCTGCGGAGCGAGCCGGGGGCTTTGCAGCAACCAAACCAGCATCGTTGGGGCTTCGAATGAGCCAGTGTTCCTTGGGTGGGGGATGCTGGGGAGCCCCCTGCCGTAGCTCATCCCCATGGCCCCCAGGTTGCAGCCTGGCCCTGCTGCATCCCGGGATGTGCCCTGTCCTGTCCCGGCTCTGCAGCTCCCTGAGCCAGTGTCCCTGCAGGAGCCGGTGCCTGGGGAGGGCACGGGAAGTCTGCGGCATCTCATGGCGAAGGAGCCTTTGAAATCTGTCCCGGAGCGCGGCTCTCGGGGTGCTGCCAAGCCCCAGCCGAGGAGGGGCTGCCCCGGCCCCCATGGGAGCTGGGACAGCGGGCGGCCATGGCCCCTGCATCCCCGTCACCGTCCCCATCCCATCCCCATCCCCATCCTGTCACCGTCCCCATCCGTCCCCATCCCCATCCCCATGAGAGCAGGGCAGCCTGGGGGTGCTCGGGCGCTGGCTCCCCACCGGAGCCTGGTGTGGGGACGTTTCTCACGCTCGCCAAAACCCTTCGGTGCAATCCCAGAGCAGAGCACAAGGGTGGCCCTCGGGCCCCCAAAAGCTCGGCTCCGCTCTGTCCCCGTGTCCCCACGCCTGGCTCTGTGTGTGGGTCGAACGCTTATTTTCCAGTTTGCAGGAATACCTTTGTTCTGGTTTATTTATTTTTGTTAAAAGTCCCTCCCTTGTAAAGCATTTCCTGGCCCGCTGGGAGCCAGGCCGGCTGGGGGCAGGACCCCCCCCCACCCGGGCTCCCCCTGCCCCTGCCCTGCCCCTTGGGGGTCCTTGCTCTGCTGGGTGCCACGTCCCAGCTGCTGGGATGCAGCGGTGGGGAGGTACCGGGGTGTGAAACCCTCCTGGGACGTCTTGTTCCCTGTTTATGGCTGGGACTGCGATAAACGGGTGACCTTTGAATGGGCGTGAGCCGCCGGGCACTGCTGCCTCCATCCTGGCGTGGCACGGGGACGTGGCTGTTCCCACGCTGGTGGCCACCTGTGGCCACCTCACCTGGTGGCCCCCAATTAACGGTGTCTTCGTTAGCCGGGGGGGAAAGTGCTGGAGGAAGCGGCTTCGCTGGCCAGAGCTCACAGCTGACGTCCCCAGGGCCACCATCCCGGGCAGGGACCGGCTTCCGGCACAAACAACCCACAAAGGCCAGGAAGGAAAGGGGAGGGAGGGACGGACGGATGGACCTCTGTCCCTCCAGCCCCACGTCCTCCTTGAGGAGCCCTGGCCATGCGGGGGCAGCAGCGAGGGTCCTGGGGGGGGTGGGGGGGGCGATGCTGGATGGGGCGAGCGTGCAGCCCCCAGCAAAGCCTGGTGGGTGACACCCTGGGGTGCAGAGCAGGGCCCCTCCCCAGCTGTGTGTCCGTCTGTGCTGGTCTCCTCGTGGGACCCCCCCGCAGTGATGCCGTGCAGGGCGGCATCGCCCGCTGCAGCACTGGGATCCGTGGGCCCTTCACTGGGACACGTCCCTCAGGCTCCCCCCCCCCCCCCCCCACTCCACCCTGGGGGATGCCCCCCTGCAGCTCTGCCAGGGCCGTCCCTCTGCCCCTGTGGGGTGGAGACCGGTGCCCCCGTGTGCCTGGGGCTGGGGGCTGTGCCCTGCGGGTGAGCGTCCCCCCCCGTCCCGGCGCAGGGCTGAGCCCTCTCCCCGCTCCAGGTGAAGAATGTGGCAGACGGGGCCAGCGTGCAGGACGAGACGGCCACGCTCGCCTACTCGGAGAAGCCGACGAGCCCCATCACCGCGCCGCCCTACAGCCCACCCTCCTACAGCTACGCCCCCCAGAACGGGTACTACCCCTCCGGGACCTACAGCAGCCGGGGGTGAGTGGCTGGCAGGGGGTGGAAGGGCTCGGGGTGGGGGGGGACCCTGGGCACTCGTCCTGCCCCGCACTGAGCTGGCTGACGTCCCCGCGTCCCTCGCAGTGACCAGCCGGACCGGGCGGTCAGCCCCAGCCCGGCGCAGGAGAAGGTGCGGGAGCAGCCCACCAAGCCCCCTGCTCGCCGCGGCCGCCGGCGCCGGCGCAACCCCGAGCTGGACGAGTCGCAGTACGAGACCGACTACACCACGGCCGTGGAGTCTGGCGACGAGCGGGACCAGGACCAGTGGGCCAGGTGAGGAGGTCCCCTGGGAGCTCCCCCCATCCCCAGAGCCACCCCTGTGGGGCCTGACCCTGCCCCTCTCCTGCAGCCTTTACCCCCCCATCACCTCGGACGGCACCCGCCAGAGGTACAAGCAGGAGTTCGACACCACCTGAAGCGCTACAAGCAGCTCTGCGCCGAGATGGACGGCATCAGCGACCGCCTCAACCAGCTCAGCAAACAGCTCGACAGCATCTCCGAGGACAGTCCCCAGTACCAGGTCAGGGCTCTTGGGGGGGCTGCAGGGGCCCTCTGGGGCCACTGGGACGCTGCGGGGCACCGGGGGTGGATGCTGAGGAGCACTGGGGACATGGCAAGGCATTGGGGACACTGCAGGGCGTCAGGGATAGATGCTGGGGAGCTTCAGGGATGGGTGTGGGGGGCATTGGGGACACGGGAGGGCATCAGGGATGGATGCTGGGGGGCATCGGAGGAGGATGCTCTGGAGCATTGGGGACATGGCAGGGCATTGGGGACACTGGAGGGCATCAGGGATGGATGCTGGGGGGTATTGGGGACACTGGAGGGCATCAGGGATGGATGCTGGGGGGCATTGGGGACACTGGAGGGCATCAGGGATGGATGCTGGGGGGCATCGGGGATGCTGTGGGGTATCAGGGATGCTGCAGGGTGCAAGGTCCCTGCTCGTCCCCATGGGACACCCACCCTCGTGGCCCCTGCCCATGGTGCCCGCTGGTTGTGACACCCCCCCCCCCTCCCTCCCCCCCCCCCCCCCCCCAATTCCCCTCGCAGGGCGTCGCAGAGGAGTACAACAGGCTGAAGGACCTGAAGCGGGTGAGCGTGCGGAGCTGGGTTGGTGCGATGCAGCCGGGGGGGGTGGGGGGGTGGAAGCCATGCCCCCCCCAGCCCGGGCTGCAGCCCCCTCCCCGTGGCCTCCGGGGCTGAGGCCAGTCCTGTGCTGCCTTTCAGAGCCCCGACTACCAGACGAAGAAGCTGGAGACCAAAACCCTGCGCAACAAACTCTTCCACATCAAGCGGATGGTGAGCGACTATGACAAGGTGCGGGGGTAGCCTGGGCCCCCCCACGACCCTCCACCACGGCAGGAGAGGCAGGAGGGGCTTCCTGCTCGCCCCCTCCAAAAACTTTGGTGCATTTTGTGCCTTGCGTTTGTACAAAAGAACCCGAACCCAAGATCCAAAGCCACCCTGGGACATCAGTGCCAAGGGCGTGGGGCTGGAGGTGGCTGCTGAAGCGAGGCCCCCCCATCCCCCCTGCGTGTATCCCCCCTTGTGCCTTCCCATCCTGCACACCTGGGGCTGCTGCTGTAAATATGGTTGGGAAGGGTCCGCAGCCCCCGGCTGCCCCTGTCTGCGGTCAGGGTACCAAAATGCGGCTGCAGCCCAGGGATGGGGCAGAGCATCCCTTGGCTGGGCACCCAGGGGTGGGGGGGGGGGGGGAGAGCCCTGCATCCCCTGAGCCCCCAGGGCTGCCTTTTGGGGAGCAGCTCTGGGCAGGGGGGGTGTGATATTTTATAAGGAACTGGCTGAAACTGTGTATTTTTTTTTTTAAATAAATAAACTGTATCTATTGATTTTAAATCAGTGCCAGAGTGAAAGGGGTTGGGGGGGTGGGTGGCCCAGGTGGGACACGGGGCTGTCCCCATGCACAGCCATGCCACGTGATGGTCCCCAAATGTAATAGGTGCTGCAATGCCCAGACACAGCAGCATCCCACCCACAGCCAGCTCCTTCAAGCTGGGTGGAACCCCAAAAATCTCAACGGGGGGGGGGGCAGAGCCCCCCAACCCTCTCTCCCTGGAAGGCAACCCCAAATCCCCCACCTTGCTCCCCAAAAACCCAGTAAAACCCTCTGTGCTGGCTCCCGCTCCCCTTCATGCCCCTGAGCCAATTCTTCCTCAGCAGGGAACAGGATTTATTCCCTGTGCTGAAGAAAATCACCCCGGAGCCCCCCAAAAATCCCCAAAGTTTCCAAAAACCATCCAATTTGTGGGGCCTTAATTTTTTTGGGGGGCTATATCTATCTCCCCCCCCCATCAGCCCAGGTTGGGCTCCAGCATCGCTACAGGATAAGTCCCTTTCTCCACTCACAGCAGATTTTCTTCCCCCACCCCACCCCGGTGTTGTATGAAACATCTTTTTATTGACTTCAGTTAATTTGTTTAGTATCATTGAACAAGGATTATATATATTTTTTTTTTTTCGTCAGTGAATCAATCTAAATGACAAATCCCCGGCTTAATCCTGCCTCCGTCTGTTTGCACGGCAGATACCCCTGAGAAGCAGAACCTTGGGGGGGGATGCTCCGTGGCTTCTGATCCCGCGCCGGCGGGACCGCTGGCGTGGGATCGGAGCCCCCACATGTCCCTTCCTTGGGCACAGCTCAGCCCTGGGGACAAGAACCCCCCCCCAGCAGCATCACCCCTTCCCAACCAGATTTTTGGTCCCCCATAAAAGTCTTCCCCTCCCCTAAACCTGGCTTAAAAAAAAAAAAAAAAAAAGAAATCGTGAGGCACAGGTACATAGCGAGCATGGAGGTGGGGGGGGGGATGCTGGCACCCATCTTTCCCAGTATGGGTGGTGGGTGCTGGATCCAGCCCCGGTGCAGGGGGTAAAGCACCAAGCGAGGCAGCGGGAAAGGGCTGGGTGCTGTGCAGCACCCCAAAAAAAAAAACCAAACTAATAAAGAAAAAAAAAAAAAACCAAACCCAAACCTTTCGGTTTGCACCCAGCATGGTGCGTGGCCCCGGTCAGCTGCCTGTGTACCCCCATCTCCTCCACTGTACCCCCCATCCCGGCTCCTGTACCCCCAATCCCCTCCCCTGTACCCCCCCGTGGAGATGCTTCAGGGAAAAGTGCAGGGAGGTGGCTAGGACCGGGCACGGACAAGCCCGGTCTCCAAAATTCAGTCCTCCAGGCTGGATCCAGCCTGGCCAGGCAGGGGCAGCCCCTGGGCAGGCACAAAAGGGCTTTAAAATGACCCTTTTTTTGTGATTGCCAGGCCTGGGGGGGGGGTGGCAGAGCAGGGAGTCCTACAGCAGGACCCCCCAGGGCATGGCTCTGCTCCCACAGCCCCCCCCTGCACCCCAGCCCGGCCGGTCCCACCTCCCCTCGCCTCCTGTCTGAGCCTCCCGCCATCCGAAATTCAGATTTGGAGGGGCAGCCGGAGGACGGTGTCCCCCTCCCCAGGCTCCAGCCCGGCTCCCACCGGGGCAGAGCAAGGGACCAGCCCCAGGGATGCTCCAGGGTCTGCAGGGGATGCTCCAAGGGCCCCAGGGGATGCCGGGGGGCCAGGGAGCTCCGCTTCGTGGGGGTATGGAAGGGTTTGGTGTCCAACAGTGGCAGCACAGCCAGGACCTTCGGGCTCAGGAGGACGACGCCGTGCCCCCGCTGCTTTCGGGGGGAGCTGCGGCGGACGGACGAGCCATGAGATAGCTGTAGCGCTGGGGGCTGGTGCAGTTCGGGGCTCCCCGGGGTCGGCACCATCTCAGGGCACTGGAGGGAAACCGGGTCCAGCTGCTGGGGGTCCCCGGGGTGTCCCCGGCGGGGCGAGGCTCTGTCCCCTACTGCCCCGTCCCGTAGGGCCAGTTGAAGGTGCTCCCGGACAGCAGCATGTCCCTGATTAGTGTCTCGATGGGCGTCTTCCCCACCAGCCTCATGAAGAAGAGCTGGGAGATGAGGGCGGCCGGCACGGCCCGGAGAGCCGGCAGGCGCAGCAGGAGCCGGCCGAAGCGCTGGGGCTGCGAGGGGTACTGCGAGCGCACGTACTCGGTGAGGGCCACCTGCGCCTTCTCCTGCAAGCTCTCCACGTGCGCCGGGTCCGAGAGGCCGCAGGCGTCTGTGAGAGGGATGGGATGGAGAGGGGTCAGTGGTCAGAGCCCTCCCAAAATCCCCAGAAAGCCCCCCCCCGCCGCTCCCCAACCGGCCACGCTCTCCTCGCTGAATCGGGGCCGTGGCACGGTGCGGCCGTGGCTTGGACCCCTCCGGCTGCAAGGGGCGCTGCAGGCTCGTCCCCGCCGCAAGGCTGCGGCAGATGAGCAGGGATGGCCCGAGGGACAAGGCCCCCCCAGGGGTATCTGCGTCACTGCAGGTCGCATGCCCATCGCCCGGGGAAGCTCAGCCCTATGCCCAGACGGACGAGCTGGGATGCTGCAAACCGCGGCAGAGAAGCACCGGGACACGAGGAACCTCTGCCACTGTCCCATCCATGCCCATATCCCCACCCACACCCCCCCGAGAGCCACATGATGCTCTCTGGACCCCGAACCCCCAGGGAAACAGGGGGCAGATGCTCCCTGGGGGCTCACGGCTCCGCGTGGCAGAGATGGGGACAGAGCTCGGTTGCGGCACCAACCTACCCGGCGTGAAGAGCGCGATGGCTTTGAGGCAGCTGTACTCTGCCGAGTCCACCTGCAGCCGGTTGAGCTTCTCCACCTGATCCTGAAAGATGCGGATCTGGTCCATGAAGGAGACGACGCGGTCGGCTGACATGGGGGAGGCGTGGAAGCCGGCGGCGGCCAGGAGCGGGGCCATGTGCAGCGGCAACGCCGACTGCGCCGCGTTGAGGACGAAGAGCTCGCTCCAGCTGAGCCGCAGCAGGGCCACTTGGTCAGAGACGGGCAGCTCGGGGAAGAAGGGGATGTTGCGGGCCCACTCCACCGTGCTGAAGAGGAGGCGGGCGGCCAGCTCGCAGATGTTGTCGATGCCCATGACGCTGCCCTGCTGCGCGTACTGCGAGCCGTAGCGGGCGGCGGGGTAGGGCTCAGCCCGCAGCAGCTGCGAGATCAGCTCCGACACCGGCTGCCCGTTGAAGTATTCCCCGCTGGGCATGGTGTTGGGGCTGGTGCTGGCGTGGGTGGGGGGGATCCGGCCCCGCTGCACGGCTGGAGGGGAGAGGAGAGAAAGCGTCTGCCTGCTTCTCTTCCTGCTGCACCCCCCATCCCGCTCCCGGGGGCGCCTGGGGGGCTCCCTCTGCCCCATGCCGGGCGAGGAAGGACGAGGTGCTCCCCCCCCCCCCCCCCCCCCCCCCCGGGCCCCGGGGAGCAATGGGTGGCTTTCAGGTGCCTGGGGAGAGGGAGGTGGCACGTGCCACCCGCTGCGCCCGCCAGCGAGAGCCACCCCGATCTATTGAGCACCCCAGGGATTCACCAGCAGCTCCTGGGGCTTGGCCACGGCCTCCGACCAGTGGCTGGACTGGGACAGCGTCCCTGCCACCTCCTCCTCTGCAAGGACCCAGCGCAGGAGCGGCTGCGGCTCCGGCCATGCCGTGCCAGACCCCAGCACCACGGCCCCCCCCAGCCCGGCGCTGGCTGCAGCGGAGCAGGGCGGTTGCTACCCAAGGTCATCACATGGCGGCAATCATTTATTTGCAAATAAAACGTCCATCTTGGAAGCGCCGTTAACCCTGGGGCACTCCCCCTCCTAATTGCATGCAGGGAGAGCCATTTTTCAGCTCCCCCCCCCCCCCCCCCCCCCATTAGCGCCCACTATTTGCTCAGTCCCTAGTAATTAATTTATGGGCTGTTCATGAGCCACTTAAATGAGAGCTCTAAATCATGCTAAGTGGCAATAATGCCATCTCGACTCCTCTGGAAAGGAGGGAATTACTGTCCTGCTTCCAGTATCCTTCCCCCCTTGCTCCTCACATTAATGCCACCTGCCGCTGAGCAGCCCCGGCATCTCCGTCCCCGCCTGTGCCTCGCCACAGCCCCATCCTGCCGTGGGGATCCGAGATCCCGGCGCTGCTTTGGGCTAAACCCTCCGTCCCGTTCGCAGCAGCCTGGGAAGCATTTGGGGGTGGCACCCCTGGGCGTTGGGGAGGGAGCAGAAAGCTGCCCCGGGGATTCGCACGGCTCCGGCTGTGCCGGGAGCCCATCCCAGCCAACCTCTACAGCGCCCAGGGTGCCGGGGCTGTCCCTGCTCCAGGTGTGTCACCTTATCAGCTCACGGCTCCGGCTTTTCCAAACAAACACCATCTGCCCTGCCAGCACCGAGGGCGATTCAAGGAGGAAAAAAAAAATAAAAAATAAAAAGGGGGGCAAATGGGGGTTTTTGATGCAAACAGGGGGTTCCCAGGGAGGGGGGGAGAGCGCCCGGCGGCAGTGGGAGCAGAGCAGGCACCGGGAGCCCTCGGCCAGGGCTGCAACGGCCCCAGGCTGCAGTGGTGGGTTTCACCGGGACCCCTCAGGAGCCATCCCCATGGCGTTGGCCTTACCTTCCTTCCTCATCCCCACGCGGAAGCACTTCTTCAGGCGGCAGTACTGGCATTGGTTGCGGTGGTGCTGGTCGATCTGGCAGTCGCGGTTGGACCTGCGGGCAGGACCGGGCAGGTGAGGCACCAGCGAGGAGGGACGCGATGCTGCCAGGGGTCCCCGCGCCCCACCGGGGCGGCTCTGCCACCCACCTCCCCACTGCCCTCGGGCAAAGCCCTTCGCCTCCCAGCGTGGCCACCTCCACGCTGGCCGCGGCTGTGCCACGCCAGCCCCCGGCGTGCAGACACAGGCGCTCCCAGGCGGCACGCAGATGCTATGGAAACAGCGAATGCCTACAGCAGGGGCTGCCACTTCGCGCTGCCAGTGATGCCCAGGGCTGCAGGAAAGCTGGAGAGACCCCTGGGACGCGGGGCTGCCACCCTCGGGGACATAGAGGGATGGGTGCTGGGGAGCGGTGCCTGGCGTCCCGGCACGCGGGGGGGAAGCGGCGGAGCAGCCCCCAGCCTCGGCGCCAGACGTGCGAGGAATTTCAACTATTTCCTACGGGGCCGGGGCTGCCCCCGCGGTGCTGAGCCCGAGACCCCTCGGGCACCAACCGAGCCGTCCCCCATGGCGGTGACACGGCCCCACGTCCCCCCTGCTCCGGCCTGGCCTCCACCAGACCCTGTGAGCGTGACAAAGCAAAACCCGGCGGCTCCGGAGGAGCGGTGCACGAGCCCCCAGCCCCAGCGCAGGGTCTGCACCGGCCGGAGGGACGCTTTACCCCCCCCCACCCCCAGCAACCTCGGAGCCTGCAAGGGGGTCATGCCCACCCCCTGGCACACAGGTCCTGCCCTGGGCAAGGAGCCATGGGCACTGGGTAGCCCCCGCACCATGCAGTGGGGTACTGGCTACCACCAAAGCCAGCCGCCGACCCCTGCTCCTGTGGCATCAGCATCCAAACCCCCCAGCCCCAATTCCCAGGGCCCACTCGCGCTCCTGGTCCCCGCAGGGCACGGGTGGCACCGGGTGCTCGCATCCTGCCCAAGGGCTGTCGCAGCAACCGGGGAGGAAAGGGGGTTATTGGCAAAACAGCGATAAATTAAGGCGCATAAAGCAGCAGCCGGGAAAGCGCAGGCAGGGCTGGGCCGCGCCGGCGTCCGGCAGCGATTCGGCTCTGCCTGGGAATCCTGACATGAATCTCCTCATCCCTACACGACTCCAGAGGCGAGACAGGCAGGGATTCCCGCCGCGCTCAAACCGGAATTAATTCACCCTGAACATCACCACTGCGCTTAGCACATTTTAAAACGTGTTGCTGATAAAAAGTTATTCCAGCGGAGAAGCGATAGCTAATCAAAATGTCAGATTACATCTTCATCAGCCGCCTGCGCCCTGGCAGGGGCAAAGCTCCCCGCACCTCGGCCCCAGCCTCCTGGTGGGGGCCTGGCTGACCCTCACCGTGGCCTCGGGGCCCCAGCACCAGGGAAGCCCCCCCAAATCAGCCCAAGCTCCCGCCAGCGGCTGGTAGCAAGTTTCCCAAGCGATAGGCTGCAGCGACCTGGGAAACTGTGAGAATACAAAAGGCGTACACTGTGCTAATTATGTAATTAGAACATGTAATTATTTAGTGCAAGAACTAAACTGAATCCAACTCACTTTTAATATTCAAATTAGAGCAATCTTGGCTTGATGCTGCTGCTGACTCCTCGAACAAAGCCGATGCCAGGGCTGCCGGGGGAGCGCTGCTCCCAGCCCCTCCAACACTTACTCCCTACTTGGAAAACCAACATTTTCCTACTGCACCGAATCACTTCCCAGCACAAAGTGGGGGAAAAAAAAAAAATCCCAAACACCTGAAGTAGGACCCCAGAGTGAAGCGCGGGGTAAAACCTCGGCTGCTCACAGCCCCTCCATCACCCCTGCACCTAAGTGGCATCTGGGACGCAGAGTCTGGCCTTTGCCCGGGGAGCCCTGATTTGGCCTTTCCTTTGTTCCAGGAAACGGGAATTTCTCAAAAGCCATACGTATTCCCCATCTTCCCATCACTAAACCTGAGCAGCTGCCGGGCTGAGTCTGCTGATCGCATCCCGCTGATCAGATGGGGAAACTGAGGCAGGGCCAGGGACGATGCACGCGCTGCATCCGCAGCAGGCAATGGGGAGGACGCTGCAGGGCCGCGGTAACGGGAACCGAACCCTGCCCCACGCCGGCAGCTCCACGGCCACGAAGGGCTCGGCTGACGTCAGCCGGGACCCGGCAGCGCCGGTGCCGGGAGCTGCTGGGAGAGGAGATGCTGCGCACGGGGGAGGACGAATCTAGGCCGCCCAAATGAGAGCAAGGCAGCTCAGAGACAGCTCCTGCCGCGGGAGCAGTTGCTGCCCCTTCCCCTCCCGTGGCGCCTCAGCACCCCGAGATGAAGCTCGAAGCAGCCGGCCCCCCTCGGACGGGGAGAAAGCGGGGTGTGGAGGCGAGGTGCCCCTCTCCCAGCCCGCCTGCGTGTGCCATCCTCACAGCGCCCTGGCCGGCTTAGCAAATGCCACTGGAAGCGCTTGCACGTGGATCCGGACCTGTGAGCGAGCCCCCTTGACCTCCCTGGGATGAGCCCAGGGCTGGGGGTCCCCCACGCATGCCAGCCAGCCCGCTGCTCCTTCCGAGCCCAACACAAACTCCAGAGTTATTTGCAGCACCGAACTTCACAGGGGTCGCAACCCGGTCCTGCTGGTGGGCCCGGATCCACTGCAGTGCTGGCCCCAGCGCGGGGGCCGGCAGGGGCTGCAGCCCCTTCGCCCCAGCATCTCACCGGATCAGCGCCCGCAGCACGCCAGGCTGTTGACACCTCCGGTTAAAATGATACTGGCTGCCGCACTGGTGCTTTCTCCGGGTAGCGCGGCTGTGACCAAAGTGACTCACAGCCACGGCGTGTTTTCAGGCATTAGCCTGGAACGGCAATTAATGCCGGAGCAGAGCCGGGCGATGACGAGGACCCAGCCACCGGCTGTGCCCCAGGGCCCAGGGGACGGGGCAGCCAGGGCGCCCCTCCCCGGCGGGGGCTCGCGCCACTCGGGCCCCGTTGCCTGCAGCGGGGGCCACCGCGAAGGCCACCACGAAGCCACGCCGGGGACCTACACTGGGGAATGGGGGGGGGGTGTCACCCTTAGAGCCGCATTCGTGCCGGGGCTCTGCCAGCCCGGGGGTCCCCGCCGAGCCCCCCCCGCCGCCCCCCAGCCCTACCTGCAGGTGTAGCTGAGGTTCCTGCGGATGCTGCGCTTGAAGAAGCTCTTGCAGCCCTCGCAGGTGAAGACCCCGTAGTGTTTCCCGCTGGACTTGTCCCCGCACACCACGCAGTCCACCGGCGCCCCGGCCCGCTCCTCCTCGCCGTGCTCCGCGTCGCTGCCGCCGCCCGCCGGGGACGCCGCCTCCTCCCCGCCGCCGCCGCCGCCGCCGCCGTTGGGCTCGCCCCAGCCGCCGGCCACCATGGCCATGGCTCCGCGGCCCCGGGGCTCAGCGCCGGCCCCGCCGCCGCATGGAGCGGAGCGCGGCGCCCGGCGCCTCCCGGAACGAGTTGAGCAAGTTTGGGGGGGGCGGCGGCCGGCCTGGGATTTTTATGGGGGTTTGGGTTGGTTTGGTTTTTTTTTTTTTTTTTTTTTTGTTGGTTCCACCACCCCCCCCCCCCTTCTCTATCCCAGGGCTCCCTCCCTCCCCCCGTTAACGGGGGGGCCCCGCGGAAACTTTGCGGCGGCGGGAGGGGGGCGCAGCGCGGCGCATCCCCCCGCGGGGCGCGGCGGCTCCGGGCGCGGCGGTCGCCCCGGGGCTCGGCCGCATGCGGGGGCCGCCGCTGCCCGCCCCCGGTGGCTCCTCCGCTCCGCGGCACCGGCGGGAAGGAGGGGGGAGGGGAAGAAGGAGGGGAGGAGGAGGAGGAGGCGGCGCTGCCCCGGCCCGGCCCGCCCCCGGGCCCCCCGCCGCCGCCGCGCAGCAGCCCGGTCCGGGTCCCGGTCCGGCGGGACCCGCTCCGCCGAGCCCCGGGGCTCTCCCCGCCTCCCGCGAAAGAGCAAAGTTCAGCCGCTGCCGCGGTGGCCGCCCTGGATGCTCCTCCCCGTCCTCCTGGCCCCGGCCCCGGCCGCGCCGCCCCCGCCCCGCCGGGCGGCCCCGCCGCACCGCACCGGGGCTGGGCACGGCCGGGGCTGGGCGGCTCCGTGGGCCGGTGGTACCGGTTGTGGCGGGGGCGGGCACGGGCAGGGCGATGCCGCGGCCTGGCCACCGCGGTGGAGCAGGCAGTTTGGCCAGCGGAGGTGGCTGGAGGTGGCCCCCCCCCCGCTCCGAGCCCCCCCGGGGCTGCACCGGGAGCGGGGCCGTGCCCGCCACGGGCTGCGTCCCGGCTGCAATCCTTGTCCCCAAGCTCACCAAGCGACCTCGAAGCTGCAGGGTGCGGCAAGGGACAGATTCGGCACCGAGCACTGGGGTCCCCTCAGGGATGGGGACCGAGCCCCGCTGCAGCCCTGCCACGCGCGGGCAGAGCTCGGCCGCCACGTCGCGGTGCGGTGCGACGCCATCCGGGGCTGCGGGGGGCCACGGTGGGAGGATGGGAAGCGATTCCCCACGGCTGGCCCGTGGCCAAGCTGCCGGCATCGGCAATCCCCCTCCTCTTGCCGCCAGCCCCGGCGGGATCTTTAATTACTGCAAAGAGCACGAGGCCGCGGCTCCCTGTCTCGTGCGGGGCACGAGGGCCAGGGCCGTGCCGCGGGGTGCTCCGGTGGCACCCGGGGTCCCTGGGGTACCACTGCCCTGCGCAGCCCGGGGCGCAGGGTGGGATGCGGTTGGGGACCGGCTGCCTCCCCTAAAATCCATTTGTAATGCGGTTAATCAAGTCGGACGCGTAAGAGCTCGTCGGCGGGCTCTGCAAGAAGGGCTGGGGTGCTGGCTGTGGGTGCGCAGCGCCCGCCTGCTGCTGCCCTGTTAATCATTAACGAAGAAATAAACCGTGCGGAAAGGTGCTTGACCCGGGAGCAGCCCCACGACGCAGCCCTGCCTTCGCCTTTCACCCGGGGGCCAAACTCTCCTCCTGGCCATGCCGCGGCGGCCCCGGAGCCTGCTGGCACTGTGCCTTTCACCTTGACTTCAGGGGCAAAGTCTGGCGGGCAGGGTGCGGAGCGGGGTGTGGGTGGGCTGGGTGCCCCCCCACACACCCCCGTGCCCCCCTGGTGTGCCCTCGGGGCAGGCCTGTCCCCCTGGGGGACCCCAGGCCGCGGTCCCGGCTCGGGCTGGGTGAGGAAGCTGATGCTGAGCGGAGCGGCCGGCGATGCCCACGCGGCAGGGACGGGCTTGGACCGAGCGCTGCCAGGACCTTCGCAGCGCCTCGTGCCACCGTCCTTGGCGTTCCCAACCCAGGCGCCGGGGCCGGCGTCTCCATCGCAGCTACGGGCAAGGCGAAGCAAAGCGGGCTGGGTATAAAACCCCCCCAGCAAAGCTCGGAGCCTGGAGCTGGGGTGCAGCAGAGGTGGATGGATCACGGCTCTGGCCGTAAATAAAACCTCCATTTCCTCCCGTCTGGAGGGATCGCTGCTCACCGGGTACCTGCTAACGCAGCCACGCTGAGGTGCCCAGCGAGGGCTGTGCACGGCGCCGATGCTGCAGGGCCGCCACGGTCGGGGAGCAACGCCCGGCAGCACCGGCTGGGAAGGAGCTGGGCTCGGGGGGGTCCCAGGCCGGGCAGGGGGGGTCACCCCCACCTGCAGCCAGCCCCGTTTCTCCTTTCTCTTCTGTCAGGCCATGATTTATGGCCCTTTCCCTGCCGCTCCCCCGCCTCCTCGCCCCCTGCAAAAAATAATAATCCAGGAACAAAGGAGGAAATTGGATCTTCTCCCCCGCGCGGCTCCCGGCCCCACGGTGGGAGCCGGGTTTGTTTTGACGTTGGTGTCCAGTTGGCGAAGGCGTTTGATCTCCGGAGGAATTCCTCCTTCCTCGTGCTGCTCCGCTGACTCCACCGCACAAAAGGGCCCCCGGGAGCCGGGAGCTGCCGGCGCGTTTCGTGACGCCCCGACGCCCCCGGGAAGGGTCTGGCCCGGCAGAGGCGCCCACGGGGCTCGGGGAGGTTTCAAGGCTCGGTGTCAGACCCAGGTCCAGCGTGGGGCTGGGCGGCAGCGGCGTTCCCCTGCTCCCCCGCAGCCTTTGGGCTGGAGGACGATTGAGCAGCCCCTGCCAAAATGTGCAGGTTCATGGCTGTGCCGCTGGAGAGCCGGGTGCCAGCAGCACCGGCCCCATCCTGGTCACCGGCATCCCAGTTAGCAGCACCCTGGGCTGGGGGCAGCCATGCCCACTCCCAAACCCACGTGGGAGCAGCCGGCAGCGGTGCTTCCTGGGGGCTTAGGTAGATTCCAGCCCACCCGTCTGTCTGCCTGTCCGTCCCCCCCAGGCCCTGGCGTTCCCCCATGGGGACCTGCACCCCACTGCGGGGCTGTGCGGGGGGTGGGTGCAGCACTGCACGGTTTTGGGTCAATCCCCTGATTTTCAGCCGTCAGGCAGGATCCGGCCCCGCTCTGCCCCGAGCCGCTGGCAGAGCCCCCAGCCCCTCTGTGCCGTGAGGCCGAGGGTGCTGCGTTCCTGGGGCCAGATCCTGCCGGTGGGCGGTGAGGGCAAGCGGGAGCTGCTCCAGCACTGGGGGGGGGGCACAAAGGGGCCCTCATGGCCAGGGGGGTCCCAACCCTCCCGCAGCAGCCGCGGGAGCGTGTGACCTTGCAGGGCTGAACCACGGCCACACCGCGGCAGGCGAAGGACAAAGGGAGGCTGGGGGCGGCTGTGCCGTGGGTCCTTGGCTCCCCGGGCAGGGCTGCCCCACACCCTGCGCCCCACAGCTGCCCCATGGCCCCACACCCCACGGCTGCCCCATGGCCCCACACCCCATGGCTGCCCCATGGCCCCGAGCCCCACAGCTGCCCCATGGCCCTGCGCCCCACGGCTGCCCCATGGCCCCGAGCCCCACGGTTGCCGCACGGCCCCGTGCCCCAGGGCTGCCCCATGGCCCCGTGCCCCACAGCTGCCCCGCACCCTGCACCCCATGGCTGCCCCAGGGCGCACACGCCGGCGCGGCGTAGGGGCGCCCGTCACATGCCCACATGGCAAATGCCTCCCGCGAGGGCACACGCATGTGCGCGGGACACGCAGCCCCATGCACGGGGGTGCACATACATGTCCAAACGGCGGTGGGGGTCACCACACGTCCGCGGGCTCTTGTTCCCCCACGTGCCCCCCATGGCCACCCCATGGGGTGGCGGTTTCACCCCCTGATGCCACGGTTTTGCCCCCAGCCCTGCAGAGAGGCCGAGGGAGACCCGAGCCCCATCGCCTCCCCTTGCTCCC